>BLKR01002200.1:0-214403 GCA_011170035.1 Teleogryllus occipitalis
ATCCCTCGAGGGAAAACATGCACTACACTTACGGGACTAATGACGTAAGCTGTTGACGCGCCCGGAATCACTAACCATCCAAAACAGTTCTTTAACCAATGTGTCATGGACCGCGCGCAATATTTCCTTCCACTTTCTTGTTATATCCTATTCCCCTTATACTCACACACAATTACATGCACTACTCTAACACAAATGTCAGGAGACCATACTACTGACCGGAAAAAGAATTTCTTGGGGTGTAAGAAAACATTTAAATCGTTTGGGATGTGAGATCCGAACTATTGGGCGGAACTGCTGCAGAAATCTGTTGTTAGTCCAGTCGAATATGACAGAGTATTATCGTGCTGGAAGACAACACCTGTACTGAGCACCTCGCATGGCTTGTTTTGAACGGTCTCTTCCAAATTCCCGTTCGGTCAGTATTACGCATATCACAGTAAGGCAGAATTGCAGGAGGCTGTCCAAACACTGGTACCTATCTCGAACTACAGACGTTAATTAAATAGGTAAACGAATTTTGTTGTCACTGTGTGATAAATTTCTCGATACTGGTGGTGAGTATTTGGAAAAATAGTTTTAACGAAGTGTGAAAAAAAAAAACTGGATATAATGTGTGTGCTGGATATAATGTGTGTGCTTTAACGAATTGTTTTCATAAGATTGTGTTTTCTGTTGTTGATTTACTTGTTGTCCACGGATGCCATATTTAAAGGCAACTGTGTTTTATATATGCAGTGTATAAGTAGTAATCATGGTTATGTTCTGCCTGTTTCAGGTAAGAGTTTGGAGTAATCAACATGCAGTTCTATTCCAAAGGTGAATGTTGGAGATGTGCCACGGCTCTCCGAATAAAGTGAGTCTTGAGTTCAGACTGTTTTCTAAAGTTTGTGTGTGTATTAATTTAAAATAGTTGGCAAATCGGCGGCCAAAATTAATTCAAATTTGGCGCCTTATTTTGAAATCTATCATTTATAACAATTCGTGACGCTAATTAACAGCAAAGAGCATTTTCAAACGTCCCGCGTCGGACTCGTCTTTGAAACACCGTTAGGATGCACGTACTATGCTCGCACTTTTTCTTGATCCTCGAGCTCCCTAGTCCTCGCTCAGCCCGGCATAGCACTGCCCGGTAGAAAATATGAGCTCCACTCGAAACGACACGGCTCAGTTTGCAGTGCTGCCCACCTTCTTCCTTTCCAATGCGGACTTCCTAGTTTTCGGTCTCTCTTTCTTTCGGCCTACGCGTACCATGTTCCTTCTTGTTACTCAATTATTTCTATAACTATTAATTATTTCTTCAGAATTAAACAAATCTTTCGTTGTTTCTCATAGCTATCTAGTCCAATGTGGCAAGTTATTACGCCGAGTTTTCTGTCAATACAGTTGGCAGCCCTGCACTGCTGTGACGTGTGACGTAGAGAGATCCCGCCTCCCCCGCACCCCCCCCGCTGAGGAGTATCAAGAAAAAGTGCCCGATTAGTATATATGCTACCGACTAACAATTTAATTATGTGGGGTTGGTATTGCGACCTCAGCTGACATATATTGACAAACTCGCTCCCATTGTCGAGATTTCGTAGAAATAAAACGACTATATATTCTTATGACGCCACGAAAGGTAATTGGAGAATTTCTCAGACGTGCGTTTACACAAAAGATCGCCTCGTCAGTAAAAAGCCGTGGTAATTCATATCTTGGCGGCATTGAAGAAATTAGATTTTTGACTGGTGGCAGCAGCGAGTGTTTTGGGTGCGTAAGAGCTGGTAGTGAGCTGAAATTGCATGTCGCATGAAGTATAACAGAAAACTATCTTCTGTTCGTCTAAGGTAACATTGACAACTTTTTCCATTATCAACAATTTTCACGCTGAGATAAAGTAATAGTTCTCAAATGTTTGCCTTTCAGAATTTTCTCTTGAGGCAAGCTTGGAAGTGGTGGCCACGCTTTGTGGGTATCCCAATCCAGCATTGTGTGGCTCTCCCAAACAATTTACTAAAGCTATTTTGCAGCTTCAACAAATACAAACTAAAGAAATTACAAAAAAATTGGATAACCTGGAAGATTGCATTCTATTCATTGAGGAAGAGTTTAAAAATAAGGTTTTTCTTTCGGGAAAATATAGTGAAGCACTTTTCAGTATATCATATTATAACATTTGAGTTTGATGTATAAAAATAATTTCCTTTGCTTGTTAAGCAACACTGGTTTGGCTCTAAATTGGTCAGGAAATAATAATTTGTAATTACAAAAAATAAGCATATGAATTTTATTATTTCTAATAAATAAAAGCACAGCCAACTATCCAATCTATTTACTAAATCATACGATTGTTATTTTATTATTATTATTATTATTATTATTATTATTATTATTATTATTATTATTATTATTATTATTATTATTATTATTATTATTATTATTATTATATTATTATTTTGTTTTAAAGCGAACAAGTGTGTTGCATTTCCTGATTTTTATATTATTATTTTGTTTTAAAGCGAACAAGTGTGTTGCATTTCCTGATTTTTATGAACGTTTTGCATGATATAGTGTATTTGCAGTATAACTTACCATAAATAGAATGAATGTTGAGCATGTGAATTCAATGATCAGCATTTTGGCACTGATATATCCACGTTGTAGCGATAAATCGAATATGCTGTGAATCTTATGGAAGTCTTATTAGACAAACTGCCTTTCTCTGATGAGGCAATGTATTCGTTTTCAATCCACTTTTGTCTTGAAGACTTATAAATTGTTTACTCAGAAGTTGGCAACTTTCATTTAGTCTTTTGTTTTATTTTGTAGCAACGTGAGACATCTGTACCTGTTACTAGCGTTCTTAATTAACAAGATAAAACATAATACTTCCGCAAATCAAGATACAAACCATAAAATCAATTAGTATTGTTGATATGTACTTAATATGAATAATATTTACTATTGTGAGAATTGATGTGGTGTTGCTGACGTTATTACATGAAGAAATAAAGGTAATTTCTGTCAACTTAATTATTTAATTTATTGAGATAGCCGGCTTTCGACGGTTTTGCCGTCATCAGTCTACATGTAAAGAAAATAAAATAAAAATAAAATACCAATAAACTGCAAAATAAGATAGCAAATGACATTACAAAATATACAATGCAAAGGGAGAGGGTTAATGTAATTAATATATACATTTAAATTTTAATTACTGCAGACAAATAGATAAAATTGCGAAAATTGAAATGCAACTGGGGCATTAATATAGATAATAGATAGCAATTCAAATTACAAATTATAAATATATGTAAAGAAATACACATTATGAGATCGTGAAATACACGTGAAAAGAGGGGGATAGTTGTAACAATTAATACCATTAGCAAATGATATCACAAAAGTGGAGAAATAAGTTGAGCCGCTTGGCTTACCTCACTGCTTTCGGCAAAAGTCGAAAGACTGAGCCCAGAGGGAACCTAGTAAGGGGTTTTTATTGCTTTCTGGAGATCCGGCGAGGGGTCGGGGGAGGTCTGTTTCGTGTCCTCTTGGAAATACTCAATTCAGTCAAACCTTAAACGGAACGTCCATTTAAATGAATTGAACACAAAATTAAGTTCATTATGCTATGCGTTCAGAATTCTTGCAAGTTCAGTCAGCCTTCATACTGCTCGTTGTGTATTTTTCGCGAATGTTCATTCCCGCTTGAGATATGGCATACTATTCTGGGGAAATACATCTTATAGCTTCCAGACTTTTAGATTACCAAATCGAATTGTACAAATAATAACCAAATCCCACCCACGTGATTCTTGTAAGCCTCTCTTCATTAATCTACGAATTTTACCATTACCGTGTCTGTTTATTTACGAATCAGTGGTTTTTGTCAAAAATGACTTGCTTAAGGGCGGGAATATAGTTTTAGAAAATGCCGAAGTCTATTACTACAACACTCGACGTAGAAATCATATTCATCAGGTGACAGTATCAACAGTTCATTACAAAAAATTCACATACAATACATGTACATTATTTTACAACACTTTGCCAGATGACATTAAACGATTCAATTCGATAGGAAAGTTTAAATACCAAGTGAAATCGTTTCTGCTGCATAACTGTTTCTATACAATTAGAGACTATACTGAGCATCACAAGGAAAGTAACATTAATTTTAATAGTAATATTTAATTCATTATTTCCCATTTGGCCTGTATAAATCTAAACAACCTGTAACAAGTATTGTACCACAGCCTCCGGGTCAATGAATCATCCTAAATCTCTTCATCGAACCCCATGCAGCGGTGCACAGGTGCGCTCACACGCTGCATTCCGACTTGAACTGAACCTTCCGCCAGGAGGTTCATAGGGCGCGTGGAGAGGGGGGGGGGATTGAAGTACGAATCGCGAATGCATGTTTAAATTCTTCTAGAACAAGATCAAAGCTTTTGGAAGCTTCTGGCAGTGAAGAATCGGTTGCGACCGTTGCGTGTTCAGACCCGCAAGATTTCTTTGACGCCTCTGTCGCTGTCGCAAGCGCTCACGTGTGCCGAATCAGTGGCTGGGAGCGCCCATGCTGGCGGGCACGCGTCCTGTGACTGCTGTAAGCACAATCCAGCTACGAGTTCAGTCCCCCTCGAAGTGCATGCAATAAATGTACGCTAGTATGATTTTCTGCTTTGCATGTGGGTCCGAACAGCTACCTCTCTGAATGATGTGAAGCGGCGTTCTGCCATTGGGCATAATGCCTGCTCACATCATCAATCCTTGGCCATAGAAACCACGTTCATGTACATTCTGTTGCCCATAACGTGTTCCCTTCACTTTCCACAGTAATTTGTGGCCAGAATCCCAGTGAAACGGGATTCGTCGGAGAACCCTCTGAACCATTGTTGCTGACCGCAACTCTGGACCATTGCTGCTGTCTCCTTACACCAAGTAATCATTCTCGACGATGGTGTGATTGAAGTGGAATGCATTGAACAGGCTTCCATGCATTCAAACCAACCTGATTTAATCGCTGAGAAATAGTTCTGGCAAATACGTGTGCAACGGTTGCGGTTGCAAAGTCTGCAGTTGTCTATGAGTGAAATTTCTGTTCCTTTTCGCCACTAGGATACATATTGATCCTCTTGAGAAATGTTTTTCCTTCCACGACCACACATGCATTTGCGTAGCATTTCCTCCTTCAAGGGCCTTTTTTAATTGCGAGATGACATTTTTTGACACTGCCACTACTGTGCCCACACTAGTGACACATTGACCTGCTTCTAGCCGTCCAACTGCTCGTCCACGATCAGAAGCACCAGAATGTCTTGCAGACATTTTGCACTTAATTAAGGGCACACCACAATTTTACAAAAAAAAAAGTTCCTACAGCACTATTTTCGTCAAACACCTAACTGCATCAACTTTCGAATGAATAAAGAGCTGCACACTGTCTTTTAAACAGATAACATATCCTGCTCAACTACGCCTTCTGCTTTTAATTTGACTGTTATGGGTTGGCTGTTGGGAACCTACGTTCCGAAAACCAGTTGCGTTAAGTCGATGTAACAGTACACTATTTTACAAAAGTCCAATATGCTCTGTGAATGTGAGGTAAATTGGTTGCCCTGCCAGCGCCGCCGGGAGGGCGGCTGCAGCGGTGCCTCAAAGCCCTTTGTTCATCTGCAGAAGCCTCGCGCCGTAGCGCGGCTTGTTTGGGCGGACGGCGCGAGCAGCGACTTGACGACTCTCTTTGTGTTTCGTAATGTTTCAAAGAAAGAGAAGCCCGAGCAGTTAATTTGATAAACGTTAAAACATTCAGCGGCGCAGTTTTCCATTTGCGGCACCGCGAGTGGCACTGAAAGAAAGCGTAAAACCTTAAAAAGGTTGTGAGACGGCGGAGGGCGGGGAAGCGAGGGAAGAGAAAAGAGCGTCTGTGCAGGGGAAGAAGAAAAGGGACTGCGTTATAAATCGCATGAAATAATGAAGGAAGGAGGCGATATGTGGACGAGGGTGGCGACGGCGACGGTAATGGTCATGGCTTTGCAGTGTGCAGTGTGTAACAACTCTGTTTCAGAGATCTGGAAGTTCAAACTGTGAAGGTTTTAATTTTGAAACATTTTTACTGAATAATGACACGTTTTCCGAAGTTCGTAATTCATCGCCTGCAAAGGTGAGGTCGCTATGGAGGACGCACCAACGCAACCTCGTCTCGAGAGATTGCGGGTTCAAATCCCGTCTCAGGTATTAATGTTGTTAGTGTGACGTCGTACGGTCGGGGTTTACAAAATACCATGCGTATTGTAACAAAATAATAGATATACGGTGAAGGTCATCTATTGAGTTTGCTTATATGTAGTTGCAAATAGATAGATAGATAGAAATTTATTCTACAATTGGGCAAATGATACCCGGTGGCAGAATGCAAAATTACAATTACAAATAAAATAATAATATAAAAAATAAATATAAACAAACAAACTGACTTTGTCATTTCCTATATATATATATATATATATATATATATATATATATATATATATATATATATATATACATACAGATGGCATTTACATTCCTATCCTAAACATTAAAATGCATATATGAAGCTATAATAAATAAAGTATTAGCCTGAAAGGTTCCGAATGATTATCGCCTATGTAATTCTGCAACATGGCTTGCCATCTATTCCTTTCAGAGGCGGAGCGAATCCGTCAGAGCCACCACTCTGCCCTAAAAAGCACCCACCGCACGCAGGTCGCTTTGCAGCACTCTAATGTGCATTGTGCATTTAATTGTTAAAGTATTATATTTATTGTGCGATGTTGTCAATGATAGTCAATAAAAACCTGCAACATGCATTACATCTCGTTCATCTCATTCGTCACGCCATTAGAATTGCCTATTGAACTTTTATATAAAACTTCCTAAATATTCCGGAAGTCATCATTTAAGAACGTGAACAAATATATTCTCCTGAACTCATCCTCACTCGGAGAAACCGAGTTCCGAACTTCCTTGAGAAGCAACTCGTCCGCTGTGTTCGCTCTAATGAAAAGGGATTTACTACGTCCGACTAGAATCGTATTCTCGGCCATTGTGAAGCCGCGTATGGGCGGGGCGGGGCGGGAGGCTCACGGAGGTCGTTGGAGGGGTTACGGCCGGCGGCGGGCAGAAGGCAGCCGGTCAGCGGAGATATCGGAGGCAGATTCGAAGGCGGCGCGGCGGGGCGCCGGAGGTGGACGTGAGGGGCGGTCGCGAGGAGGGAAGAGAGTAACGGAGGTCTTTTATCCGGACAGAGACGGAGGGCGCGCGACGACCCATCCAGAGCCCTTCCTCCGTCAGCACATTTCTTGGTTCTGAGAGGGTTCTATTTTTTTCCTTTAATGAATCAAATTCACTAATAAGAAAAATCCATTTATTTGTTTTAGGGCCGATAATTCCACCGTAGACTTAAATAATAGTAGTTTATGCAATTAGTTTATAATGTTAAGCTTTATTGCATGAGTACATGTTTTGAAAACGAGCGACGTTAGGAGCGAGTTTTCAAATTTGTACGAATGCAATAAAGCAACATTATAAACGAGTTGCTATTTTTTTGTATAACAGCATTATAAATTTACAAGAGAATCAAACTTAATTTCGCGAAACAACTTTCTTCTGACGTCTCGGGTGCTTGACATCCAACGCCCTCTGGAAATCAAATTCAAGATGGCATTGTTGACATCCGTGCGAGAAAACGGTGGTCGGCTGTTCCGTCTTCTTCTACCTCCCCACGATTCTCTCGCTACTATTGGCTGAATGTGTGATGACGTCATGTCGCGTTTAATAATGGCGATGACGCCATGTAGCGTGCGATAAAATACTGGATTATGCACGATTCGGGGTATGGAAAATGGTCGTTGATAATGATGGTATACAAAAAAGGTAACTTACCGTTTGATTAAATTTAAAAACATTCTCAAATTTCAAATAAGAACAAAACATTTATTCACAATATTAAACTATAATAAAATGAACTAGAGGTGCTACAGAAAGGCACAGACTTTCTCCTAGTAATATTTTCTAATTTCCTTGCTGTGGACTCGTACTGTACAGTCTTACCCCTCCTTGCCTACTGCCATCTATCGCTGGCCAAAGTACATTTTTTACAAATTATCTCAACTTTTCGATTTCCAAATAGTAGAACCGAATATTGTTTTAAGAATATTATAGAAGGCTAAACCCTCGTCCCAAATAGCAATGTTTGCATGTGAGTAACTCCACCTGAATAGCTAGGAGCTGTGAGCTGGCAAGGCGGCCCCTACCCAAGTACTGAGTGGGGAGGTTGTCGTGAGGGCAAACTGGTTTCCGGAGGCGCTATAATCACCACTATTCACACACAATCACGGAAGGTCGTCTTACTCTCTCCAAAGCACTGAGAGTTGCATTAGCACGCGCAGTCCCGTTTATTTGTCGGGCGACGTCGCGGACTCGGCCTGCGGCTCCCATTTCGGTGGCTGTGTTCTCGGGACAGGCCCGCCAGGAAAGCGCGCGATATCCTGCTGCGGGCGCGGCCCATTCAAACGTTCCTCGTGTACATTACAATTGAATTACTTTATTTAATGAATTTAAAGGAATGTGTGAATTTTATGGGGAAAATGAAGCACGAAGAGTACTGATGCGCACGTGGAGTAGTTGAGGCTTTTGAAGTGTTATTGAAGGTATAACTATTAATACATTACGTGACCACACTATCATCATCCATCATCATCGTTTTGGATTGTGCAAAAATATGTCTTAGAATATTTTTTCACATTGAAAGCCTTAGGTTCTTGTGACATTTGTCACGTATGCCGGAGCCACACAATTCTGGTATACGAGGACTGTTAAAAAATACGCAGACTGACGTCATAAAACAAAGTGTACTTTACTTACAAGTTAGATGTCTGGGTCCTCTTGAATGTACTCTACTCCCCAACGGAAACACGTATTCCAACCATGTTTCCATTTGTTGAAACAGTCCTGGTACGCTTCTTTTGTAATATCCCTCAGCTCTATCGTCGAATTTGCCGTAATCTCTAGAATCGTCTCAAATCGTCTTCGTTTGTTTCTATGTTTCTTAAAAAACGGAGGACTGTTATAGCTATTAACATACCCACTGATTAATAACACTAACATTTCGTGTATGTTTCGCATTTTATCGGTCATCATAAAATCATTACTGCTGAAGGAAACGAATTCTTTTGCTGCGGCGTGTTAGTATGATAATGTAATAATAATATATTCTTAATAAAAAGTTGACTACCAATGAATAGATGGTTACTTATTTACATTGCTAAGGATTTTAAAACTAGTTGCTTATGATGTTAAATTTCGTAACTATAGGGTACCTCTAGGTTTGCATGTTAACAGGGGGTAAAATACGCATGCATCCGATAAAATTCTTAAAGGACTTTGACAATAAAGAAATACTATTTTTTGTGTACCAGCATTATACAAGTTCTTTTCTGTTGCAAGAAATCGTTCATAATCGGGCATTTTACGGCTAAAATGATGACGTATTAGCATTTTCGGCATGAATGATTGCGTCATCATACGTTCAGCCAATCGTGGAGAGGTAAAGGTAAACGGAACAGCCGACCACCGTTTTCTTGCACAGATGACAACAAAGCCATATTCCATTTTCTTTCCAGGGAGCTTTGAATGTCAAATATCCGAGTCGTCATAAGAAAGTTGTTTCGCGAAATTAAGTTTGATTCTCTCAAAAAATTATAATGCTGTTATACAAAAAAATAACGTATGAAACTCGCTTATAATGTTGCTTTATTGCATTCGTACAAATTTGAAAGCACGCTTCTAACGTCGCTCGTTTTCAAAACATGTACTCATGCAATAAAGCTTAACATTATAAACTAATTGCATAAACTACTTTTGTCTCTCTATTTGGCTGCTTTAAGTACATCAAAACAGTAGGGCATGACGGAAACTCTATTTCATATCCTCATGGCACGTCGGATGAAGATTACCGTGCCAGCGCGGCTAGGGCCTCTGAGGAGGAGCTGGCTCCGCTCCCTTCTGGGCTGACGTGCGCGCGGCGTCTCTCCGTCGGCCCTTTGGCCCTCCCGCCCTCTCGCCTCAAACGAGCTTAATCGAACATTTATGAAATATTTCCTTTATGGTCCCCCCGGAATGAACAGCCGCCGCGCCAAAAGGCCCCGGGGTTTCATTAAGCTTCTTCCTTCGAGGACGAGCGTGCGGCTGGGCACGCGGGAGGGAGGGGGAGCGGCCCGGGGAGGAGTTGTGGTGGGGCGGGGAGCCGAGGAGGGGAAGACCGACTGGGGCGGACAGCGAAGCGGGAGCATGACGGGTCGTGGTTATTTGGTTGGGAGTCGGGAGTGATGTTCTGGGAGTGGCGTCGTGGGGGTCGCGGTGGGAGTAGAGTTGTATGGAGGGAATGGGAAAGGATCGGTGGGCGTGGGAGAGGAGAGGAGGGACGGGAGTAGGAGAGGGGGGCGGGAGTGGGAGAGGAGGGGTGGGAGTGGGAGGTTTGCGTGCGCGCGTGTGGGTGAGGTGGGCGTGGGAGGGGTGGGTAAGGCGGGAGTGGGAGAGGAGGGTGAGGTGAGAGTGTGTGGGGTGGGGGTGGGTGAGGAGGGGTGGGAGTGAACGGGGGAGTGGCGAGAGGGGCCTGAAGAGAAAAATGGGTGCATCGGTGCATGGCGGGCGGGGTTGGGCGGTGCTGTGCGAGTTGGGCTGGGGAAAGGGAGGTGGCGTTGCGGTGAGTTGCGGGTGAGAGGGCAGGGGTGGGAGGGTCCTTTCGGGGCTGCAAGAGGGAGGGGGATGAAGGGTCGGCGGGAGAGAGTCGTTCTTTGGCGTCCCACTCGTCTTCGTATGCATTCCACGCCATGTGCTCGCTCTCACTTCCTGGAATTCTCCCTTCCCCCTTCTGTCATCAGTCTGCTTCTTCACTCGGGATTCCGAGTTCCGAGAATAGCTTTGCTCAGGAAAATGTTATTAATTTTCCGCGGAAAATGTAATTTTGAGAATAATTTTATTCCCAAATTAATCTACGGTTTGGATTTGAATGTCTGATTTCTGTTGAATGTTTTGTTCATAACGTATGTTGAACTGATGTTTTTTTTTCTAGAAATGGAAATCATAAAAAAATAGTGAACGTATGTCGTATGTCGCTGTCGTTATTTACGAAATTGAAGTTCAATTTACTTATTAAAATAGAATTAACTTTTGAACTTTAGTTCTGTATACCAAACAAGTCAGCTTGAATTTAGCGAAAAAAATATGGAGATGGTTAAAATATGTCAGATAATTTTAACAAGATTACATTTTACGTTACTCACATTTCATTTAATTCTATCTTTTAGAATTTTATGATGATTAATAATATTATTGGTGTGAAAACATTAGTCTTTGAGTGAACATTTACGTACTACATAGTTCTCATGACTAAGGCATTGTGAACAATTTAAATAAAATAGTGGTAATTTCCGAATAATCGAACACTTAAGAAAAATATGATAAAATCATTTTAATAAGAAGAAAAGCAAACATCTGAGAAATTGAATAAATATCACTTAAAGCATTTCCCATTTCTTCTTAAAAGTTTATACTTTCGTTACCCAAATTTAAAACATCACCACATGAGGGACGCCATCGTGGTGATTAACGAGCCACACGTGTTGGATGAGGAACAAGCCGCATGTGATTGCGCAGAAACTGCTGCGGAGAATATTCCGCTATAGTGAACGCCGTGAACACCTCTTTGCTGCCGAGTTTACCAGAAGCATCATCAGATCTGCATTTAGATAATGCCGGGACACCCAGCACAAAAACCATATTGGAGCTCCACTCCTTAAAACTGCTTACAGATTCACTCGAAATTAATTCTAACTAGTGTACCCGTGCGATAACTCTCGCATGGAGAACCCCACCATCTTCTCTATTTTTTCATTTTCATATAAAGCCTGTAGTATATCTTATCGTTCAAGACCCTTTTATCCTCCGTCACTTGTTCTATAGAACACGTACGTATAGGTATGTTTCCTTGTAATTGATAATAAACAAGTACAAGTAACTTGGTATTTTACGTGATTGAATTACACGGGTGTACCTCTCTGCTCGGTAATAACGTACAATAAAAATAGTATGTTATTACCGAGCAGAGAGGTACACCCGTGTAATTCAATCACGTAAAATACCAAGTTATTAGTTTAATTTCATTTACAGTTGCAGATTCTACCGGCTATGAAGAGGTGGGGTAGAATCGAGAAGCGTCGAATCAGCAAAAATGTAATAGAATGTTCAAGATTTCATCCTGTAGATTAAGTTATGAGGAACGTTTCTTTGAAGCCTTTGAACTAAAAAATTTAGTTTTTAAGGCCCTAGATCGCGCCGTTTAAGAGTTATTTAACAATATAGATTCAAAAACGCTGAAAGCGTTGCGGGTTGCATTTGACATGAATATTTAGATGCGTTTTTTTAAACCAAATCCTTCATTTTTTAAATATTCAAAGTGCAATTCATCACGTCTCCTAGAAATGCTCTTTCTTTAGAGACCTCATTTATAAAGATTGGTTGCGTGTGAGAGCCGCAAAAGGTATGTATACTACTGAAATAATTTAGGAGACGGTAGAATTTCCGTTCTTTCCGCCAGTGGGTCCTAACTTTTGCCTCAACGCTATCATGTCTCTGTAATCGGCACTCTAACATTTGAATGTTTGTGTTAATAGTTTCCCCGTTCAGTTGCTAAAGTTAATGTAAATGTCATATAGCCTAATTTAACATTGATAAAT
Organism: Teleogryllus occipitalis; assembly: GCA_011170035.1. Lineage (NCBI taxonomy): Eukaryota > Metazoa > Arthropoda > Insecta > Orthoptera > Gryllidae > Teleogryllus > Teleogryllus occipitalis. Next base: position 12,762 of record BLKR01002200.1, read on the forward strand.
ATTCAAAAGAATGATTTTTAACGTTAAAAACTAAATTTTTTATCGCAGGAGACTATTTGATTAAAAATATTTTGTGTATAAAACGCATTTTATGACTTCGGAATATTTTAAGATTTTTTTCCGGACGCGGAATTTCCATGGGATAAGGGGCCTCGAGGCAAGTGCTTCCGGCCCTGGTCACTGCCCTGGCTGCTCCCTCTGCGCCACCCCCTTCTCCGAGGCAGGCACCCACGGGGCACGCGAAGGGGCCTTTATCTTCGCCTTTAAATTTCTTATTGGTTCGAGTTTTATGCTCGGTCGTTCAGTGTACGTTGGCTAAATCCGGAGAGAAACGTAAAGATGAAACCTGTTGGTTTTGTTTTCATCTTTCTTGTTTGTGTGAAAAATGTTGTCTCTTATCTTACACTTCGTACAACTCGTGGGATATTACGTTAGAGGTTAGGAACCATGACAGTGAATTCCGATTAATAAAAGAGCAGAGCATAGTTTTATTTATGAGAATTCGAAATGTTTTGTTTTTCAGATGTTTCAGAAAATATTCAGTGCCCGAGTGTGTCCATATTAACACGTGACTCCTCATACCTAATGAGAAACAAGTGTTCAGCGGAGAATGGCGTATTTTCAGATATCATGTATAGAATGTCTCGTTTGTATTCAGCATCGTTGACTGGAATAGCCGAGGGCTCGAATCTCAAATACGGATTTTGGACACGCCAAGTAGATGGTTCGGATTCAAGTCTGGAGGAAAATTCTAACGATCGCCTGCTCTGTTGGATAATTTTCTGTTCAATATCAGACGAATATCGGATCAGAATCCTGACAAAAGGCCCGCTTACCACATTCAATCATTTTCTTCCTCGTTTCTCTCTCTCTCTCTCTCTCTCTCTCTCTCTCTCTCTCTCTCTCTCACACACACACACACACACACACACACACACACACACACACACACTCTTTTTCTCTCATTCTCACTCTACCTTTCTCCCTTTCTCTCTCTTTCTCACTATCTCACTTTCTTTCTCACTCTAGCTCTACACACAGTTCGTTACCAAGCGTGTCGAGAGACCAATGTGAAACTTAGATCGTCTCGGCCAATGCAGTGCCCTCTTCAGGAGATACCTGGAAAAAGAAACCCCGCAAGCCGACGGGTAGACAGGCTACGGATCACATGTTCCAACAGGGAAGAACACTGTCACTTCATGGAACATAACATGCACTACACTTAGACTAGTGAACAAGTCGCGTCCGGAATCGCTACTCACACTCGTGTCTCGTCGCCCCGGCAGTCGAGTCTCGCCGCCAAGTGAGAAGTGTCCCCACTTTGAAGAGCACTTAGGTGCGGTCAGTGCGTGGGCGGGCCGGGCCGGACCAGACCTAGGCGCCGCCGCGTCAAAGGCTCTCGAAGAGATCCTGGCGGCGCGCAGGCGGGAGAAACCATTTGCTTTCATATTGTCCCAATAATAATATTTCTGTCTACTTGACAGCAGGAGGCGATGTTGCCACCTTCCTCTTGTTGGTTGGGCGGTCGGTCTTGTATCAGATCGCCACAACAACAGTAGCAAGAAAGAAAATGCAATGAGAGCACACAACAGTAGACGACACAGAACCGCACTCGTTGTATAACCAAACAAGTAATGGCGCTCTTCAATTTTCAATTACTTCACACTGTATGATGTAATTTTTTCTTAATAAGCATCGGCAACTCTGCAGTGACCACACACTTTGAAGTCTTTGATTGGATGACGGAACCCCCCTCTCTCCTGTCAGTCACTAGCTGTCATATAGCCAGAAAGGAGATTTGGACAGCAGATTACTAAAATAGCTTCCAATGGGTACAATGGTTTACAATTCTTTCCTTTTCTTTACAGAGTAAATTACACTGTTTCGTCACTAGATTTTTATTCGGTCCAGTCCAGCCAATGCAAACGAGCAGGAAAGTTGGAATGCGTTTTAGAATGCACAGTTTGTTTTACGTTCGTGTTCAGATCCTTGTGGGAGCAGTACTTGCATCCTTCTCAATGAATTTAAATTTTGAAAGAAAACAATGAAAAAGTTGTCCCAACTTCGTCTTCAGGCTTTGCATTAAGCGATTGACCACTCTCGTTCTCACTTGAATATTTCTTAATCGGACAAAAATGGCAGATGTTGGTAGTTTTTTTTACAAAAATAAAGGTGAATAGATTAGTCACTTTAGCTATACTTTAGTTTGATCACTTCAGTTATACATGATAAAGTCTATTATAAGACTAACTATTAAGATCAATTTTAAATGAATTTGTGAAAATTACATTTGTTCATTTCAAAAATATAAAAAATATAAATATCCTGGGTAAAATTATAGTAAATTTATTAAATAATTGTACAAATCTTTTGAATTTTTCATCCTTGTATTTTTAATATCATTTTTCGTTTCTTGATCAATGCATATTAAGTAAAATAACTTTGAATGTATACTCAATCGTGGGTAAATTTGCAATGGACGGCATCTCTATTTTTCTGGAAGATAAGTATTTTATTCATTCAAGTCTTCACTCATTTATTCTTGTACCATTCCTCCTGGAAAAGACATGTCCCAGCAATAAATGCCTTAGTTGTGAGAAATATAATATTAATACAACATGCGTAATTGTAGTGCGCTATTTGTTTGGTTTAAGGAGGACGAAGGGTAGGTCAGAGTGGAGGAATAAGAGAATATCACACCAAAATATTTGCAAGATACTCAGTACCTTCATTTTACAAATATTTTAAAATAATGAAATAAATATTTTACACTTTCCTTGAGTGTTGTTTAATCTTATGACTCAATTAGAACTCCAAATGTTTTATTGAACGAACACATTTGATGCGCTCCTCTTTTGTGCCTGTGCCTGCTAAAATAAAAGATATTGGTGGACAAAGGACATTGTGAATGGTGAGAAAGGTATCACAGGGCAAAGAGGTAGGAGGGGAATCTCCAGTTAGTATTTGTGACTGAAACTAAAATGACCAGTCTTTATTCGTGTTATCACGCATATTTTTTTTTAGAAAAATCTTTGTAGGGTTTCGAGGAGAAAAAAATATAAATTTATATTTGCAGAAGTTTCAAAGTTATCCAGTGATTGTTTTCTGTATTTCTCTACTGGAATGTGTCCATAGATTCTGAAGTTGCCAAAACTTCCCTATTTCTGGAGTTTTTATATTTGTTACCTAGGTAGTCAGTCGTATAATTCTCGAGAAGTAGCACATAATGTACACATAACAAATTCTGAGGTATGCAGTAGATGAGCGATTTCGGTTGAATAAATATTTGCTTTCGTAACGTATTAAGAACCACTGTTGATTTCGCAATCTCTTTCCAAGCGAGAGGAGCGCGTAGTTCTGCGTTGCGAAAACTCGCCTGTGCTGATCGCTGCGGACGAGCTGCGCGCGCGAGTGCTGTGGACACGCGTCAGCGGCCGCTTGTCAGCGCGCGGGGCGGCGCGTGCGGGAATTAGCATCGCACAGCGGGAGGCACATCATCCTAATGAGCGGCTCTACGCCGACGGAGCCCCTCCGGAATTAAGTAATTAATTACTCGCGATTCCTCGCCTCCCACGCTTCCTCCCAGCGATCGCCCTGCCCGCCCCCTTGCCTCCCCACTCGCCTCTCCTCCCCCTCCCCCCCGCCTCCCCGCCCCGGACCATCCCGTGCCGGCTCCTCTACCGCCACGCCCCCTACCGCGCCGCTCCCCTACCGCCCCGCCCCGCTGGACACGCTCGCTCCTTCCCTTTTTTCACTTTCACCCTCTGCCCCGCCCCGCCCCGCCCCTTCCCCCTGCCCCCTCCACCCACGCTACAACCACTCCCTGCCCCGCGCCCTGCTCTTCTTCTCCGCCTCGCCTCCTCCCTCCACTTAACCCAGCCCCCACACCAATCCACCTCAATCCGCCCCGCCCCGCTCCGCTCAGTCCACGCGGTTCGCTCCCTCCCTTTTTATTTCACTTCGTCATTTGCTCCGCCTCGCCCTTTCTCCCCTGCCCCTCCCTCACCCACCTCAAACTCTCCCTACCCCGCCCACTCAATCTTTTAACTAATAAATAAAACTCGCTATCTAGGCTTTACTTACTGTAATCTCACAACGCTTACTCTTGCAGACCTTGCTCTCGCTGAAACAAGACATTCTTGAAGATGATTTTGACACAACTGAAAGATGTGATGAACAATGTCAGATAAGCGTTCAATCTATTAATTTTATGATTTTATTAAAATTTAGTGTTTATACTATTAAACCTGTAAATATTAGCTAGCGATGACAATTCTAGAGCTTTTTATCTTCATTTAAAGCAAAAATCAGTAAATTTGATTGAGTAGAAATCTCAAATTTCTTTCTAAACAAAATTTAGAATTTTAAATATAAAAAAACATACATTATCCAGTTCATACCTAGAAATCTAAAGATATACTTTGTTACTGTCCACCGTATCAATCAAAGCAACTTATTTGACTATTCGTGTCGAAAATATTTAATTTGCTAGTTCGGTGATCAAATTCGCTTAGTTATATCAAAACTTTCTTCTTTGTATTCATTAATCTTTGTTCTGAATTTCTTGCGTAAGATAGTTAATTATCTTCTTTATATTTTCTTTTCTTCAGATTTCTGCTGGCTTTATTTATTTTTATTTCTTTTACGTCAAAAATGTTAAAAACTGTGTGTGACGTGCTATACGGGGAGAAGTTAATTCTGTGCACGTTTTCAAAATTCTGTGATCTCTGCACTTAGCCACATACTACTTAATTTTGAAAACAGAAAAAATAGCAGTTTTTGCAAGGATTAAAAAATCTCCAATATAATAAAATCTATTTTCAAGGATAAATCAGCAATTAATTTGGGCTCTTATCCATCATGTCCTTCGTCAAGAGATAATACTTCCTGCCGCGACAACATGGAAAGGATAATTTGAATAACTATATTTCCCACTGAATTCTAGAAGACGTCCACAGATAATGAAGTTACATTTATGTCCAGAAGCAAAACAAGGGGCCATCTCAGCATTTGCTCAATGGATCAGGGAAACTGGACGAAAAACCTGATGGAGATGGGGGTCATTGATCCGGAGGCTGTGGTACAATACTTGTTACAGGTTGTTTAGATTTATACAGTCCAAATGGGAAATAATGAATTAAATATTACTGTTAAAATTAATGTTACTTTTCTTGTGATGCTCAGTATAGTCTCTAATTGTACAGAAACAGTTATGCAGCAGAAACGATTGCACTTGGGATTTAAACTTTTCTATCGAATTTAATCGTTTAATGTCATCTGGCAAAGTGTTGTAAAATAATGTAATACATGTATTGTATGTGAATTTTTTGTAATGAGCTGTTGAAACTGTCACCTGATGAATATGATTTCTCCGTGGAGTGTTATAGTAATAGATATCTGCGTTTTCTGAAAATATATTCCCGCCCTTAAGCAAGTCATTTTTGACAAAAACCACTGATTCGTAATTACTGCTTTTGTTCCATTAGGTGGTTTTCCTTTACATTTTCGATTTAATATCATGAGTGTAATGAGTATTTCATACCCGTTTTTTTATTTATTTTAACTATTCTTACTTCATTACCTTTGGATATTTCCTAATTTATTCAATACGTGCTGTGAATTTGTAAATAATCAACCATAACAATAAGTTTTAATATTTATTAAAACATCTCTGGCTATCTAACACGGAAAAGGAAAAAAAATAAGAAAATTGCATAATGTATGGAAGAACACTCACTGAAGAGGGGAAAAGTGTTTCTCGAAAGTTAACTTTGGAATGTTTTAATAAATATTAAATTTTATTGTTGTGATTGAATATTTCCTAACTCGCATTATGGAGTACCACAAAATAGCTGTCACTACCACTGAGTGTTTTCCTCAATAACATTGCTTATAATTCTTTTCTTTATTTCACTTATTCAGAATATCTCCATTCTTCAAATCCTTTGCCCCTCTTCAATAATAAAAGGAAATGTAAATGATGTAGAAGATGCAGGCAGAAAATGGCGATAAAAAGTTTTAAACCAGGCTTCACTTTTTCTATACGTGCACTTCGAAAATTAATGGGAGCTCTTTCATCTTCTCTGAGTCATAAATTTTCTAGCTTTAATTTTGTTGACCTACATTAGTAATCTCACAATCTCCGTTTCGCTTCTGAATTTGAGTTGAGATGTTGACGTCATAACAAAAAGAACAATAGCACGCGTATTGATATTCAAAAATAAGAAAAAATTCTTTTAATTAAGTAATTTTTATATATTCCCAGATTTATATGTTAACGTTTCGATCACACATTCTGTTGAGCAAGAATTCACACTGTTAGTCAAATGACGTACCACTGTTGCGAATATTAGCATTTCTGATAGGTCACAAAACATTTTAGAAACAGAATTATACTGCTGACACATATCTCTATTTTTATTATGTTGATACAGGGCGTTGTTCTAGTTTTAGTATCAGAACAGAGAAGTTTTTGGAGTAATTGAACATTTTCGTAACTTTTCAGCCTTTGCGTGTGTCTGTTGGCCAATTCTTAGTTGAAGGTGAAGTAGAGGTGATGCAGTTAACGATGTGAAGTAGTCTCAGATACACGCATGTTGCCATTTCTCCTTCAGAGGATCTGAAAGAGCTGAGTATCATGTTGTATCCCGACATTTCACTCAAAACCCCCGACGCTAACATGACAAGTTGATTTTTTGCGCCGTTTTCTAAATGTAACGCTTTCAGAGCTTTGTCGTTGTCATATTCCGCTGATGGATGAAGAAAAAGGGGGTGTTACAAATTTCTATTTCTTATGTCAGAGAGAAAAACATTTGCGCTCCAACGTAGTACATCTGTAAATCTGCCGCGATTCGTCTTGTGCTAATGTGATTGTTATCTTTACTTTCCTACCAACTACTTACAACTAACCATCTGAGGAAACAAACGCGTCTTTTCTCTCTTGAGATATGTTTCATTCTTTTTTTAAGTGTGTCATGAAAGTAAGAATCATTGTGAGATTTAACATTGTAATCCTTGTATCTCGCCTCAATTTATCAAGAAATTCCTATTACATGAACTAAAGTCTCTCTAAAACGAAAGCAAAACGTTATTCATTTACAACTGTATATACAAATATATCATCTTATTTTATTAGATAATTTTCTCCTACATTTTGTACAGAATACTATTTGAACCACAAAATCTAATAATTATGCCTTGTGTTTAATTCAACGATTGTTGATGGGAAGAGAGTGAGTTAAATATTAAACTTGCAAATACTTTGTATTTTAATTTCTTTGAATCGTTACAGACTCGAGTAGAGGTCGATGGAGAATAGACTCTTAGCAGGACGTCTTACTTATGCATATGACAAGCTCGCGGATATAAATCACTTGTTTTCATTTTCGACCACTCGTTTTCACTTCGTAAAATCATTCATTTTCACTCCGTTTAGTTACGAACGTTCGAGAACATTAGTCAAGCCAGTTCAACCAAGCCATTGTAATCCTTGCCTGTCTTCACATTATCAGTAGAAAAACCTGTGGTGCTAAATTGATTGATTGATTTTTTCGTGTTTCCAGGCACGTCAACTGCTTTGGTCATTAGACCTGTTAATGTAGTACATGTTTTTTTCTCGGGAGATAGCGGTGATCTCCCGCTGGATGGCGAGATCCGGCGCCGACCTAACGTCGGTTAGTGGGGTTTCCCCCACACCAGGACTCTCCCACCAGCGCGGCACCGCCCCAGCCGGAACAAGCTCTAAGCTCCGACTGGTCTCTCGGAATATGTGGTAGTGTAGTGCATGTTAGTGTAAGTGTGTGTGTAAGGGGAGAGGATATGACAAGGAAGAGGAAGGAAAGATCGCGCACGGTCCGCGGCCCGTTTTGTAGGGTACTGCTCCGGCATTCGCCTGGTGTTGATCGGAGAAACCACGGAAAACTACCGATCAGAGCAGCCGGCCGTTAGAATTCTCCTCCAGACAGCGACTGAATTCGACCTAGCTGAAAAGCTAGTGTAAAAAATCCTGCCGCCGTCAGGACTCGAATCTAGGACCTCGCGGTCAGAGAAGCTGCAGTTACATCAGTTGATGTATTGAGCTACCGCTCCCGGTCCCAGTGGTGCTAAAAGAGCACGTACTTTCTCACCCATTTTTGACGCAAAAGTAAGCGAAAAGTATAATTTTTCGAAAATTTGAGTATATGATATTACTTCAAAATCTTCTTTTAAGAAACAGATTTTATTAAGAGAATAATCTCTGTCTTTAATATGTTAGTTGTAGAAAGACTCCGAAAACCTTTTGAACTTTGGCAATTTTGCAAAAGTCAGGGTTTTTAACTAACATGAGACCTACACCATTTTCTTGAACGTCCTTCGCAGAACTGAACAAAAAAAATCGATGGAGCCATATTTTTTAAAATTTCGAAAATGTTCCAGGGGCTTAATGTAAAATACCCTCAAAAATTAAAATACAGGTTTCAAATTCATAGGGCAGTGGCGTCAGCCAGATCAATCGGGGAATATCAATTTTGAAAAAAATCGTCTGAACACTTTAGCCGCTAGCGTTGTTCATGGATCGACGGACGGACGAACGGACGTTTTGCCAGCATTCGATTTTTCGGGAACAAGGATCCACAAAACATGAATTCTGGCTACACTACGCGTTAGAGAATTTCTTTTTCTAAATTTAGAAACTGAATTTTTCCACTTTTTCGTTACCAGGACCCTGTAATAAATTTTTCTGCCAAAAATTCGCTGTTTTTTCGCGCAGCATAACGTAACCTCTCTACTCTGTTTATCAGACACCTTCTTACAAGATATTTTATTCCTGAAGCAACATTCTCGTTGATAACCATCTTCATCGTGGATAGGAACAAAAATAATTGATTGATTTTATTTAAGGCACGGAAACTATGGCAATTAGCTCCCGAAAATGTAGTGCGTGTTATGTCCAGAGAAGTGGCTGTTTCCTCCTCCGCTAGGGCTGAGCTCCGTCGTACACGTCGATTTGTTGGGTTTTTCTCTCTTCAGGAACTACTACTATCCCCTCCCAGCTGGACTCCGCACAAACCGACCCCCCCCCCCAGTGTTCTTCAGAGAAGTGTGTTAGTGCCGTACATGTAAATGTTTGTGGGTGTAAGTGGAGAGGGGACAAGAATGAGGAAGGAAAGATTCCGCAATCTGTTGCCCCTTATTAGGGCAATATTCTTCTGAAGAAACAACAGAAAACTATGGATCAGAACAGCCTCTAGCTACCTAGAATCTGGTGTAGAAAATCGTCACTGACGGGACTCACAACTCCCGGTCGACGACTGTGCAAAGGCAACCGGTTGAACGGAATTATATTATTTCTTTTCACTGAGGTGATGTCTCCAGGATTTACGCTGCAGGATATCTCCAGGAGAAATTATATTTCTTAAATTGTTTCCTTGAAATAAAATTTCATTTGATCGAGGAACAAATGATGAGTGAAAATTACAATAATGTTCATGGGAAATGCTTTCAAGGGGAGCAAATCCCTTATTATGGCTCAGTTCTAAGGGTTCCTTGAACCTCGAAATTCAGGAAGGACACACTAGAAACAGCAAAGAATTATCTCCATTCCACTATAAGGCCACTCGCTACTCTCACTAGTTACCGGGTAGATAAAATACTGGGTGTGTACAGCCTGAGGCGTATCCAATACATATTTTTGAGGAGAGGCATCATATATTTTTGTTAAATAATAAACAGTTGCTATTATATTATATAATATTTTTGCAGTGTAAGATTCTATACAATATTATTTTTTTAAATAATTACATAATTCCAACATGGAATTCTATTGAATTCAATTTTGACAAATAAAGGGAGGTAACAAACGAAAACTCTAGACCTTCCTCCCCTTAGATCCGCCCCTGTGCACATCACGGAAACGAAATGTCGTTTCAGGACAAGCACAAATTCAAATGAACGCACTTCGGAGTTTCCTTTGAGGGCTTTGGAGTTATATTAGTGTATGATACGCTCGTGGATAGTTCTGAAATTGTTTTATTGAATTTACGACGTTCTTGAATTTAATAGTCATTGACTCAATCAAAAATTGCGTTGCTATAGAATGGTCGTACGTGGAAGATATTAATTGAAACATTTTGAGCCAGTTTTCGGAAAATGTCATTTGAACGTTTCTGAAAATGCACTAATTTGAGCTTAAAACAGAAAAGAGTTTTCGAGAAACTTCAGAGTAAATATTTCAAAGAACTTGTACCCTTAAATTCTATAAAGTACAAAAATACCCTAAATGTAGATATTCAGGACGAAAGATGTTTAAAAATACATTTGTGTAATTTGTAAAAAAAAATCAAATCATCTAATTTTTTCTTTAAACATTTTGTGGGGTTAGTGCTAAATGAAGTAAATAATATGGCGTAAGCCCATATTTTTGCATACTTTTATTTATTCAAACATTGCATAAATATATATTTAAATGCTTCTCACATCCTTAATTTTTACATCACGGACGTTTTTATACATTGCTGCATTTATGAGCACAAGTGTTTAAAACGATTTATTATTCAAAAACACAAAATTGTTCTGCATGTGCCATTCTGTAGCACAACTGGTAGTTTCATTTTGTGTTGGTAAAGCAATACTTTTACATCATTTACTAAGTTTATTATCACTTCCAATCTTATTTTAACGCCTGACGATGCAGAGAATATTTGTGCTATAGAAGCAACGTAGTGAATGAGGAATTAGTAACTAATAAAAAGGATGTGGTCATCTGTACCTCTTCGGATAGAACCACAAGTACAGAAAATGTTTAAAGTATGTATATCCTTCCCATAGTTAAAGAACTGAAAATAATTCAATACACATATGCAGGAACTGATAGTAATATTGTGATAATGAGATGTAAAAGTTCTTAAATAAAACTTACCGAGATAGGTGCCTCAGAGCGTCGACTGATGTTACTGCAGGGCCTCTGACCGGGAGGCCCTAGTTTCGATTCCTGATGGTAGCAGAAATTTTGACACTGGCTAGATAGCTAGGTCGAGTTCAGTCGCTATCTGAAGGAGAATTATACCGGTCAGCTGCTCTGATCGGTAGTTTTCCGTGTTTTTTCCAATCAGTGCCAGACGAATCCCCGAGCAGTACCCTAAAAAACTGACCTCGGACCGCGCGCGATCTGTCCTTCTTTCTTGCATATTTACTCCCCTTACACACACACTCACACACACTCACACACACACACATACGCAGTACGTTACCACCCATGCCGGAAGACCGATCAGGAGCTTAGAGCTTGTCCCGACTGGAGCGGTGCCCTTAGAGGGATACCTGGTTGGGGAAAACCCCGCTACCCGACGATAGGTTGGAACTAGTTCTCACCATCCAGAGGAGAAAGAACACAGCCAGTTCTCGAGGCGAATCACTCACTTTACTTACTGGACTAATGATCTTAGCAGTTGACGCTCCCGGAAACACCAATCAATCAATTAAATAAAACATTTTTGGTCGGCCATTGCCTCCCCTTGCCATTGAGTTTGCGGGTACCTGAATGGCCTGTGTGGGTTGGGTCCTCTGCCTCAGAGGAGGTGCCTGTGTCGCCTCACCGGTTGAGGCCATGAGGGGGCGGGGGGGGGGGGCAAGGCCTCCTGCGCAGGCAAGTGTGTGCGCCGCGTCCTCACCTGCGCCGGAGATGGAGGTGGCCATGGCGCCGCTCCGCTCGCCCGCAATTTCCGCTCTCTCCCCTTCCCCTCCCCCTCCTCCACTCTCCCCTCTCCCACGCTCCAGCGCCGGCGATATGGGACGCCTTCATCTCCTTTGAGCCGCTATCGCCCCGCGGACGCCCGGTGAAATGGACTTCCAGGCGTCTGCTTCGACAAACATTTCAAACATTATTCCGCGAAAATTACTTGAGCCGCCTCAGTATCAGAAGAATATATCAGATGTTTGAAAATTGGAAGGAACGGTTAGTGTACCGAAAGAAAGGGATAAAACTAGGTGTTGCATTTAAAAAATGACATATTACATTCAGTGACAAAAACATAGACACAATGTTAAATATTTATTCTGAAATGTGTATGAAGTGAAAAAATGTATTGTAATAAAGCCACAGTACTTTATAAAAAAATCGAGCGTTTCCTTGTTGACGACCTTTTTTTTTGCAGCTAAATCTCCCCATCCCCATTTCTTCACCATTCAAACCATTGCGTAAATAATGTAGCTGAAACAGAATAAATAAATTGGGGTGAAAACCTATCACTACTAACATAACGAAATTACGAATAATCAAATGTCTGATATATGAAATGGCTGCTTTGTTATCTAGAGAGTCAAAATTCGTGCGATTTTTTTTCTGCTCGTGCAATGAAAATGTCAGAAGACTGTGGAAAATAGTATACGTTAAAGACTATTGTCATTACTTTTACTCTCATTGAAATTAACTGCAAATTGCTGCCATGTGTGGTTGTCACAGTCATGTCAGTTAATCAGAAGAAAAATACTAGAGAATATAGTTATGTTAGTTCCTTCACAATTCCACAACTTACCAAACACTTCACTTTAAACAACCTTTAAGAGTGTAGAAATACCTTACAAGAATGATGTAACATAATGTACACACCTTTCCGACTCTGTGCCAATTGCTCGTGGAGTCTCGCAGAAATCAATTTTAGGCCCTATGCTCTTCCTACTATGTGTAAACGATATGCTCTCCACGATTCAAAACGGACGAACAGTTCTCTTTGCGTATAATAGATCATTCTTTGTTATGAAGAAACCGTAAGTAGCACAATGTCAGATGTTTCAAATTGGTTTCGTAATAACAAATTAATAGTAAATGAAAAGTAACCGGTTTCAATGCAGTTTTCCATTTCAAATAAACAATTATGAACTCCATTGAAACTGAACGGTGAGCCATTGTCTGATGTTAAGGTAACAAAAGTTTTAGGTCTCTTAATTCAGCCAAACCTCAAATGGAACGTACTACATTTAAATGAATTGAACACAAAATTAAGTTTATTTTGATACGCGTTCAGAATTCTTTCATATTCAGTCAGCCTTCACAGTGTTCGTTGCGTATATTTCGCGAATGTTCATTCCCGCCTGAGATGTGGCATAATATTCTAGGGAAGTATATCTTAAGCTCTCAGCCTTTTGGATTACAAAAAAAGAATTGTACGAATAATAACCATATCCCAACCACGTGATGCTTATAAACCTCTCTTTATTAAACTATGGATTTTACCATTTACTCTTGACTTATGAATCAGTGGTTTCGGTTGAAAATGTCTTAATTAAGGACGGGAATATATTTTCAGCAAACACCGATGTCTATAACTATAACACTCTACGTAGGTATCATATTCATCAGGTGACCGTTTCAACAGCACATTACAAAACATTCACCTAGAGTACATGTACTACATTATTTTACACTTTGCCAGATGACATTAAACAATTAAATTTGACAGAATAGAATCAAATCGATAGAATAGAAAATTCGATATAATAGAATAGTAAAATCATTTCTTCTGCATAACAGTTTCTATACAATTAGAGACTATACTGAGCATTAAAAGGAAAGTAACATTTTAACAGTGACATTTAATGTATTATTTATCATTTGGACTGTATAATTCTAAGCAACTTGTAACAAGTATTGTACCGCAGCCTCCGGGTCAATGACCCCCATCTCGATCAGGTTTTTCGTCCAGTTTCCTTGATCCTTTGAGCAAATGCTGAGATGGCCCCTTGTTGTGCTTCTGGACGTAAATGTAACTTCATTATCTGTGCACGATTTCTAGAATTGAATGGGAAATAGTTATTCAAATTATCGTTTCCAGGTTGTCATGGCAGGAAGTATTATTCCTTGACGAAGGACATGATGGATAAAATCCCAAATTTATAGCTGATTTACCTTTGAAAATATATTTCATTACATCTGAGCGAATATTTCGTTAACAGTCCTTACAAAAAATACTAATTTCTTTCTATTTTTCAAAATTCATGTTGTATATGGCTTAGGGTAGGAATCACAGAATTTTAAAACGTGCACAGAATTCATTTCTCCCTGTAGCACATAACACAGAGTTTTTATGTTTTTGATGTAAAATAAATAAATATACTTGGAAATGAATGAATAAATAAATAAGTAAATAAATTAATAAAAAAGTGAGTTTAATTGTTCGTATTCTTTTCGTTTTTATAGTTACTTATCGATGTTCCTACAGAAGCAAGTTAGTACGTATCAGATTTGTTTTTTCGTACTTGAGGTCCACGTTGTTCAGATTTGGTGACACAGTAGCCCTGGATCGGTCATGAATCTTGGACGTGATAAATTCAAAGCTCGTTGCCTACAATTTTGATCGTCTAGATGCCTGTAAATTGAATGTATCGGCGACGCGTAGACTGAACTAGAACAACAGATGGTTTGTAGTTATTTGGCTGTCCGGGAGACGCCGCGTCCTAGGCACAGGTGTCGAAGTTTCGGCTGTCATTCTGCGACCTTCCTCAGGGCGAAATGCGATGGCACCTGTGCCCTGGACGCGGCGTATCCCGAACTGCCTAGTAGCCAGTAACTCCAGCTACGGAAGCCTAAGCTCTCAACTGATGTTTTGTTTAATGACGTTCTTAAAAAGGGAAAACGTAATTAAATTTGCAGAACGTATGCTCTTATTGTCAAAAAGTTTTTTTAGAATGCATTATTTACGAAGCATAAATCATGCATTCAGTTGTTAAAATTATTAGTAATCCTTTTCGAGATACAAGTTAGTTCTTTGCCCCACAAAAAGGGTATAATCAGCAACGAAACTCATATTTCAAAATAATTGGATACGATATCGAATAATAAAGACTGTGATCTACGTAAATATTTATACAGCTGACATTTCGCTTCCTTATTAATCTATGTTGTGAGAGTGAATAATCATTAATCGTCAATGAAATAAACACAACAAAGAATTACAGTGGATAGCCTACATGAATAGGAGCGAATGGAAGGTATCAGAATAAATATTACTAGCGTATCCGTGCGAGAACACTCAATGCTAAACCCAACCTATTCCTTATTCTTCATTTCCACATTAAGGGAGAAAGTTTTTAAAGAGGCGTATTTATTTGTTTAAAAATATATAAAGGTAATTTCCAAAGTACTTACAGAAAATCAAAAACAATGGAATTGATATTTGAAACAAATTTTCAACAAATATTTTAGTGTTGTAGACAGATGTTCTTGAAACAATTCACTATATTTCCTTTAAAACAACGTATGAAATAATTACACAATCTTCCTTGACATTTAGCTTTTCGCTTTCCTTGATAATCACAAGGTCTTTGGCCTCAAAATTTAAGATTTTAAGGATCTACAACGCTTTGTTTTAGTGTTATAGAACTATATAGAATTCGTCGAAGCTTCCCGAGTGTTGCGGGTAGCATTTG
This sequence comes from Teleogryllus occipitalis, assembly GCA_011170035.1. Taxonomy (NCBI): domain Eukaryota; kingdom Metazoa; phylum Arthropoda; class Insecta; order Orthoptera; family Gryllidae; genus Teleogryllus; species Teleogryllus occipitalis. The sequence continues at coordinate 28,164 of BLKR01002200.1, forward strand.
ACATTAATAAGAAGTTGCATGTTTTTCAACAAAACCTTTCATTTTTGACGTGAAAATGTAATTCGTAAAGGTGTTATAAAATTATCTTTCTTAAGAGACCTCATTTATAATGATTGGTTGCGTGTGAGTTCAGCAAGACTCATCTATACTACTAAAATAATATAGGAAAGGATTTCACCTTCCTTATTCATTTTATCTGAGTCGGGTTTCCATAATTTCATCTAGTTTGTAACATCAGGTGTCACACGAGCAAATAACTATTTTGTGCGCGGCGTTTCTATATTTTTCCCGATGATAGTAATATAACTGCGCATTTCGCGTAGCAATTGCGCCATTTCCTCGGGTCCGTTAGTTGCGAAACACGCCACCTCCGTCGTGGAGCGCCGCAGTAGTACCGCTGAGGGCGGCAGGGACCGCGTGCTGCGGCTCTTTGATGTTTCCGGCCCCTGCGGTTTTATTCGCACATAAAACCAAGCTCTTGCTGCCATCGCCCGCGCCGCCGCCACCGCTGCGACCTGAGGCCGTCGCTACATCCCACCATCTGATACCGGCTGAGTTAGCTCAGTGCCAGCATTGCCGTTGCCTTTGCAGCCACTCTGATCGGCAAGAAATCTAGGACTCGACTTCATACGGTGCTGGATTTTCGACTCTAGCTAGATTACTAGGTCGAATTTAGTCTGGAGAAGAATTCTAGCGACTGGTTGTTCTGATATAAAATGTTCCTACTTTACTCCGATCATTTCCAAGGGAATGCCGGAGCGGTACCTAACAAACGGGCCACGGTCCGAGCGCGATTTCTCCTTCCCCTTCCTTGTTCTTATGTCTCACCTTACATTCTCATTTACATGCACTACTAAATATGACGGGAGCTTAGGCCTTGTCCCGGACGAGGCGGTGTTCATCTAGGGGGATACCTGGATGAGTAAATTCCATGCAAGTCCCCTTGTACGTCAGCCGTGGATTTCACCACTCAGTGAGGAAGGGATATCGCCAGCTCTCGGGATAATACATTCATTAGACTAACGAGACTAATGCCTGGAACATCTACCAATAAAATCAATAAATCGTCTGACTGGTACTGTCAGCGTCTCCACTCCTACTACCTATCTCCGACTTGTCAGTCCTTTCGAGTTGCATAAATTCTGTACGAAGTTTGGAACATACTACTCTAAGGATTTTTTAGTTAATGACAATTACAAAGTCGAACTTGCAAAATACTAGTTAAAGAAGGGGATTTCACTTGGAACTAAAAATCTTAATTCAAACATTAGTGGTTTATTCGACCAATATCGACGGTTATGGATTCAAACGTAAGATTAAAATAGCAACAATTAAAATGTAATTCATACAACATAGTTAATCAATTTCTGTAAGCATATTCTAGTTCTTTTTGCTTTTTTAAATTTCATTTTGTACCGCCGTCACCGCGACCACTAACGGACGTTGTATTAACTGTCGCTGACCCTGCCTTTGGATTCTACCTTGCTGTGTAGCCTATAAGTTATTGTTTGTACTATTCTACATATTGTAATCGGTAAACCTGCGTTTGTCTGTGTGTCCCAGTGTGTCGGTGCGCCCGCCTGTACTCACTGTTAGACCTTTTCGGTTTCTCCATTCAGGGCAAATGGTGACTTGACGAGTCTCGTTCATCTGGTAGAAAATTGGCAATTTTTTTCGAGTTCTTTCAGAACATACTACTTAAATAATAATTTTTTAAAGGTGTTTTTAGAGGGGTAAGCAACTATATAAAACAAAGTTTATTAAGAGAAATTTAAGGCACATACAGAGATTAAGATCAATTGTTTCGGCAATCTATCCTTTCGCCAAGAGAAATCGATTAGTATTATTTTAGCCGGATAACTCTAGAATATTTTGGAAGATTTCTAGAAAAAATGTGTGTTGCGGGGTTTCAAAACAACTACAGTAATGAAGCACTGAGCATTTCTTAGTGCTATAAAATAAAGCGATTAATAAGACTGACGGTAAATTAAATCTAAATCTAATTTTGTTGTGACACAGATTTTTAAAAAGTACATACTATCTGAACCCTTGCGATTACATCGCTCAAAAGTAAGGGCTCTAGGGAAGTTACAACATAAAAGTACTATGAATCTATTACATAAAAGTTAAGGTGTTTTTTTAATGTTATGTCTCACAAAAAAACTACCCCCGGAATGATTGCTCCCGAATTTGGCACGAATAATTTTGAATGTAATAATATACAAGGTAGTTGCGATTGAAAATGCTACCGTAAATGTGCTTTATTACAAAACAAAATGCAAAATTTCTTATTGGCACACGCACTCGAACTACGGTAGCTTACCCATTGTTAAAATCAAACCAATGAACGGAGAGGGGAGAATCTGTCTACGTGTTATCCTGAGCCATTTATTAGTACAAGTATAATACACAACAAAAGAATTAGTTAATGAAGAATATTACTCCAAATGACACGTAAACTACTAGTAAAAGTGTGTATTACCCCTCGTGAGTGGTTGTGTATGTTACATTCAATTGCCTTGAGTGAACTGTTTCTATTTGAGAATAATAACCCTCGACAGCTTTTCCTTCCATAAACTTTGTTTATAAACGTTAGTTGGAAAATGATATTAAATGCATGTAGGCATGAATGTTTTGTGTGACAGTACAACGTATAGGAGATAGGAGATAAGGTATGATGCACTTCAATTACCAATTTGTTTCTACATTGAGATCTGGAGTATGTAGTTTCCCATAAAATGCTGTAAAGACCAAATGACGGCAGATGAACGTTCATTCTATCAATTTTAAGATATACTTAAAATTTAGTATTTGTACTATAAAAGTTGTAAATAAGAACAAGTGATAACATATGTATGACCTATTACCTTTCATTGAAAGGGTGGGGTAGAAAGCTCACAACGAACGAAAACTCTCAGTGCCGTTTAAAATAATGTGATATCACGTAGATAAAGTAATTTTTATTGATACTTTCCTTCCCACTTGATGGGTTTAATAATACCTTTTACAACAAAACTGCCTAGCAAGAATAAAAAAAAAATAAAAAATGAAAATACACCCGGGAGGAGCCACTCTATGCTAATGAGTAAGTCCTGGAGCCAACTTTTTCATCGTCAGCTGCTGGTTGATTCCTGGACCTTAAGGGAACTCATAAAACGGAAGGGCACACCTGACGGCGCTGTCTCATCGCTTCAAAAGAGGAAAGGAATGTTGTCATTCTATTGTGAAATAAATACAATTTTTTATTTATTACTATTACTATTATTTAATTAACGACTAAAAATGTTGTAAGTCGATTGATTGTAAAGTCTATTCCACGTTTCAACCAACTTCTTAAAGCCCAGATCTAGGGACTGTCTGTGCCTACAATACTTCGCGTAAACTGTATTATTATTATTATTATTATTATTATTATTATTATTATTATTATTATTATTATTATTATTATTACTATTATTATTATAAAATACTCCCGTTCCAAACGTTGTCTATCGAGAATACGCTAGCACAGTTAAAACACTCAATTAGAAGCTTTTATCCTTTTTGTTATGAAATTACTAGATGATTGTGGTACATCCAGTGGGTATTTTCACGTTAAAAGTTTTCTTTGTACTTTGGACGTTCACAGTAAAAATAAATTTTAAACATATTTTAGTTGTCCGGCTCCTCCCTATTTCCGGAGAATAAAGATACACAAAAAATATGGATTGAAATTGATGTATAAATTTTTGTTTCATTACAAAGGGTTTAATTCACGTCAATTTGATGAATTAAGTTGAAACTATTCATGTAAATTAAAATTTTATCTAAATTTTCATTGATTGCCTTTGAATTATGAGTTTAGATAATAAAAAAACACGCACATATTTATAGCTAACTTTACTGTTTGTTAAGTAATTTCATAGTTAACACGTTTGTAAGTGAATTCTTATTTTATTTTTTAAAATTGATGACCTGAAAATAGAAACAAATGCAAGTACTCGAAAAGTTGTTTTTATTCTACGATTAAATCCAAATAAATATAAAAAATTATGTAAATTGCCATCTCCCAAGGAGAAAACATGCACTACACTTACGGGACTAATGACCTAATCTGCTGACGCGACCGGAGTCACTAACAGCCAACCAACCAGCCTTTTGTGCTAAAGTATAGGGTAGAAAATTAAAAATGTACTTCTTATTTAGATGAATTTTTCTTGTTCAATGAAAAATATTGAAAGACACATGTCTAAAATTCCAAATAATGGACTTAGTTATAAATATCGACTTTCGTCTAACTTTAAAAATGTCAAATACATTTGTTATTTACTCTTTACCGTCAAAAATATATTAATAACTATTTGTAATTGTCGGTTATCTGGGAAACTAAGTTACTGGCATGTCAGGAAGTCATAACTGACGTGGCGCACCGAGAATTTCAACAAAGTAATGAAATATTTCACTTAACCAACTTTATTCTTTTTTATTTTCTCACTAGAATGTAGAGAGAAAGTTATGTAATGCTGTGCAAAAAAACGGTGCATTTTGGGGCAGAAAAACTTTAATTATAAGGCCCTGGTATCAAAAAAGTGCTAAATTAAAAAAAAATCCTCTAACACGTGGTGTAGCCAGAATCCATGTCTCGTGGGTCCTTGATACCAAAAAATCGAATGACAGCAAAACTCTGACTGTCTGTGAACAACGCTAGTCCTAAACTGTTCACCCAATTTTCTCCAAAATTGATATTCCCCAATCGATCGGGCTGATATAAGATAATATCCCAGAATATATTCAATATATTCTATCTGAATTTTATATATTGAATTGGAAACCCATATTTGAATTTTGGGAAGTTCTTTACATGAAGCCCCAGGTACATTTCAAAATTTAAGAAAAATGGCTCCATCGTTTTGGATTAAATTTTCTTATTGGGCAGTGTGAAGTAAAGTAAGAGAATAGTGCAGATCTATGTTCGTTAAAAACCCCGATTTTTCGAAAACTTTCGAAGTTCAAATTTTTGCGGCGTCTTCCTAAAACGACCATTACGAAGATATAGGTTTTTCCCTTAATGAAATCTGTTCTTCGAAGATATATTTTAAAATACGCCATGAAACATTTTTGAGTTAAAATCTGAATACTTTTCGCGTGATTTTGCGTGAAAATATGGGCGAGAAACCACGTGCTATTTTAGCACCACTAGTTTTCTACCGTTGTCAGTAGTAAGGTCGTTATTTTTCGAATGGCACCAGCTTTCATATGATATTCATGGTCTATGCTGTAACTACCGTTTTTCTTCCTTTTCTTTTCTTTTTAGTTTATAGCATACTACTCATGACGTCTTATGTCTTACTTATATATAGTATAGTATTAGTAATAAAATTGAATAGAAAATAGTCTTAGTTAATAAAATTGAATTGAATTGTATTATTATGTCTTGTACTTCATATTGTAGTAACGTCATTTAGATACGCGAGTTTACGGACATTTTACATTCAACGTTCGTAGTACGAAAAATAATTAGTCGTAGTAATGAACATTAGCTTCATTACATAAAGTAACGTACTATTTACTGTACTGAACGCAAGAAGAGTATTCGTGAGACAGTTTATTCAAATATGAAATTCCTTTCAATATGTAGGTCAATTAATATATGTTAATACTTCGGAGGCTGCTTATGAGAGTTTCCTTTAACAAATTCGTGAAATGCACGATTATTTTTAAAGAAATATAAAATTCATGTTTGATTAAAAAATTCATGGAAATATTGTAGCTCATGAAAACGAGGAAGACTCATGTCGGCTCTTTTAAATGGATGTCAAAGTATTGATAATAAAAGCGGGAAGTTTACAGAAAACTATAAATGAAGCGAACAGCAAACAAGCTTCTGTTTCGGAAATTCATGTCAGCAGTTGCTGAACTTGTGTTTATGCTTCAATTGAATTGTCTTGCCAAAACCCTTCAGAACCAATCACTTTTGAGTTGTTGAGAAATACAAATTAGTTCATGAAAACTTCCCGGCGCGCTCGCACGTCGCAGAAGTGCACTCTATTTTAAAATTTAAGAGCGACAAGGTTGAATTTCAAGAGGTCGGAAGGGGGGGCGAAAGAGGGGAAATGTCATGACCTTCAGAAATATTTTCAATTCCGGAATTGTTATCGGTCGTTAATTTCCGCCCCCAATCAGAGCAAAGCCGCCGGCGTCGGCACCTCATTTACGCAAAGCGGGGCTGTGCAAGGACTGGGAAGAGGGACAGAGGAGGAGAGAGACAGCGCAACGGAATCGCCACGAATAAAAAGAGAAAAGGAAGATAAAATGTATAGTAGATGGAAAAAAAGTGTGTAGGTATGAGATGCTTGTTTCTAAAAAGGAGAATTAAATATTGGAGTAATTTTCAGGAGCAAAATATATAGTCGCACAAGAAGATACAAACTTTCTAAATGAAACACATTTTTATACAATGGAATATTTGATGTTTCTTTCTCCAACAAAAACACATCATTCTTCCATTTATTTGTTAGGTAGTGTTAATTAGCACAACAGATCAATAAACAAATATTTGCCTTTACATGTATTATAATATGAGTTGTATAATCTTTGCTGCGAAGTTCTTCATTCTCACAATTTAATTCTGTGAGTTCTCCCAGTAATCGAAGTACATTCTTAGTTTTAAAAAGAAATCAGAACAGAAAACCAAACGTTTTATGACAACAAGCTTCAAATGTATAATTTTCTGATATTAAACATGAAGAAGGGATAAAAATAAATGAGAAAAGGAAGTAAAAATCAAAGAACAAACAAAAGATAGATAAATCTGAGACACTTTTGTACCTTATGCCCTTTTTTTCGTAAATTAAAAATAGATATATCCGTCTCAAACTCGTCGGTCATAAATTTCGGCTACATGTGTCAGGGAAAACGTTGTTTATGTTTTAGGGCCTAGTGTTGCTCACAGTCAAACGAAAAAAAAATACATTATTAAAAACCCCTGATATTTTGTTATCAGGGACCTCTAAAACATGTACTTAGGACAAAATCTCGACATGGGCGTTTTGCATCATTATATAACTTGACTTGCCCAACGTATAGCAGAAAGTGAAGATGGCTCCACACGTTCGTTATTCCGCGAACAGCGAGCAACCACTCCCCGAATCCCGAGTTGCTTGCTATTTGTCGAGTGACAAACGTTCGGTACTCGCCCTACCCACCGCGTGTCGGTCTTTTGGACACATCAAAGGAAGCGAACATTCGCCGAACACATCATCAGTTCGGGATCGGGCGAGCGGTGGCTCGTTGCTCGGTGAATGCCGAATGTGTGCAGCCGCCTTAAAATGAGTGGATGATATTTCCAACTTGAGAATTATGCTAAAGTACGTATGTTTGTAAATATGTAGAATCATTTAACCCTGGAATACTACTGATAAGAAACATTTACTTCCTAACATATATTTTTACAGATGGAATGGTTCGCCGCGCCTCCTAACTGTGTAATATTTACTGTTTCGGCGTTAATATGCGTGTATTCTCAATATTCTCATTGTATTAATTTTCTTACAAATAGCTAATGAGATATGAGAGTAAAATTTACTCATTGATATAGTATTACGGAATACCAGTAGAGCGGGGAGCCCCGAAACTGCTAGTTTTTAACAAAGTTGTCAAGCAATACAGTAAACGTTGCTTCAACGTTTAATAACTAGTATATTCATAGACGTTTAGCGGTATTTAATTACTAATCGCCTAAATTACGAACTCTTCCTTGTAGAAGTTGATCACCATTTAAGTGTGAAATTTTTTCTTTTCATTAGTAACGAGCGATAAATTTAAACATTAATTAAATTTTTTTGATGCACTTAGATAAAACAAGTCATATGAGATGGTAGCAAACGGAGACGTTCGTAGGTAGTTGATGGCGCTGGGAGGCTCATCTGAAGGGCAGCACCCGCGAGTGCGCGCACATTCTGAGCAGGACAGCGGGGAAGGGGGAGGCTGCCCAGAGGACGGGACGGCCAGCAGCTTCAGCGGCAGCCGTCCTCACCCCCACCCCGACCCCGCCCCGTCCCCCTGCGTCGCCATGGCGACGCGACGCGAGAAAAATGAGCGGCGTAAACAGGCCTGACGCAGACGGATCTGCGAGTCGTATTAAAGCGGGGGCGGCGATATCGCCGTCTTTCGGACGACCGCTTCGCCCGGATCCTCGCCCTCCTTCTCCTCGCCGCCCTCGTTTCCTCCGATCCACATCCCCACCGGCCCTTACGTCCCACCCGCTGAGTTGGCTCAAGGAAACAATTGTTGACTGGGAGGTTCAGGCCCTGACTGTGGTGGATTTTCGACTCCAGCTCCAGTACATAACTAGGTGAAATTTCGATAAACTCCGATCCACATCCCCACCGACCCTTACATCCAGCCGCGTGAGTTGACTCAAGGAAACAATTGTTTACTGGGAGGTTCAGGCCCTGACGGCGGTGGATTTTCGACTCTAGCTCCAGTACATAACTAGGTGAAATTCAATTACTGGAGGAGGATTTTGGTGGTCAGCTGCTCTGATCGGTAGTTTTTAGTGGATTAGTCCATCAATGCCAGGAACAGTAGCTACCTTAACAAACGGGTCACCGACAGCGCGAGATCTTTCTTTCTTCTCCCTTGTCCTATCCTCTCTAGCTTCTGCCAGCAGGGCGCTGCCTTGCTGGGGGAGATAGTAGTATCTTCAAGAGGAAAACTGCATGCCGACGCTTAGGTTGGTATCCAACGGTATTCAAATAGGAGAGAAATTCCGCTACCTTTAGGGATATAACATTCACTACACGTAAGGATCTAATGACGAAAGCAATGATGCTCTCGGATAAACGAAATAATCAATCAGTGAATTAATCGATCATCAGGTTTCCCTCCGCACTTAGTTCTCACGACCCTCGTGCACGCGTCGCCGCTTCAGGCGGTGACCGCCTTCGCGATCCAATTGGCGTCTCTATTGCTATTCCTTGCAATTCTTTCGACGTCAGACTTTTTTTCTCCTTGTTGATATTCCCGTCAGAGTCGACATTAGTATTGTATATACAATGCTATACCACTTGCCGCTATTGCCGCTTTAGTACTGTTCGACGTTATATATACAAGGGGTGTTCAGAAAGAAACGGGAATTTTGTTATTGCGAGTGTCGTAATAGACTGGTTCGCGAGATTGTTGTTTTGTTGTGTTGGTTAACATATCTGGAGTGAATCTGTACACTAGTTGCACTGTTGGATGGTTAGTCTTTCGTCAGTTGCGAAGAAGTTTACATGTGTTTGCCTAGTAGTGGCAATTTTTAATTAGTTGAAAAAATGGATTAGGGAATTTGCATTAAATTTTGCTATAAGAACGGAATAAAATGTAACAAAGTTCTAGAAATGTTGAAAACTGCTTTTGGTGAGTCTGCTATGAGCAAAACAAGGGTTTATGAGTGGTGCAAACGGTTCAAAGATGGCCGTGAACACGTGGAAGACGACGAGCGTTCTGGACGCCCCAGCACATCAACAACAGCTGAAAATGTGGAAAAAGTGCAAGAAATAATTATGAACGATCGCCGAATTACAGTAAGAGAAGTTGCTGAAGATGTTGGCATATCAATTGGCTCATGTCATGAAATAATTTCGGATGTTTTGGGTATGAAACGTGTGACAACAAAATTTGTGCCAAAGGTGTTGAATTTCGAACAAAAACAGCGGCGAATGAAAGTTTCTCAGGAGTCGCTAAATGAAATCAGTAATGATGCATAAGTACTAAAACGTGTCATAACAGGTGACGAAACATGGGTGTACGGGTATGACGTGGAAACTAAGGTTCAGTTGTCCCAGTGGAGGCATCCTGGATCGCCAAGACCGAAAAAAGCTCGGCAGGTGCGGTCGAATGTGAAGGTTATGCTTACAGTTTTTTTCGATTTTAATGGCATAGTGCTCTATGAATTCTTGCCAAAAGGTCAGACACTTAATAAGGAGTACTACCTCCAAGTTCAACGCCGTTTGCGGGAAGCAATCCGAAAAAAATGCCCGAATTTGTGGCGAAACAATTCATGGCTTTTGCATCACGATAATGCACCTGCGCACACGTCATTGCTTGTTCGTGAATTTTTGGCCAGAAACAACATTGTTATGATGCCCCAGCCTCCATATTTACCAGATTTGGCCCCGTGCGACTATTTCCTTTTCCCAAAAATAAAAAGAACCTTAAAGGGCCGTCGTTTTGCAAGCATAGATGAGATTAAAAGCGCATCGCTGAAAGAGTTAAATGCTATCCCACAGATCGAGTTCCAAAAGTGTTTCGACGATTGGAAGAAGCGCTGGCGTAAGTGTGTATTATCTACTGGTGACTACTTTGAAGGTGACAACATTGCTGTTGACGAATAAACTATAGTGTTTCTAAAAAATAAAAATTCTCGTTTCTTTTTGAACACACCTTATATATATATATATATATATATATATATATATATATACACACACACTATCTTACAAACCCATCGCCTGACGTGTTAAACGAATGCGTAGAAATGACAGTTAAAATGTGGCTTGTACGGTTTCTGACCAGTTTGTCAAAACTGAATTTTATTTTTCTTCACACTAATAATGCATCATTTGTGATGAGTCGACTCGTAAAATAAAAAAAAAACTTAATCTTTAAATGTTACTTATTCTAACTACGATCGCATCTTCGCATTTATCTCCTCCGTATATAGAACCTTTAGCACCGCCTCAGCTTTTGCCTTTCTTTCCTTCCCTATTTGCAAGAACTATCTCTGCTGCTGCCGCCGCCAAGGATGCATTCTTTCTGTGATCTCCCAATTCGCTGCTCTTATCGCGTCATCAGACCAGCTCTTGAGGCGTGGTAAATTTTAAGGCACATTCATCATTCTGTTTTTTGTTACATTTATCTTCTTTTCGGAGCGCGTCTGTAAGATTTTTATAAAGTATTTTAGCTTTTCCTTTCCTGGTTAATGATTCGTAGAAAAGCACTCAGTGACCTAAAATAAATCATCTTCATCTGAAACACACTCCACCGAAACATACGTTTCGTAGAATTTCAACACTGAATATTGAAAAATTCTTCCTAGAACTTGATGACATTAAAAAATGTAATAATTCGATTACTGCGCTGTGGCTGTTTAAATCACGTGCGAATTTCGCTATTAGAGAAAGGATTACACTGGCGCCTTCTCAAGGCTACATCTGAAAGAAATATTTACGAATTACGTTAGTCAGGTAATTATCAAACTAAAAAATCTCAACTGTACTTATTATTTATTGTCTTATTGTCTATTGTCTACGAGAAGATCACAGAAAGAATGCATCCTTGGCGGTGGCGGTAGCAGAAATAGTTCTTGCAAATAGGGAAGGAAAGAAAAGCAAAAGCTGAGGGGGTGCTAAAGGTCCTATATACGGTGGAGATAAATACGAAGATGCGATCGTAGTTAGAATAAGTAACATTTAAAGATTTAGGTTTTTTTTATTTTACGAGTCGACTCACCTTAAACGATGCACTATTAGTGTGAAGAAAAATAAACTGTCTTATTGTATATTTCATGTGTAAAGATAGAGAATGGAAAAACGGAAAGAACAGAAGAAACATAGTTGTATTGGATTTTATATTTCTCTTGTGATACTATTAGTTACCCGAAGACGCAAAAATTTTTTTTCTTTTTTGAATTTTATTGATTTTTAAGTAAAAAGGATGTTTTAATAAATTTGGAAGAATAATATATGAATAAATATATATATTCTTTTTGTTATAAGATTAAAGAAGCAACTTCGACCTAAGATTAAAATGTAAAAATTATTTATCTCTTAAAAAGTTTTTCTTCTTAATACTCAATTACATTTATTTTAAAAACATAAATAAAGTTACATTTAAGCGTGATCCAAACATGTGTTATTTTAAATTATTTTTTTGAGCGTCAAGAAATTGTTTTCTTTCTGATTACTCGCAGCTGACAGGTATTCATTGTAATTGGTTTTTCGTCTTGACGCCCTACGCGCTCCTTCAATATTGCTTCTTTCTAATTTCTGAAGTGTGATGTTCAAAGATATCCTATAGATATATGATGTATCTTATATCATTTTCAAAGAGTCCTTTAATGAATCCTTTCGAAGATGAGCCATGGCATTTATTTCTGGTGTTCGGAGGATGAGGGTAGAAATAAGAAAGTATAGTTTTAAGAGAAGTAAAAGAAAGAAAAACTAACAATACTACCGAGAAGGCAACGTTTATTGGTCACGTTTAACATCACACTTTTGTACAAAATACACTTCAATGTAAGGTAAGAGGGGAATTTTCCCCTGGGGAAAGTTATATTATGGCACAAAATGCCCTCCGGCATGCCATGGTACTATCGGAGAACAATCTAGCGCTTACCCAGGCATTTCGATGATGTGAGTAATTGAGTAAGTTGAGTTGATTTGAAGCCCGTCGGTGATCATTAGTCCCGTAAGTGTGGTGTAAGCTATAACTGGGAGATGACGTTCATTCCCCACTGGAATGCTTGGCGCCGAGACGCCGATTATTTTTATCTTCCAGATACATTCCGGAGCTTGACACCGCCTCAGACGAGAAAAGTTCTAAGTTTCCGCGGAGACTTACCATATGGTAGAAATGTAGTGCATAAAAGTGTGTGTGTAAGTAAGTAAGTAAGTAAGTAAGTAAGTAAGTAAGTAAGTAAGTAAGTAAGTAAGTAAAGGTAAAGAAGACAAGAATGAGGGAGGGAGAATCGCGCGCTGCCCGTGGCCCGTTTTGTAGGGAACTGCACTGAAAATCAGCTGATTGATGGGAGAAACTACAAAAATCTATCTATCAGAGCACCTGATCGTTGGGATTCTCCTGCAGAGGTTGTTCGACTTCGCTATCGACCTGGTGTGGAAAATACTCCAATGTCGGGACTCGAACTTAAGACCCCCTGTCAACAATGCTCTAAAGACAACGATGCTGTTGAGTAAGAGTAGGTTTGTCAAGTAGATATTTAGATATTTATTTAGGCAAAAGACAGTAAAAAACCGTATGTGATGTATGGGGGAGAAAATCATCTGCGCACCCATTCCTGAGTTTCAAAATTCTTTCCTAACAATTTAACTATTATTAGTTGAATGATGAACACAGGTTTAAAAATTAATAATAATAATAATAATAATAATAATAATAATAATAATAATAATAATAATAATAATAATATAATAATAAAATCTGAAAAAGCGCGAGATTAACATTTCAAAACCTAGACATTTTCGTTACCGAGTTGTAGAAAACATATTTGCAACGGTTAAAGAACTGCAGATTTGATTTTTCTGCATCGCTAACGAAATAGTAACTCGCCCTAAGCTTTACTACCATTACAAGCAAAAAGAGAGCTCAACAACACGTGCGCAAAGTAAAGCTACATTTACGTCCAGAAACAAATCAAGGGGCCATCTCAGCATTTGCTCAATGGATCAGGGAAGCTGGACAAAAGCCCGATCGAGATGGGGGTCATTGACCCGGAAGCTGAAGTACATTTCTTGTTACAGGAATATTAATTCTTTTTTTAAAAATTATACAATACAAATGAAAACTAATTCATTATACTATGTCATTGTTTTGTTAAAATAAACATTATTTTTCTTCTTGCTGATCAGAATCTTTAGTTGTGTAGAGAGAGTTATGCAATAGAAAATATTTTACTTTTAAGTTAAATTTGTGTACCAATTTTTATTGTTTAAGGTCATCTGGCAATGCGTTGTAAAGTAACGTAGTACATGTATTAGATATGGATTACTTGTAGTGAGCTGTTGATACTGACACTTGATAAACATGATTTCTACGACGTGTGTTGTAATTATAAATATCAATATTACATGAAAATATGTTCCCACCGTTAATTATGTCAATTTGACAAATATTACAGATTCGTAAATAATTTGGCAAGGCAATGGTAAGATTCCAACTTCAATGAAAAGAGGCTTGCAGGGATTACGTGGATGGCATTTTTTCATTATTCGGATAATTTTCTTTTTGCAATCTAAATGTTTGGGCACGAAAGGATGAGCTTCCCTAGAATATACGCCATATCTTAGTCGGGAATGTACATTTGCAAAATACACGCAACGAGCTGCATGAAGGCTGACCGAATTTGAACGAATTCTGAATGCGTAACATAATGAACTTAATTTAGTGTTTAATTCTGTTATATGTACATTCCATTTGAGGTTTGATTGAATTGAGAGACCTAGAAATTTTGTTACCTTAACATCAACTAATTGCATATTGTTCATTTTCAATGAAGCATGCGATTGCCGATTTGAAATGCAAAAGTGCATTGAAACCGCTATTCCTTCGCTAACTATGAATTTGGTATTACTAAACCAATTTAAACTTCTGAAATTGTACTATTTATTGTTTATTTTTTGCAACGAAAAATTCATGCCATCGGCAAACAAAACTTCTTCCATTTTTAATAGACGAGGGCATATCGTTTACGTACAACAGAAAGAGGATATGACCTAATATGAAACCTTGTAGGACCCCCCGTTCAATTGCCAAAGAATTGGAAAAAATAAGCCAATAATGTTCTTTCGTGCCAGTACGGATTTCTACTCTTTGAGATCGATTTTTAAGGTACGAGGTTATATAGGGCAATACCACGAATTCCATAGGAAGGTAATTTTGAGAGCAAGATGTCATGGTTAATAATTCCAAAAGCTTTCCAAAGATCTAAAAATATCCCAATGGGTTCTTCATTTTGGTCCATTGATCCATCATTTCCCTTCATTTTGGTCCAACATTTTTAGGAAATGGAGAAAATAGCAGTGTCCGTAGATTTTGATTTTCTAAAACAGTTTGAGAGTCTGAAAACGCTTTATTTTCCTGTGAAAAATTTACATTCGTTTATAGAAAAGTCCCTCTAATAATTTTGAGAAAACTTGCAAAAGAGAAATTGGTCGGTAGAATTTCATTTTTATTCCCTTTTTTAAAAAGTGGCTTAATTTTTGCTGTTTTGAAAATATCTGAATATATTCCTGTGCATAAGGAAGCTTTGAAAATGTGAGTTAATGGCAGGTGAACTTGTGCACCTGCCATTATACACCCAGTAGGAGGAAGACATTTTTTTGACAGCTCTGTAGATTAACGAGGATGTTTCACCCCATTCGCAACAGCCGCCTCGCCTTGTAGGTATTCTAGAAACCGACGTTGATCCTTGATCTCCTTTGCAGTGGCACTGCCCGCCGCAGAACCTGCCCCTCTACCCGCCCCATCCCGCGGCGTCGCAAGCGGTTGTGGTGCGCTGCACGGTCAGTGCGGCGAGCTAAGCGGATCAGGGCAGGGGGGAGGGGGGTCTTGTCCCCCTCGAGCGACGCCTGCCAGGCGCCTATTCACCTCGCCCAGGGTGCTACCCCCAGGTGCGATTCATAGCGCACGCGGCGCGCGCCCTCGGGCCCAGCCGGCCACCGCCCCCCCCCCCCCGGCGGAGTGGGAACTCGGAAACTACCAACTGAGGCTCCTTTCATTTTTACTTTTTTGTTACTGGACTAGAGAGGAAGTTACGTAATACTGCGCAGAAAAACGTTGAATTTTCCACAGAAAACCTCTTATTTCAGGGCCCTGGTAACGAAAAAGTGAATAAATCAATTGCTAACTTAAGAAAAACAAATCCTCTAACTCGTGGTGTAACCAGAATTCATGTTTTGTTGGCCATTCATACCGAAAAATTGAAAGACGGCAAAGCGTCCGTCTGTGAACAACGCTAGCGACTAAACTGTTCAGCCGATTTTCTCCAAAAATTATATTTCTCAATCGATATGGCTGACGCCACGCCTCGTTAAATTTGAAACCGATATTTGAATTTTGGGGATTACTTTACATGAATCCTCTGGGACATTTTCAAAATTTTCAAAAAAATAGCTCCTTCGTCTCATAAACATCATGGTCGGTCATCATGGTCGGTCTCATGCTCCTTGTAAATCCTGATTATTCAAAAATTGCAAAAGTTCAAAATTTTTTCGGAGTTCTACTACAACTAAAATATTAAAGTTAGAGATTTTTCCCTTAATGAAATCTGTTCCTAGAGATAGATTTTGAAATAAGGTTATGTACAATTTTTCCGAAAATATGAGTACTTTTCGCGTAATTTTGTGTGAAAATACGAGCGAGAAAGTACTTGCTGTTGTAGCTCCACTACTTGTTGCTTTTCGACGAGTTCCTAACACAAATCTAGAGTACAAGAAGGGGAATGAACCTTAAATTTCCTGCTATAATTGCAGGAACAAGACATTCCCGACAAATACATAATGACATTAAGTAAAATTCTGACGTAATGCAACAATGAGCTGGCAAGATAATCTAATTATGTAGATATGGCACAAGCGGCACGGACCATTTTGACTCAAATGTACGTGGTTGATGTAACATACAAGAAACAGATATATTGCAGAAAGTTCACTTGAATGCAATACAAAAGTTAATAGTGAGTAAGGTAAAACAGAGAGTATGATAAACGTATATAAAATATATATGCTTGTGCATTAATGATTTATTTCATTTCACGTGACTAAAATATTGTAATGTTCATAAGCGGTTTCATTTCTTTCTCATAGTCAACCTTACATTTGAAGTGGTGTTCATTTTCATATAACTTATTGGATTTAAACAAATTGAGACGTGCCACGTTCTAATACATAAAGAATTGCTAGCAAATGCATACATTCTAGAGAAAATACAGATTTGCAGTATGACTGCTCCAAATTAACATTAATATAACACAAAAGTTACCTGAATCTGAAAAGAGTTAACCATATACTAAGGAGATATGATTAAGTGTAATGCTTTGGATGAAGGACGGAATCAAGGCACCAAAAGAAATGAGAGAAAAACAAATCGCCATACATATTTAGGAAAAGAGGAAATATATCCGGTTGGAACCAGCTTTTGTATTCTAATCGATTAGGTATTCAAAGAAGTGAACTAAGAGGAGAATGAGTTTTTTAACAACTCAAAACTTCCATCTAGCTTGAATACTTTGTGGTGGATCTACTTTGGTGTTTTGCATAAAATGATTTTCTCCACATCAGTTTATGATTCGTTGTTCAGAAACCTGGAGAGGTGACTAAGGGATCAACTGATGTCACTGCAGTGACTCTGACCGGAAGGTCCTAGGTTCTAATCTCTCGGTGGCAGGATTTTCGATACTAGCTCGTCAGCTGGAACGAATTCAGTCACTGCCAGGAGGAAAATTCGAGATGTCGGCTGCTCTCATCGGTAGTTTTCCGTGGTTTCTCCTATCAATACTAGACGCATGCCGGAGCAGTACCCTAACAAACGGGCCACGGACCGCTCACGATCTCCTCTTCCTTTTCCTTGTCCTAGGTGTCCTTACACCTTACACACACTTACACTATCATGCACTAGACTACTGCAGATGTCGAGAGACCGGTCGGGAGGTTAGTTTGTCCAGGCTGGGGCGGTGCCCGGCTAGCGAGATTTACCTGGTTGGGGGAGGAGACCCCGTTAGCTGAAAGTCGGTGCTGAACTTCGAATTTCATCCATTGTGGGATGATCACCGCTGCCCCTCGAGGAAAACACATGCACTATGCTTTCGGGACTAATGACATTAGCAGTTGACGCGCCCGGAATCACTAATCAAAACTAATCCGAATCACTAATCCGTTGTTCAAAAGCTATCGTGTTTCAAAGAAACTCCCTTATCTATAATATCATTACTTCCTGTCCATTTATTGCCTTTCCTTTGCAACTCCGCTTCGCCCTTTTTTTCGAGTGACGCCTGCGCCAGATGTAATCGCGTTTCTCTTTCCCCACTCCTCTCGTCACTGTACCGACGCACCTCTCCCACCCCCGAAAGAGCTCTTTCGCCCCCTCTCACCCCGGTTGTCACCCCGCACGCTCGCCCAACACCCTCTCTACTTGTGGAGAGGGTGCTGGCTTGTCCCATGCAAGCACCTCCCCGGTTCCTCTCCGGACGCGTCTCATCCTGATTCACGTGGTCTCACCCCTGGCCTTTTCCGGCCCACCCGCTCCCACTCACCCCCACTCACTCCCACTCACTCCCACTCACTGCCCCATGCCCGCCTCCGATGAGCGAGTAAACAGCGTCTCCGGTGTCTCTGTCACGTACTCGAGGCCTCCCGCTTGAGTCCTGCGCCGCTTGGACCAAAAGGACGGAGGAAAGGGAATTTAAAAAATTAATTTACATTCCGCAATAAATAATTTACTTGTTTACGAGTTTCATCACATCTCGGAATTAAAACGATGTGTTTGTACCTTCTTTCAAGAACATTTATTTTAAATTCTTTGACAAAATGTTAAGAATTTTTAATTTGAACCTAAAGTGGATCCAACTAAAAGCTTTTCTTCGTCTACTTCTGGTACTGAAACTCCGATAATGCTAATGAAAACACTATTCATTTATTTCCGTTTTTCGAACAGATTTTTCTAGTATATTTAATGCCGAAAAATCGTAAGATTGCCATGTATTGTGCAATCATTAAGATCATCACGTAATTCAAAAAGTAAAACAAAACCTACGGTGATCTGTTTCACCATTAATTTTGTTTTGATTCGCACATATTTGCAACTGCACTAGGTAATCATCGCAGCTTCAGTTTCCTTAACGGCCTTTACCAACCCCACTGCCAAACAAACTTAAATCCCGAATTCTTTGAGCACAAGCGCTGGAATTTATGAAACATCTCAATCCAGATCAATGTTTTTTTCTCTTTTCAGAATGCATTGTACATTTTTGTTCGATATTATATCATAACCCAGTTTTAAAAAAAATTCGCTGGGATTTCTTCTTAGAAATTCTCTACCAACTCTGCGGACGCCCCTTCTATTTCACTCCTTTGTTTCACTTCCCGCCTTGGCAAGTGTCTCCCCACAGCATCGAAAACCCCCAACGCCTCCGCTGCCGCCACACCCACCGACGCCATCGCCCACGCCTCTTCCCCCCTTCCCCGCTCACGCCAAGCCTCTTCCTGCGCCCTCGCCACCGCCACCGTCACATTTTCTGCGCCCCGCCCCCGCCTCCCGCAAGACGGAGCATAATTTCTCGCCCGTTTCGCAATTAATTTGCAGGCTACTTTGCGACCGGCCCTGCATACGCGTAAGGGCGCGACTCTTGAGTGGGATTACACGCAACACCCTGCGTCCTTACTCGCGCACATACACACATGCACATACACGCACTCACACGTAGGAACACACACACACACTCGCACGAACGCGCGCGCGCACACACACACACGCACGAACGTGCGCGCACACACACGCAATAACACACGCACACACACGCGGACACGTACACACACACGCACGGACACGTACACACACACGCACGGACATGTACACACACGCACGCACGGACACGCACATACACGCGCACGGACACATACATACCGACGGACACACACACGCACGGACACGCACACGTACACGCACATGAACGGACACGCACACGCACGGACACGCACACACGCGCATGGATACGCACACACACGCGCACGGACACACACATACACACGCACGGACACACACACGCACGGACACAGATACACACGCACGGACACACGCTTTCATCATACACATGCACATACACTCGTATGGGTACAAATACACGCAGTCACACTCATTCTTGCCTCACTTTTTCGTTGCAATCCTAATAAACATTTTCTCCGATGCGTGTTCCTTCTTCGAATAATGTTTTAAACACTTTCCAGATATTGTGGAAATTAGTGTTAGAAATTGCGAAGATGTATTGAAATTGCGATGAGTAAAAAATCCTACCAGAAATCTTGATTGTATGTAACTTTCAGGTACACATGATCTAAAGACAGCTTCTGAATAAAAATGCAGTTAATTATGTGGTGTAATTTTGTTTTTCAGTATAATTGGATTACTTAGTTTAATATCTGCGTATGTAGTTAGGTTATCCCTTCGAAGGAACTCAAAAGAAGAGTTATATGAATGAAATTGAAAGATAAAAGTGATTTGCGAAAATTCTTACAAAGAGCTTAACGAATTTCATCGCGTGTGACATTGTATTGTCCCTTTTTGTTTTTTTGCGTTAACGATGTTTATATTTATGGAACTGTCTGTTCAAAATATGTTGACGACTAATTATATGTCTATTTTGCTCTTTTAAGTATTTGCGCTATAGTGCAAAGAAAATCGAGAAGTAGAGAAAACACTGAATAAAGGTAATCAAGCGTTTTGAGTCAAGTGTTTTTGCAAAGAGAATTATTCTCTCTCTAGAGGAGACTGGTTTAATTGCGATCATTAATATCCCCCAGCGAAGTTCGTACTTTGAGATTACTTCTATTTGCACGCCAATTAGTGAGGTCTGGATTTTGCCGAGTTTTGAGAAAGTAACTCGCTTCTGCGAAACATACACTGCTACTTTCGTTGAAACCGTCATATGCTGGCAAAATTCGGGTCGAGAAATATCCTATATGAATCTTCAGCAATTTCTGACCACACTCCAATCAAAATCGACAGAAATTAAAAATTACTACCATTGAGTCGTAATTTTAAAAGGTAAAAATATTCTGTAACTAAAAGTCTAAAAGAATAACACCGAATTTCTAAACAAATACTTATTACACTGTTAATTCAATTTGTATCGTTCCTGTATTTTTCATCACCCTCTCCTTCAACTTTCGTTTTACCTTACATACTTAGTTTTTTTTGATTCACGCAAGAAAGTTGCTTCTACATTTAGAAAAGTGTTTAAGATAATGAATTTAAAATATTTTCGTAGTCACAATAGAATCTGACCTATAATTTTATAAATTTGTCATCAAAGTAGAAAGTTTCTATTACGTCGAATAAATAAGTCCTTTAACATATATTTTTATTTTAACTCATTTTAATAATATTACTGTGCGCTTATCAGAATGTCTGTTGGATTCAGGGTCTTTTGTTTAAACGAACAAAAATGCATTATAAAGTTTTATATAATGATTTATAAAAAATATTTTAAATGATTATAAAGAAGTTAGGGAATACACATTTATGGTTCAGTATTATATTATACACATCTATAGAACTAATTTTCAAAACATGCAGAAATCGAAAGAAAGTTCTGCAGTTTCTGGCCATGTATGAAATGTGTATATTCCTGGGTATCTTTATTAGATACCCAGGAACTCGGGATTAATCCAAAAACATCTGTACTATTACTTCCCAGGCACGCAAAAATTGAAATTAAACTGCAGCAACCGGCCATGTGGGAGGTGTCTAAGGTTTTTTTTTCAGATATCTAGGAACTTTAGAAAAATGCTGCAACGACAGTTTCGACTGAAAACGCAAATATTTGATTGTCCTGTGCACGTACAGATTATTTCTCAAAGTCAATGCATCAGTGCTTATCACACAGAGAATGAAAAGATGACTCAATGCAACAAGACTCCAAGAAAGTGGCGCATGCCATTATATTTTTACTATTTGCGTATTGCATTATGGTACAGAATTTGTTCGTGATATTCGTGCTATGTAAACAACGGTTTTACTGCAGTATTTGTAAAGACTGTTTTGTTAAGGTATTTAATTTATTGCAGTTTAACATCAAAGTTTTTTTTATGTTCTGGAGTAGTGTTCGTCGTAATCTTGGGAAACAATTTGGTTTGGTTGTATTCAATGGTTTTTGCTGCTGCAGGCCACCGGTGATATTCCTATAAAAAACTGTTTACAAACCTGGGAAATATAATGCATTGAAAAATCGGATTGTGTGAGTTATTTTGGATTTTAAGTAAAATATTTAGTGTTGATAATTCCAGCAGTTCCTTTTCAATTAAAGACATTCAGCTTTTAATAAAAAAAGTAATTTATTCTGTCATTTTAAATCTTCATTATAAATAGGTAGGCGACAACGTTTCAGCTAAATGTTTTATAGTCATCTCCAGACCAATGTTTTATAGATAGATAATATATATTATAAGATAATAGTAGATTGACAATTATTATAATATTGATAATCTTTGTAATTCTTTAAAGCAAGAGTCATATGTCAACATAATTTAGAGAATTTTTGTCTACATTTAAAATATTACCTGTGTGTAATACCAAATTTGGTAGCAGCGTTCACTTTTTTGCTATTCTGATGCATGCCGCTAGCGGAAGCCAGCGCAACTATTTGCGGGCAGTCAACGAAAATTGCAGCATACTTGAGAACTTTCAGTGTACATTAGTATGGATGTTAAAATTCTAAAAAAGAAACCAACGAATCTTGTTAATAACTGAATTTAGAAAAGATGTATCCACGAAGGGCGCTACTGTTGTGTTCTAAATTGTGCGAAGAAAGTAAATGCTGGAGAAAGGTAGGCAGCGCGGCTGCGAGATTCTTTTGAAAGCTGCAGTCAAAGCTGAAAACTAAAGTAATTCTAAGCTTTTTCACGGACAAAATACTCTCGCAACATGTGTGTGGTCTCAGATTTCCATGAAAGTCTGTGGAGAGATTGTTGGTTGTCATTAGATAAATTTTATTTAACATTGCTTTACCAGAGTTTTGCAAGAATTTTATCAGAATAATTTTCATGGTTTTATAGAGCATGCTTAAAAAATTCGTAATATATTTCACATCTTCAAACATTGTATCTGGTAATATAATGTAAAGCCAAATAATATTAAATTACATTTACATTGTTCACATTATCTGTAAATTTTGAATGTACTTCATCCAATTTTTTTGATTTGTGCTCGTCGCAATAGCCTTTAGAAAACTTTTTAAAAGTCTTACGTCTTAAATATATTATTTATATAAAAAACTGAAAATTTGGACTGTATAAAATGTAAGAAAAAAAACTATTATTTTATTACATTCAATGCATTTGTATCAATTTATTTTTATAAACTTTATGTTAATCTATAATTTGTATTGAACTAAACCACAGTAATTTAATCATCGAAGCATTTGTCATCAATTTGAGTCATTTTAAATAAATATAATAGCATTTTATCATTTTAGGCAAATTTAAGTCATAAGAATTCATTCTCTAGAATTACCATATTATAGTTCGATTCAAGGTAGAACAATGTCTTGCGCACAAACACAACGAGAATGGAAGTAAAAGGTTTAGAGAAAATTCGAAGACAAACAAGGATATGTGTAATAATACTAACTATATTTTTGACATTTCCACGGGGCGTTTCAATAAAATATATCGTAGTAGAAAATATGTTTAGGAATACCTTAATTTACCATGCATATTATAAAAATATAGTGAGGGCAATTGGAGTTTAATTTGTTTAAAAACCAGAAGTGAAGCTGGACATTGCTAGCATAATTCATTAGCAGATCAAAAGCTGCAGAGACGAATGTGCATTCGTGTTTTGCATGGTGCAGCAAATACTCGCCAAACCCAACTGCAGCATTAGCAAAGGAATGAATATGCATCATCATCACTCATCGACGAGTCCGCTGCCTGCGTTTCTTTCTGTCTGGCAGCAGCACACGCGGCCTCGCGCACGCACACACGCACGCCCCTTACGCACCCCCGCACCTCGACAGCCTAATCCGAGGGCTCAGCTCTACTTTCCGCGGGATCAGGGCGACGCGACGCGGCGCGGCGGCGCTGCGAATGCAGAGTCCTGTGCTATCGACAGCGGTTCTTGCAGATCCGTGCATTATCGACAGCGGTGCCGGCACTTCCACGGGCTCACCGCATGAAGTATTCATCGCTCCATTTGCACTGGCGGCGCGCCCAGGTGTCGGCGATGACGGCTGCCGCGTCACAGAGGGGGTTTTTGCGGGCGTCAGGCATCGACGATGAACGCGCGGCCAGCGTCAAACATAATCAACAGAGGGCGTGGCAAAGATCAGAATTTGACGTAGGTGTTCATGGAGGATGAGAATTTCCGCACCCAAGGGACGCTCCTGAATTTCCGGGAGCGTCCCTTGAGTGTAGTGCATGTTATATCCCGAGAAGCGGCGGGGTTCATCTCTCGCTGAAATTGGGGATCCCGCACAGATATCAGTCCGCAAACCAAATTTATTTTAGGCCATATTCTCTTCTTACTATACGTAAACGTATGCCCTCGACGATTCGAAACGGAAGAACATTTCTCTTTGCGGATGATACGAACATTCTTTGCACTAAAGAAACCGTAAATAGTACAATATCAGATGTTTCAAATTGGTTCCGAAATAACAAATTAATAGTAAACGAAAAGAAAACGCAGTTTTCCATTTCAAATAAACAA
Organism: Teleogryllus occipitalis; assembly: GCA_011170035.1. Classification (NCBI taxonomy): domain Eukaryota; kingdom Metazoa; phylum Arthropoda; class Insecta; order Orthoptera; family Gryllidae; genus Teleogryllus; species Teleogryllus occipitalis. Next base: position 52,344 of record BLKR01002200.1, read on the forward strand.
TTCTGTACTCTCTTGAAAATGAATGGTGTACAATTGACTGATATTAAGGCAACAACATTTTTAGGTCTCTCAGTTCAGTCAAACCTTAAATGGAACGTCCATTTAGATGAAATGAGCACAAAATTAAGTTCATTATGCCACGCGTTCAGAATTCTTTCCAATTCAGTCAACCTTCATACTGCTCGTTGTGTATATTTCGCGAATGTTCATTCCCGCCTGAGATATAGCATAATATTCGTGGGAAATACATCTTATAGCTCCCAGACTTTTAGTTTACAAAAAAGAATTGTACAAATAATAACCAAATCCCACCCACGTAATTCTTGTAAGCCTCTCTTCATTAATCTAGGAATTTTACCATTACCTTGTTTGTTGATTTACGAATCAGTGGGTTTTGTCAAAAATGACTTGCTTAAGGGCGGGAATATATTTTCAGAAAATGCCGATATCTATACCTGTAACACTCGACGTAGTTATCATAATCATCAGGTGACAGTTTCAACAGCTCATTACAAAACAATCACCTAGAGTACATGTACATTATTTTACACTTTTCTAGATGACATTAAACGATTAAATCCGATAGAAAAGTTTAAATCCCAAGTGAAATAGTTTCTGCTGCATCACTGTTTCTACAGAATTAGAGACTATATTGTAACTGTACCTCCTCACCTAACCGTACCGATTACAAAAGTAGATCTGTCATTTGCCTACTTCGCGACGTGTGATTACACCGTCACGCATCCCTGGGAATATCTCAATTTACGGATAAACTTCCCTATTGGTAGTGGGTTCGTCTTTGTTAAACTACTGATCAATTAACAAGCCAACACAATTTTTCAGTTTTAAATGACGAATAACATATATTCTATTGAATGAAAATCGCCGTACAAATGAAATTCACAGATCCTCCTATGTTCTCATTTTTCGTAAAATCATGGTAGCTAATTCCCTACCTAAACTGCAGTTTTTCACTAGAATAATAATAATTCAGATCCCTGTTTACAAGAAAACAAGCAATGCATACATTTTTACACTTCACAAAAAATATCACACATGAGACACACAAATCATAGTACAAATATTCATCCTGTAAAAGAAAAATACATACACACAATACTCGAAATTCACTACTACCTTTTAAATCACTAATTACGTTACACTCAATAGTCACATTTGACCTTCGGCTTCTACATAGCCTTTCAGCACAAAATTTTGTTTCATAACGTCTCTTAAATGATTTGAATCATTAAAATATGACTCTAAATAAATAATTCTGTACAAAACAACTTCTATCATAAACATAAAGAATTACTTTAATCTGGTTCTTGTTACGACTGTCGAAAAGAAATAAAACCACTGGCTAGCAAGACCAATGTTCTAAGAAACTTGTCCGATCAACGTCTGTTTTTGAGGGAAGCTCACATTACAACGTTTTGGCTAGTATAATGATAATCCTATCTCACAAGTTTTTTCCAGACTGAAATCTAATGAGTGTTCTTTCTGTGACTCACAACCGGCGAATTCCTCAAGTTGGTCCCGCGCTGTGTAGCTGGCCCGTCGCGCGACCCTCGCGCCTCAAGGTCGTCGTTCTTCTGCAAGGTCCCCGCGTTGTCTGTCGCACCGAAACTGAAGTATTCCGAACACCGTCTCCCAGTCGTTCGACGAAAATTCACCACAGCTTTCGCAGAGGCGATGGTCGCATCAGAATGCGAGTCCGAAACTCCAAGTTATGACTTCGTAATGGCAAAAGTCAAACTAGTTGTTGGATAATCCGTCTTTCTCATAACTCTCAAAATTCCATCACAGGATTTCCAAAGTGGAATTCCCAAAAATAAGAATAAATAATGTATATAAAGTATGAAATATATGAAAAATATGAAAAATATGAAAGCTGTAAAAAAGAAGAAACATGTCCTATGTTACAATAGTCCTCTTTTCTAGCAACAAGAATGCAGCAACGTGGTTTTACAGATTCATTTCAATCTATTACCGCCGTCGTTCTTTCATTCATTGCATTCTTGTTTAATATTCATTTACTAATTCCATGTAATCTCACGATATTCACAGTACGTAAATCCATGAAAAGTGCTCAGTCAATTACCTTTTATTAAAGCTTTTGTGTTCCGCAATCTTCGCGTGTCCCTCGTCGACTATGTGGCGTACTCGTAGGCAACCGTTCTCCTTGACGTCTCGAACCAGAAAGAGAGCGAGCTCATTTGACGCAAGTTCACGCCACGTCCGTATTTCCACGAAAATTTCCTGATTGGCTACGGTCTGAGTGCGTTCAGAAATCCTTCTCTGACTTACGCCATCTCTTCGCCACTGTAGAAACTACGTGTAGGGCCTAATGTCGGGTATTATTGCTTCCATTTTCCGTTGGTTATAAATGTGACCGGCGACAAGCGGTTACATAAGCCCCTCCCTTAAAAAAGATTTTTCTCGCGATAGAAAATTCCGAAAAAATCTTACAGGATGGTTGACTTCACATACCCCTTTGCATTCTACGGTGCTTCTCTACTTTACTTCATTCTTGAAATGGCTTTAAATTATAAAAATTAAATCTTCCGATGCTGCGTCCATTGTCATCCACTAACTCCGCAACATTTGGGGGTCGAACTCTCGATATCCTGTATGGTCCTTCATACAATGCGAAGAATTTCGAAATTTGTTTTGCCTGCACATCTGACGGTTTTGGTAGACGTAGCATAACTCTTTGTCCTTCAATAAACGTGTATGGAGCATATTTAGTCTGGTCCAACCGCTTTCTTGCTTTACGATGTAACTGTCGTGCAATCTCTTCATCCGTGACTTCGGTAACGGTGATCTCGGGTCTTCGCAGATGTTCTAAAACATGCGGCATTCTCCTTTTGAAGTGGACCTCGTATGGGGTCATGTTAATAGTGTCATGATGTACCGCATTGAGCCACTGGTTGATAAAAGGCACCAGCAAATACCAGTCGGTATGTCGCTGACGACAATATACTCGAAACAGCCTGGATAGTTCTCGCATTACCCTCTCAGATGGATTTGACTGAGGATGTCGAATACTAGATAAGATGTGAGTAATATTCTTTTCTTCCATGGCTTGGATCCAATAATCGCTGGTAAATTGCGGTCCATGATCTGACAACAATCTTTCAAAATCCCCTGCGGTTCTAAGGAACTTGTCCAGTTGATGTAAGCAATTTTTTGCATTCGGTTTGTTGATACAGTAAACTTGAGTGAACTTAGAAAAGACATCAATACATACGAAAATGTGTTTATAACCGTACTTGGTTTTGGGAAGAGGTCCATAAAGGTCTATTGCTACTAGTTCATTCGTTTTGGATGGTAAAATTGCTGCACGAGCTCCGGCAAAATAGCGATTAGGATATTTAGTGCACTGACAGGTGACGCAAACTGCAATAGTTTTTCTAACTTGTTTTTTGCGTCACTTCCAGTGGGCAATTTCCGAAATAGCTTTATCAATTTTATCCGCTCCAAAGTGCCCTAGTTTCGTGTGAACAAGCCATACAATTCCGTACGTCAGAATCTTAGGCATCCAGATTCTGTACGTTGGTGGTTCCGATCTTGTCTTGACGAGAACAACGTCTTCCACTAACTTCCATCTATCGACTTCTCTCGTCCAACGGATCCCATCGGCATCTTCAGGGTCGAGTTCCCCACGCAAAAATAACTTGACCTTCCTAGTTAATTCTTCCTGCTGCTGGTGAATTGCTATCATCTGCCAGTTCAAATGTGGCATTTCTAGATAATTCAATTGTATGGGCGATGCAAAGAATATGTTTTTCTCTTCTACAGCTTCCTCCGGTCGAAACGTATTTCTGCTAAGTATGTCCGGGAGGTGGTTAAGCTTTCCTGGACAATGTTCTACTGTAAAAGAATATTGTTGAAGGTACAATATCCAACGTAATAATCGGTCATTGTTTGTGTAACAACGGTTTAAAAAAATTAATGTCTTGTGGTCCGTCCTAATTATGAAATGTCTTCCAATGAGATATTCTCTTAATTTATGGATGGCCCACACTATTGCATTCGCCTCCTTTTCCGTGACTGAAAAATTCAGTTCGGGACCTCTGAGTACCCTACTTATAAGAGATACAACCTTCTCTTTACCATCAATGACCTGGTACAAAACAGCTCCAATTCCATGGTCGCTACTGTCCGTTTGTAGTATAAATTCTTTCTCAAAATTGGGGTAGGCAATTACACAAGAATGATGAAAACGAGCCTTTAAATCTTGGAATTGCTTTTTGTGTAGTTCAGTCCACTCCCATGGCTGGTTTTTCCTTAACAATGGTAGAAATTGTACAATAGACATCGAATAATTTGGAATGAACCGACTATAGTAGTTAACACATCCCACAAATCCTTTCAACTGCTTTCGGTTCTTCGGTGCCTGAATCTTGTTAATTTCTATAATCTTATCTGGTTTCATACACAAACCTTGAGTAGATAATTGGTAACCTAAAAAGTCCACTTGTTTCCTACAGAAACTAGATTTTTCTACGTTTAACTGGAGGTGGTTATCAATCAAGATCTTAAACAAATTTTCTAAATAACATAAGTGCTCTTGAAATGTTGCCGCAAACAAGATAATATCATCCACATACACTAATGAGGCATGATACAATTTTTTGTTGATAATATTATCCAAGCATTGGATTAATGCGGCAGCTGAATTCTTTAAACCAAACGGAACTCGCTGATATACATAGCTTATATCCCGGTACACGAAGCCAGTATACTTCTGCGAATCCTTAGCTATAGAAATCTGCCAGTATGATGCTGTGAAATCGGTACTGCTGATCCACCTAACACCTTGAAGCTTCGCTAACATCTCCTCTATCTTGGGAGGTCTATCTCGGTATGGGATCGTTTTCGCATTCAATTTCCGAGCATCTAAACATAGGCGTAATCTCCCATTCTTCTTTTTTACAATGACTATTGGATTCAAATATGGAGTCCTTTCTTTCTTAATGATTTTATCGTTTAACATGGACTGAATAAGTTCGTCCACTTCTCCCCGATATGCAACTGGTATAGGGTAGTTATGCGATGCATATGGCCGCTCATCAGTTAATTCAATATGAAATTCAAAATCTTTTATGGGCTCTTCACATTTCTCAAAAACTCGATATTTTAATAACAATTCTAACAGTTCTTCCTGTTGTTGTCGGTTTAAATTCCCATTATTCCTCACAGCATTTTCTAACAAAGTGGGAATATTGTTGACCTCAATACAGTTCGCATGGTATATTAGATGTTCATCTTCATCAAATGGATGATAGTGGATTATGCCGACTGTGGTCTTCGTGATCGAAAGAGATTATGTTTAGAAATGCAATGCAATGAAATGTAATGTAATGCATTTGCAGCCTTCCTCATTTAGAAAACCACGAGCCGCGACTGGAAATAACTAAACGAATGAACATGTTTATTATTTTGAACAGTTAATAAGTAATGAGAAAAATTTAATAGAAATAAGTAACTTTATTATAATGTTTCTCTTTCAGTACACCAAGACTGAATAAGTTTTTTAAATTCGTTCCTGTTTTAGGCAATTGATGTATACTTTTATTCTTCTAAAGTCAGAACGTTCACTTCACGTAAATGACGAACACTTACTGCATTTTGTCCTACTCTTCTTTCCTTTTTCCGCGCATAGCGCGTATACGCATCTCCCTCATACCTGCTAATGAATAAGCTCTAATTAAGATGATTAAAATCAGATGTTACAATTCTTCATTTAAAATATTTTTACAACTGCAACTTTCTGCTTTTCCGTTTGGGGAGAAAACATTTATATCATAAATTGATTACGTCTCATTGATTGTGTTGTATTTGCGAAACACGTATCAAATGTAATTTGTTTTTGTATCGTATCTAAAAATTCCTTCTTTTTCTCCAAAACTGCTGTTGTAACACAGATAATTGACATTCAATAGCAATATTTTAAACAAGAAAAAATGCTGCACTGGTTACCTTCAGAAGAACACACACATTTTGTTCTGCTTAAAAGTAATTTGTGAGCTGTAATGATAAAGTTCTGGAAAGCCGGCCTTGGATATTTGTATTACACGATGGGCTACTTAAATTCCCTCTCTGCCTGAGTCGAGGACAAATTTGTCTTCCCTGCGGCTGTTTGGCTAAGTTGTATTGGCCCCATTGGCTTAAGTCGCCGGCGAACGGTGAAGCGCGCGCTGTTGGCCATGGGCGGGGCCGCGCGTCAGGTGTGTTGCGTTTATACGCGGGGGGTGGGGGGTGGAACAGCAGGTGCGCTGACGGGAGCGCCCGAGAGGCCCTGAGAAGCTACACGGAAGAGCTGAAGCGGTGGTTAAGGAGCGGGGAACTAAAAGAGAGGGAGGGGATTTTACGAGAGGAGAGGGGAGGCGAGGCAGCCGATAGGGGGGTGAGATGAGGCAAGGGTTAATACGAGGAATGCGAAGGAGAGGAAGAAGGAAAAGAAAGAAAGAAAGGGGAGAGCGGCTTTGCAAGCTGTGGAGGGAGAGGTGGCGGGGCAGGCGATAGGAGTGAAATGAAGCAAGGGCTAATATGAGATGATTTGACGGCGAATGTTCGAAGCAAGGACGGAATTAATGGGAAAGGAGAGGGGAGATGAGGTGAGAGGAAGATGGTCTAAGGTGAAGCAAGAAGAGGGTGAAGATGAGAAGAGACGACTGGGAGACAGTTCGAAAATGGAGAGAGAGAGGGAGAGAGAGAGAGAGAGATGCAGAGAGAGAGAGAGAGTAGTAGAGACAAGGAGCGAGAGAAACACAAACACAGGGAGAGAGGGAGGGAGAGAAGGTGAGAGAGGGGGAGGGAGAGAGGCTCTGAAGTTCAGAGGTGTTCTGATGCGAAAACTGATGTACGAGTCTTGGTTACCATTGAGCATGGCTCCGGTAGTGCTCTATGGCAACAGTTGCCTCTGATCGGGAGGTCTTAGAATTCAAGAAGACGCGAAGACAGATTTTCGTCTCTAACTTAACTTATCGACTTCAACCAATCCCTGGAGAATTCTAGCGTGACCAGTCGATCTACACTCTCTCTCTCTCTCTCTCTCTCTCTCTCTCTCTCTCTCTCACAGACACACACACACACACACAAAATTACAAATGAAAGCACAGCTCTATTTAATGTTTTTATTTTATTGTTTTACTTGTTTTCATATTCTTGTACTGTGTGTATGGTTGTAGAACTGTGTAAGTAAGCGTGTGTGAGTAAAAAAACAATCTGGAATTTAGTTTCAAAATATGTGTTAACGTAATGAGAGTATAACATTTGTCTGTTCATGGTCTGTTATTTTTATGTATGTAGTAATTTCAAAGTTCGATTGTCCCCCCCCCCCCCGATTCTCGGTTGGTGTGACTATTGTTTTGAGCAATTAAAATTAAGTTTGAAAATATCGTTCAGAGAGACTGTTCATAATATCAATTTAGAAAATAATATACAGGGTAAGTCACGTAACTTTAGCACCTTGTGTAATTTTTGAGCAGTTGAAGTTATTGAAATGCAGTTTTCACGAAAGTGCATGACGGAATAGGGATAATTGATACATGTCTTAGTTTCAATTCTATCATGTGTATTTTAAGAGATATTGAGGTAGCTTTGTTTTTTCAAAGGGAACTATACATTTTTTAGTATATCATGACAAGCATAAAAAGGCAAATCCGATGATATACATATTTTTATATGTTAGATAAGCATTTTTTTACTAATTTTAATTTTTTACGACTCTTGTTTAACGTATATTTTAAATGTAACAGTCCACTAACCAAGGTCGCGTAGAGCTCTCCCTGCTAGCAGGTGCTCAGGGCGTTACAAAATCAGTTAAATACAAGACGCAAAAACAAGAAGAAAATTACTAAAGAAAATGATCGCCTAACATATGACAATATGTATATCATTGGATTCATCCTTTTACGATCATGATAGACTAAAATAATATGAAAAGTTCCGTTTGATAACACAAAGTTACCTCAATATCTCGAAAAACACAAATGATAAAATAGAAATGAATACGTGTATTAATTAGCCCGATTCCCTCACGCACTTCCGTGAACACTTAATTGCAATAACTTCAACCGTTGGAAAACTGCAGGAGTGCTAATGTTCCGTGACTCGTCCTGCATAATGTTTTATAAGAAGTGGCGGAAAATGTTGCGACGTTGTTTTCCTCGGAGCGTTTCTCACAATTGGTTTTCCTTGACCGACTCATCCAATTGAAACGTGACCTGCTCGTGCTTCCGCCAGTGCGCCCCACGCGGCGCGGCGTCGCAACCTCATCGGAAGTGAACACCTCTCGCTCGCGAAGGGGGGGGGGTCAACGCGAAGCGAATGGCGTGGCGGCAGGGACGGGGGCTGACGGGCAGGAGGGTGAGCGCACCTCGCGGTATCTAGAGGGATACAGTGGAAGGAAATTCAATGCAGTGTTGAAAAAGAACGACGTAGAACTAATTATAGTTCCCATGCACATTATGCGCATACGGAGTTCAACGAGAACGTCTTTGAGTCCGACCCAAGAAGTCAATGTTTCAGTATGGTGGAAGAGAGTTTTTGTAATGCATTTTAATACATGGATTGTCACGAAGAACAAAATATCCGGTATCCGGGTCTAGTACTTCTGTTATCTAGACGGAGGCTCTTTTATATTATACCTACAGCATATTATATAATATTGTGCAATGTTATTATTTTATGTCTGGTCGAAAATATGCGCTGAGTGTATTAAATGTTATTTCTGCAGTTAAATGATTTTTTCATGTATTTAGCATGGAACTTGACATACAGCAATCCCTTGCCATAAACTATGTCTCAGCATAAATGTTACAAAATTCTAGACCGTGTACGGGGCAACCCCAAATATTTTTGACTGTATCACATTGTGACCTACGTAACCTGAATGCATGACGATTTGCCTATCAATCTGATGGAATGTCACTTGGTAATTTCGTTAGGTGAATACATGCCTTCCAAGCCTGTCAAATTTATGGGCGGTCATTTATTTATCGCCGGCATCTCCTGTCTTGAGTTTCTGTTGTCGCTTGGCTTTGCCTTGGTCACATGCAATGTGGCGGTTGAGGGAAGTCTTGGAAGGAGGAAGAGTGGACTGCAAGAAGAGGTTGAGAGCAGGGAAGGGGTTCAACGAGACGAGTTGGAGGGTATGTTAGAATAAAGGATGTGTGTTTTATGATGTTGAAAGAAGAGATTAAAGAAAATACATTGTGGCAGACCAGGAATTAGCGCGAAAACAATTGAGGGTACTCATAGGAACAGGAACATGAACAGGAGATTAGAGGACGAGGATTAGGGGTTGGGTAGAAAGGAGAGAAAAGGAGTTTAAATTGAGAATGAAATTGAATGAGGCAAGAAGAGGTTTTGGACGTCGGAGGTCTGGAAGAAGAGAGAGAGAGGGAGAGAGGGGGAGAGAGAGGGAGAGAGGGGGAGAGAGGGGGAGAGAGAGGGAGAGGGGGGGAGGGGGAGAGAGAGGGAGAGAGAGGGAGAGAGAGAGAGAGAGAGAGAGAGAGAGAGAGAGAGAGAAGATGGGGTAGAAGACCGGAGGAGAAGACAGAGGAAGGAGGGAAGCAAAGATGATAATAGGAGACGAGATAATGGGAGAAGGACGAAGAATAGCAGAGCGGGAATGAGGGATGAGGGGGAGGTTCGACGGGCCTGATCGGTGTGGAACAGGGACGGGCAGCAGGAGGCGCGGGAGTCGGGAGCTGGGAAGAGGGAGGAGCGAGTGTGGCGGGGTGGAGTGGTCTGAGCGCAATCAGCGCTGTTTGCGCAGCGGCTCGCGGGAGAACAAACACCTTCTGCCCTTGCCCTACCCCACCCCGCCCATTGGCTTCCGGTCTTGCCCTGTGCCTGGGCCCCGCCCTACCTTATTCCGCGTCGCCCACTGACCCACTGTGGCATCTAGGTCCATCTCAGAAGAGCCATAGTTAAACTACTTCTCTTGAAATCTGTGTCAAAGCAAAGACTGCAGTCATATTGGCACACGTCTTCAATCAAACTGAGGTTAATTCATCTTAATAGAATACTAACCAGTTGAAATGTTTGTTCTTGTGAATATACCTTGTTCTCTACTGATTATTTTAAACGTTCTATTTTTGACTGTATATTTCTCTTCTTTCCTTGAACGATATTTAAAGTAGTCATCTATGTTAAATTAGAAATTATTTTCTGATGGAAATGCTAAACGTCTCATTGTTGTTTGAATAAATATGAATTTCATACTATAGTCACCATAGTGATATGGTAGTTTCTTCTTAGTCTCCGAGAAATATTTTACGGTAGTATCGAAACGTTTCTTTTCTCTCAGGCCAAACTCGTTTTCTACCATGTGCTCCTTTCTACCTAATTTCAATACCACTTTTAAAGAAAACTCACATTAACCCTTCGTTTCCTAATCTAAATATTTTTAAAGCTTTACTAATTGGGTACATTTTGGACCCACTATTTTCAAAATAAATACTTGGATTTTAATATTTTTTATTAACATAAGAGCGTTAATAAACTACGGATTGAGGAAATAGTTGTTCCAATTTTCAGGTAATGAACATAATTTTATTTTAATTAAAAATATAAATATATTCGATATTTTTAATTTATTATTATCAAATGGAAATTTTCCTTGAATATACGTCTCTTCAGCCTCGCATCTTTTAAGGGTATCATTTCAAATGTTTTGTTGTACATTTGAAATGTGTTTGTAGTTACGATAGGGACCAACGTCATCTGTAAAGCACTATCGGTTCATGATTTGTATGATCCACTGACACATTACGTGTTATCTAAATAGCAATGAAAGCTTAACGGACAAATACATGAACTGCCAGAATTATATTTCAAAATCGTCAATGTCATTCAATATATATATACCCAAACCATACATTGGGTATTTGGGTACAGAACCCACACCATAGAACCATTCAGTAAACGTAGGGTCAATACTCATGCACTATTTTTTTTTTTTTTTTTTTTTTGCGAGAAGTTACTAATTCGGAGGATTTAAAAGTATATCATTGTTTTTAATTCGAGTTGTTTCGTAATATGATTTAACATTGAGGAGCAGTTTTTGAAGGAATTTAATGTATAAAGACATTTTTTTAAAACAAAATTTTAAAAAGAAACGCTCTGAAAACGAAAACTTAGATCATGGAAGAATGTTAATAAAAAATTAAGTTTATTATGATTTTCAAAAGAATGGTAAAAAAATTTACTTTATTTCCCATATTATCATAATTTCAAATGAATATAGTATTTATACCAAGAAATATTAGCGTGAAACAAGATCACCCAAGTATGAAATGTCGCTTATTCCTTCAAAAAAGACTGATCGACCCTTATGTCATTCACAAAACTCAAAGAAGAACATATTTGTGTGGTTGTCTATAAGCAAAGGCTCATGGTGATGGTAAGTAACTGCGATGCATTATTATACCACGCAAATAACTAAGCGAAAGCAGGAATTGCGGACGCTTAAAAATCAACGCCCAGCCACCACTAAAGTGGCCCAAACATTAATTGATAGCCGCAATACGCGTATATGCGTTGTGCTGACATCATTAATGCTAATTTATCAACGCAGTTAACCTTAGAAAATCACACTAAACGTTTAGTCACTTCTGGATGGGCGTGTTTCATGTGAAATCGTCCAGAACAAGCGATATATGCGCGGGAAGAGACTTCAGTACAGGGTTCAGTGGTATATACTGAAAGTAAAGTAGCGATTCTGTTGCATTGTCAGTTTTTAACTGTTTGTTTGTAACAGTTTTTGTAACTGTTTGAAATGAATACTGCGTGGAAGAAAAATTAGAAGTCAGCTGTTCTGATTGTGGATTTTTTATGTTCTCACAATAGAACTACTTAGAAGCTTACTCTAGAAGCAGTTAACCACGACGCGTCCATTATAGTTTATGCCAAATTGTTTTTCCTTTTCTGTCACAAAAGGAGGATTTATTTTGGTATTATGCAGCACTATTTTTAATACCATTACCTAGTACAGCGATACCAAGAAGTAATACATGAAATTCAAGCCAAAATGAATAAAATGTGATTGCATGTGAGCAGGATATCTAAAATCAAACGATTTCACAGGATTAAAGAACTCCAGTCTCATTTTTTTCTCAATATATTTCGTAATATTATTTAGGAGAAAGAAATATCTATTTTGGTTGCATTTTAATATTTGTTCTCTTTTGTGCATTAGTTATAAAGATACACATAATCAACATTAATTGCCGATCAAATCATTCACAGAAACATTCACAATAATTCGTGTGCAAGTAGGAGTGATGGTTATGTTCTGAAGTGTATAAATTGACTTCTTGGGAGTGTGATCGTACCTAGTCATACTAGCAATCTTCGTATTTCGTGCCAAGATTATATAAATGCTTAGCTCATTCTATTCCTAAGACATCGAAGGAAACAGCTCCAGAATCAGTGAGTCGCATTCAAGGAAGTAAATTCCTGCCTGCGCCTGTCTTGCGGCGCGTCCAAAGCGAACGCAGCCCACGAGCGCTCTCTGCCGGCCTCGCTCCGCCCGGGGTGAGAAGGCACGGCGGCGCACAAAGGCAGAGGCGCGAATCGCTCGGCCTCTCCCTCGCCCTCTCCCTCTCCCTCCCCCACCAGCCCCCACCCTCCCGCTCGGTATCGATCCCTCGCTCTTAGCGGCACGAGGCTTCGCGCCGCGCGGCGGCGCTCTCTTGAATATGGAAGCCCCGCCGCCCCCAAAGCCTCCTCCTACTCCCCCGCCAAGCCAAAGCCACCCCACAGCCTCCTCCACCACCACCGCCACCGCCAAAGCCTCCTCTTCCACCGCCGTCGCCAAAGCCTCCTCCACTGCCAACCCAACGCCAAAGCCGCCGCTTCCCCCACCACCAGCGCCTCCTCCAAAGCCTTCTCTACCGCAACCACCACCACCGTCACCTCCACCGTATCCTCCACCGTCAGCGCGCAAACACCACCGCCTCCAAAGCCTCCTCCACCTCCACTGCCTCCCCCAAACTGCTGCTGCTGCCGCCGCCGCCGCGTTGAACAAACGCGAATATAAATCCGCGCAGCGCTTCCCATTGTCAGGCGACAGAAGTTTGTACCGGTATTTCGGGGAGGTGCGCTATTCAGGCGCTATTCGGCTGCGCAACAAGGCGACATGGCGAGGCGCGCCCGCGCGTGGCGCCGCCATGGGGGGGGGGATGTGCGAACGTGCGAAGGAGATCAATTCTGAAGAGAGATGCTTATTACTACTGTTATAGATGATGCTTTTTAACGGAAACATTAAATAATCTAATAATCCCTACTTCAATTTAATCAACAAAAACATGGTCTTATTACACTCGTACTAATTCGCTTGACGAGGCCAACGAACAATTTAACAATAGAGGTGGCGACAAATGGTAGGGGCAGGGATGTGGAAGATAAGATGGGAAATTTTCGGGTAGTAAAGGAAATCTGAATAGCTGTAAGCTACAGCCATTTCATTAAAGTGAAATGTTTGGAAATGAATGTTACAAAATTGAAAATATTCGAATAACGAGTAATTTTAAGTAACAATCTGTGTTCAGACCTTTGAACATTTCTGGATGTTCAAAATGTACAAAAGGTTATTATTTTTCGGTGTCTTCCTAAAACTACAGCATTGAAGACACTACGCATTATTTCTTAATAAATACACAAAATAATGTTTGTCCCATTTTCGATGAATTTTCTGTATTCTGAAAAATGAAGAGAATTAATATTGCAATAATATGAGTATAATACTAATGATAAAGATATCTTTCTAAATTGAAATCTTCTGAAAAAAAATCTTTAAGGAAAGTCATGTACAAGCTTTTAAAAAACCAGTAATTTTTGCAAAATTTTGGTTTGAAGATTATGCAATTTATGTGACAACTAATGGTGCTGGAGATAGCAGTAGAGTTTCTCGCAATAGTTGGTTTTTCTAATTTCTAATGTAAGCTAGCTTTCCGGTATTACACCACCTTCTTTCTGGCTGTTACCAATCGGACCCTAGAAGATATTTTTTCACATTTTCATATTTTTTCGTTCTCTTAATAGTTGAATTAAAATATTCTATAATAATATAGCGCGCCAGGGAAGTCCACAGTGACATCTTGCTGGTGAGAGTGCTTGCAGTAGAAATTATGTTGGTAGCTCGAGCTGCAGTTTGAAGCTGTAAATTGCATACTCACCACAATCATAATAAATGCAGGAAGTGTTGTTCCCTTCATTTGTTTCCCAGTGATTTGGTTGCTACCAACATAAATGCAATGTTTATAGGAGGCACTGATTTGGCTCAGCGCGGAGACACTTTCCGGGAGCACTGTATTATACCATGGAAAAGTAAAACTTCCCTCCCTACATGCCCCTACATGCAAATACTTCTTGAAAAATTTAAAGCAGTTTATAAGAAAATGTTTGTGCTTTCTGAAAACGTAAAACGTACAATTTGAGCTCCTTTTCGCAGACATTATTTCAATTTTCGAAATTTTTTTTCGAGAAACGTTCGAAAAACTACAATTTTAATGACATTATTTCTTTTATGAAATCTGTTATTTAAAATTGGGTTGTGAAATAATATAAATGGAAATTCCTAATTTTTGAAAATTGCAAATGCAAAAGGTATGAGGTTCATTTTCTAGTGGTAAGGACCGAATTTCGAATCCCGGCCTGGGGATAATATTGATTGTTAGAAACGCTTTTGCTTTTGCAGTATAATGCAATGTTATACTTTAGTATTTCTTTAACGTTACAATTAATGTAAGATAGTACGTAGTGTTGTAGCACTTCTCTTTTTTCTGAACAGGCTATTTTGGGCTCACCTGAGAGGTGAGCACAAGCTCTCACCTGACAACAGCTTTTCTCACCCTGGCCACTTTAAACACCTTTTCTGATCCATTTCTGATGTCCTTTTTTTCTTCCATCCCCACTTTCCTGTTTCCATTACAAGAATTTTCCCACCAAAGTGACAAAAGTTTCATCTGTTACCCATTTTGAACTTATCCTCCTCTGTTCTTATTGGTCAAATTTCATTTACCAGTTGACTAAACTTTAGTGTATCAAAATTTGAAATAAATGTTTTTTTCTGATTTAGTGAAAAATACTTAATATTATGTTTTTGCTTATTCACGAATACTACATAAAGCTTTAATTACCCTTTTGTTTAAGTAAGAACGTTTCTCTGTCATGAAGGAAGAAATTTTCTCCTACGGATTTGATTCAATAAATGTTAATGTTACATATTATTGAATTATATTTATTTAGAAGTATCAGTTTTATGACGAAATATTTACATAATCATCTAGTTATCTTGCATAATCAACTAAATGTATGATTCTGTTTAGTGAGATTACAATAGTTGACCAGAAAGACACATCTTTATCGCACGTGTGCATTGAATTGAGAGTTTAAACTACGATTATCTTTGGTCTCTGATATTCTCGAATAGTGGGTGGAAATTCGGCCGGTGTGCGAAAGTTTTGACGTAGATTTGCCTTTTGATGTCTCTGCAATTCGCCCGTGGAGGTCCGTTGTCTCAGTTTTGTATATTTGCAACGTTAGTCGCTTTTGTAGGTGAGAACAAGAACACTAATAATTATAGGCTGAGGATACACGGAGAAACCCATTATCGCTACTATCTAGGACCGTTTCTTTCTGACACGCCCGACATTGCCCCTGCTTTATAATGACGATATTCCGTGCGTCGGTCAACAATGCTTCATTATTTTGAAATCAGTCTAAGGCTCCTGCGTGGGATTTAACAATACGCAGCTCAAAGAACTCGTCAACTGTCTTAGTTCCAGGGCCCCCACCCCTGCGCCCTCTTCGCATCGCCCCGTAGTTTCCAACCAGCCAGGCAGTGCGCACCGCCGTCCTCGGTTATTCTCGTCTCTCTCTCCCTCCTACTCCATCAACGCACTATCTTCACCTTCTCCGTCCTCCCAACTTCTGCAATCACTTACAGACACCCACCACTACTTCACGCATCTCCACTCACTTTCAACTCTGCCAGAGCGAACTGTGCTTCGTGTGGTCCACTAGCATCTGAGCCGACTACGAAGATCACCATCCGAGTTCCTCGTTCATTCATTCTCGCATATTTCCCTCGTCGCTTCTGTCCTCATTTTGTTCCTCGTCCACCCGTCTCATCTGCATTTCTTTGTTGTTTTTTTCCTTCACTTTTCGCGCGTCGCGCGTGTCTCCCGCGTAGGGCTGTGCTGTCGCCCGTGCGGCGCTTATCGCGCGAGCTGGCGCCTGTCGCCCGCACGCGCCCCCTCCGCCTTTCACCCCTTCCCTCGCCCACGCCGCGCGTTCCTCTCCTGTCCTCTCCGTCACGCCACGCCCTCCGACGCGTAGTTTGCTCAGCTGCAGGTCCGCGAGCTGCTCCCGTCGCACCCCTCCCCCCCCCCAGGGCCCGGAAATTAGGTTCTGTCCACCTTGGCGTCTCCTCCGCGCCCACTCCCGCTGCCATTCCCGCTTCCACTCCCACTCCCACCGTCCCCAGCTCCATCGCCACTGTAGAGTTACTCTAAGAAGGGACCTCTTTGACATGTTGGTAAACAAGTGAAAGTTACGCAGGGCGATGACATTGCCAGAGATAGTGATGAATAGGGACCAGGTTTTATGCAAGTTGCATATGCATGCATATTTTTGATATAATTGCATATTTTCAACAATACGACATTTATCAGCATATTACTACTGTTAAAGAAATCCGACTCATAAATTGCAGATGAGATTTCTTAGAATTAAATGGTTTTCGTTTTTTTCATTCTTGGAACACCAATAATGTATTCGAGAACTGACAAGATCAGAAAATTTCTCCATTCAATTCTTGCAACAAGAAAAATGTGCAGACTCATGTACGCTGCAAATAAGGACAGGATAAATTGTTGATGGTGTAAATATGTCGTCTTCTTTAAGGCTTCTTTAATGTCACCTTCTTTAAAAATTGCCTAATGACATCGGTAGATGTTGAAATAACATTATCAATTTATAGACGTATGTAAACAGATTAGAGAAGTAATTTTTAGGTTGACAATTTTGAAAAACATGTTATGGTAAAATGTTTTGCAAGTTCTACTGTCTGGTGAAGACAGTTACATGTAACCTATCGTTTAAAGTAGTATTTAATAATAAATGTACTACATAGCAAAATTATAAATAAGTTCGTTTTCATCTTTAATCCACATTTCCTGAAGTTTTATTTCATGAATATTGGCATATTATTTGGCTTAAATCTCCATTTGCCGTGTTTATTTTAGAAAAAAAAAACTGCAAATATATACACATACTTTTCCCAAAACCGCTTGCATACGTGTAATCTGGTCTCTAGTGACGAAGCCATTTACAAATGAGTTAACTGTAAAAGAACGCTCTGGTAATAGGCGTGAACATAACCAGCATTTATGTTGCCATCAATGGCCCAGCAATAGCTGTCAAAGCGGTCATTTCTTATAGATATCTCCCCTTCTCTCCGGTGCCACACGTGCATCGCAGACCCCGCTGTCACTTCCCGCACACGGCGACCCTCGGGAAAGCCGTTGTTCACATCCCGCCCTGCCGCGCCCTTTCCCGCCGCCCGCGCCGCCCGCGCCGCCCGCGCCGCTCTGCTGCTGTTTGCGGAGGAGCGACACGGGGGAAATGACGGGACAGCGCCTGGGTTATGCGGAACAGAAGGTGGCGGGGTTTGAATGTGGTTTTCTCATCTACCGGTGTTAAATTGAGAGTTCTTGATGTTGATAATTGATGGCAAATTTATCAATATATCATTGCCTTTATTGCATAAAAACGTTGAATAGATTGAATAGATCAACAGAAAGAGTAGAAAAAATACATTATGAATATTTTTATTTCTACGATCCTTTCATTTTTGTACAACAAAAATTTTAAAACAAAATAATAACATAAAACACGTTTCGAAAATCGCTGCATTACAATAACACATCATTTTCTCCGTATATATATATATATATATATATATATATATATATATATATATATATATATATATATATATAAGAAAATACTAGGTAAAGAATCTACACGTTCTTGATTAATCATTGTTACTATTCTACAGTACAATCTAACTCGATTCCTCTAACGCGTGGTTAATATCAGATTCATTTCCTTCAAGTTTCATAATTTATGTTATGAAGTTGCAGAAAAAAATTCGAGTCAGAAATTGATTTTATGGACATTTAGGGATTTTATGGTCAAAACATTCTGAATTTGAAGAGAAATATTCACCTTCAACACATATGGTAAAGGATTGAAGCAAATTTGTTTCTCAAGATGTCCGTCTTGCTGTAGAATCAAAAGATTCAAGACCTGAACATGAAAGGGGTGAAAGTCATTTATAAATGCTCTTTGCTTTTCCTAATGAAAAGTACGTATTTTGTCTCCAATAAAAGGGTAGCATTTACGGGACCAATCACTCTATGTCAAATGCGCGATATTTTTGCTCTGTATAAGCTAGGATTTAAATATGTTCATTACCGCCAATCATAATACCATAAGTGCTGTTGTAGCTCCTCGGGGTATTCGAACAATCATCCTTGGGTTTTCTAGGCGGGCCGAAGGTTGCTCCGGGCTTTGGACGTTCGCCTTTCCGCTGAGCGTCGCTAAACTCAAGGCCTCCTTCGAGGCGTTAGGGCTAAAAGGGCCGCTGGTCCGCCAGGCTACGCAGTCGCCAACTCCGTTCAATTGAGTTGGAGAGCTTTCCGCTTGCACCGAATCCTCGCTGACAGGAGAGGGAAACGCTCTCCTGTCTGGAGAGGAAATTGTTTGACTAATGGAAAACTAAACTTGCCTTCATGATAAAAATCAATTGGATGTTTTTCATACACAAATTGGGTAGTCTTCAGGTAATTTGCCCCTTTCATAAGCCCACTTTAGAAGCTCAGTGAACCATAATATAAGGCCAAAGAAAAACAGATAAACCGTATACAGTATTTGAGTAACCGAGAATGTGCGTATGTGCATGTGCTTGTGTATGTGAGTGCGGTTCCATCATACACGGTTAAAACACTTCCCGTCCACCAATCGAGACATATGACGTGTCATTCGATACATCTCGGTCTCTTGATGTGGTACTGATAATTAGTTTTCCGTCCACAAGATTCAAAGAAATTTCCAAAAACATGATTTTGCATTATTTGGCTCTGCGATCATAGTGCAATAGATAAAGGATGAAACCAACGCCACCTACATAAATCTACGTATGTAGGTGGCGTTGATTGTACCCAGAAGCAATTTCGTCGTTCCACGACGCCATGATTTTTTTTTTCACGGGGATGACAACACTTATTGTTGCCATTTCAAAGCGAAACAAAAGAATTCCGGAGCAATTTTAATTTCATTTTCATTTGTATTATCCTATTTATAAAAATAATTTTGCAAAACATACGAACAGTATTGCTTATTAAATTTGATAAACTTCAAGTGAATACGTAGAAAACCAAACAGTCAGTAAAATTAGAGAATGAAAGGACATTTGTCTTCTCACGTTCAACTTCTCACATTTACGTTCTTACGTGCAAATGCCGATTTTCAAATAAATGTGACTAACAACTTATTATTATTAAGTTTAACTAACATCTTATTCACATAAACATACAAAACAATTTATTTTTTATGTTTATATAGATTCGCCTACAAAACGATTAATAGAGCAATTGCGGAAGAAGAAGAAGTGAATATAAATTAGACTGAGTTAGTCGAGTTTTAATATTTTCAAAAATTAGGGGACAAAGATATGGAAGTGTTAAACAAATAAAGTTGTAGGTTTTGCGACAGAATTTTCGGAGCTGAGAATGATCTTATTAGAAAATAACACCGAAGAAGGTATTATATTTGTGCATTTTAGAAAGAAAACAAACAAACGCAAAGTAGCAGTAAATTCTATCTATTCGCATCATCCATACCTGAAAATATGTTTTTACGCCGATTACCATTTCCAATATTACCAGTTCATATCCCATTTGGAGGTAACGTACAAGGCAATTGAGTATTAGGAATTTTTGAACGGAAGTATAACGTTAGTCACTACGATTCATTGTTAAGTTCAATGCCAGATTCTGTATAAACATATTTGAATAAAGCTAGGCATGAAAAAAATGAAGTGTGAAAGAAATTTTCAACACATGAAAATAATTTTAAAACCGTTTACAGCGTAGGCGACGCCACATTCAACTAGTTCATTTGTATTTGCTAAATACTTATTTATTCAGATAACGTAAGTAATCATATTGATTAATTATGACAAGGCGATATGATTAGAGTAATGTAATGATTAGGCGATATGATTAGATTAATGTATTCTCGCTGCTCTAATTAAAAAAAAAATAATGTCAATTTTGAATATGTGTTAAAATTGCAAAACGTTTTGAATTTTGGGCTTAATTATAAGTTTAATTTATTTATTACGGATAATATCAGTGATTGAAGTCACTTACAGTGATTAAATAGGTTCTGAACATATTTGTGTAGCAACAGTATCAAATTCAGTTAATGTTAACACAGATACCTATCAGCTTTGACAGGACGTATTCCCAGGATCCAACTTGAGCAATTGTTTATAAGTCTCGTATCAATGTATGAGTTTTCTGAGTTCTTTAATGAATTACAAGAAGATGATTCTCTTGTTTACACATTGAGTGTATGTGTATGTGTGTGTGTGTGTGTGTGTGTGTGTGTGTGTGTGTGTGTGTGTGTACTTGCAACAGAACTGCAGCTTCTCTTTTACTATTAAACAAATCATAAAAAACTTGAGAAAGTTCATTCACTGACGCTTGCGCCAACCCATGCAACCTTTTTGGTGATGGTCATCGTAAATAATCACCAAGATCATACACTGCAGCGAAACGCAAATGCTATTCACCCGCAGTTCACATAAGACTGCCTCTCCGGCGCAACGTGTGGTGGCTGTTCGTTACTTTGTGAAGCATGATGCGCACAGAGTTGCCTGGGGTTAGCGGAGGATTTAAGTCTGAATTAAATCTGCGCAAGGGCATGCTCGAAATTCAATTTATGACGAGGTAGGGAAACGAATAATTCCGTTGAAACTCGCGGGGCCCCGCGCTCAAACAAAAAGAAATTGAGTTACGGTTCGCCGAAATACGCTTTCGCTTCCGCCCTCTCCCTCCCCCTCCCCCGTGCTGCTGCGTCGGGGGGGGGGGGAGCGGCGGGGGCAGTCGCTCGAACCCCGAGCCTGGCACGGCGCCCACTGCTAGAGGTCAGCGCTCGCGTCGCCAAGGGCAGCGCGGCGCGGGTAGGCGCGGCGGCGGTGGCGGCTGCCAAATCCGGAGGCTCCTGCGCTCCTGTTCGCAACTCGCGTGCTGGAGCGTCCCGGCTTGATGGTCGGGATTCGCTAAGCTCTGCGGTTACATCGATTCACTCAGGGGAAATGAGATCCGGGAGGAAAGAGAACCTGGTGCGGCTTTTGCTCATTTGGCTCACGTCTCAAGGTGTCGTCTCAGGTTTATTGGAGTTTTCTGGTCGGAATATTTCTTTTCAGAAGTATTGTCATTTCAAGTTAATTCAAATTTAACTAGGCTTTTTTCAAAAAATGTATCCCCCTCGCGGTAATAGCTATTAACATTTCTATTCATGTTATGAGTGTTATTACTGCAGAGGCCAAAAGTTAACAATCGAGGCGGAGCATGTGGAGCCAATGATTGTGGTATATCGCTTTATATATATTTAAACAATATTAGTATACTGTATTTTGAGAAAGATGGACGTATTTTCCAGTACTTGAAGATACATAAAGAAATGGCTTTCAGTGAGGCACGACGACTTCCAGTGGCGACACCTTCACATCGTCAGTAAATATGATTAGCGGAGAAGAGTTTTATTTGGTGTAATGCCAAGAAAATGAAGTTAATTTACCTTATATATTTTTTTCTAATTGTACTATTCGTAACATTACAATTAAAAGTAATTATACCAAAAACTAGTGAGTTACTTTTATTCTGAATTGTTTTAATCTGATTAGTTTTGTACATCACCATGTTTTATTCTTAATAAACATTAAGAGCCAATTCGGTGATGGAGATAGCTAAGGCAGTAGTGTCGTAGCGATCGCGGACCGAAGGATCGTGGGTTCGAGTCCCGCCTCGGGCATGGTTGTATTTGAGTTCGTCCTTTCATCCCTTATCATCACCATATCGTTTCATCTTCACAGTTACCATAACATTAACTCCAATAGTGGTCGCTATGACCTAGATGTTGATGCGACCTTAAATAATAAGAACAACAAAAAAATCATTAAGACTTGGGATGAGTCGATGTTGGTATATTTACTTTGCTAAGGATGTTAAAATCTATTGTCAAGGAAGTGAAATTCCTTAACAAACAGATAGGTTAGTTGGCTGGTTCTTAGTGACTCCGGGTGCGACAACTACCGAGGTCATTCGTCCCGTAAGTGTAGTGCGTGCTTTCCTCGAGAGGTGACGGTGATCTTCCCCCGCTGAATGGCGGGATCCAGCGCCGACCTTCCGTCGGCTAGCGGTTTTTTTCTCAATCAGGTATCTCCCACCAGCGGGGCATCGCCCCAGCCGGAACAAGCTCGAAGCTTCCGACCGGTCTTCCAGCATGTGTGGTAGTGTAGTGCATGTTAGTGTAAGTATGGGTAAGGGGTGAGGATAGGACAAGGAAGAGGAAGAAAATATTGCGCGCGGTCCGCGGCCCTTTTGTTACGGTATTGCTCCGGCATTCGCCTGGTGTTGAAAAATGAAACCATGGAAAACTACCGATCGAAGCAGCCGGCCGCTAGAATTTTCCTCCAGACAGCGACTGAATTTGATCTGACAAGCTAGTGTCGAAAATCATGCCACTGTCGGGATTCGAACCGAGTAAATCGCCGTCAAAGACACTGCAGTGACATCAGTTGATGCACTGAGCCACCTCTCCCGGTAACATACAGGTGGGGACAAATGCAGTTAACAAACGTGTAGTGTTGCATGTTAACACCTTGGTCTCGTGCGCGTCTCTGGTACGTCTCACAATTTTGTTCAGCAACCGGGATATAATAGTATTACGTACCCTTCTTTGTCTGTTTCAAAGAGAGGACGCAGATTTGTTGGGGATTTTGGGATGTGTATGGACTCCCTTCTTTATCACATCTAAGATTTGAATGGTTCAGACCCTTTTTATCTGAATGATATTGGATATTATTCCCGAAAACGCACTCCTTTCTAATAATTCCACGTTCGTCGCACTTGCATGATGAGTGTTCACTAGTAAATCACTCTCTCTATCACTTTTGTCATCTTCCTCGTCGTCTCACCCTCGCCATCACCATCGTAATCGTCATCCCTGCTGTCCCCAATGTCTGTGCCTCCATGATCTCCCAAGCGAATGTTTCCTTTATTCGCTGACTTCTCTCCCGATCCTTGATGTAGTCGCCACCCTGTCCTGCGGGCGAGGTCCCCGCCTTTCACCTCTCTGTAGCGACAGTGGCACCCAGTCCACTGGCCCGTCCCATCCACCACCGTTCCATCTACGAGTGCCCCCCTGCCATCAGCTCCCTCTGCGCACCAGCCCCCTCACCCGCCAGCGCACCTCCGCCACCACCACCACCACCACAACAACAACCGCCACCACCACCACCACTACAACCGCCACCACCACCACCACCACCACCACCACAACAACAACCGCCACCAATCTCAACCAACGTCCATAACTTCCTCGACTGCCACCACCGCTTCCAGCACCACTACTCCACGCTCAGCCCTCGCCGCTCCTTCCATCACTCTCCTCACCCGCCATCACGCTTGAAAGTGAGTCAACTGGGTGGGTGGGACTGGGGAGGAGCAGAGCGGCGCAGGGCGAGGCGGCCCGGGTCACACGTGGCGGGGCGATTGGGGAGCAGCAAAGCAGGGCTGGGTGGGGCGGGGAGGGGTGGGGTGGGTGGGTGATGTGAGGCATGGCGTGGCAAGGCGGATTGGTAGGGGAAGAGGCAGAAGGACGAGGTGGCTCGGAACGATGCAGCGCGGGGAGAAACTGGTGTGATGGGGCGGGGTGAGATGGAGCTAGTAGGAAGCGGCGGGAGGGAGCAGAGCAGGGCGATTCAGAACGGAGAGGGGTGGAACGTGTCGTGGCGTGGTGAGACAAGGGGGTGGATTGGGAAGGAGCGAAATAGGGTGGAGAGGAGCTGGTAGGACGAGGCTGGACCGAGCGACGTAGGACGGGACAGAATGGAGCAGGATGTGGCGTGACGTGGCGGGGCAGGGCGAGACGGGGTGGGGCATGACGGGGCGGGGTGAAGAGGAGCCGAAAGGACGGGCCGGTTGGAGCGGGACGAAGCGTGGTGGGAAGGGGATGGGGGAAGACATCGGGTGGAGAGGAGCTAGTAGAACAGGGCGTGTCAGAGAGGAGAGGGGTGGAGTGTGTGGGAAGTGGGGAGAAACTGGTAGAAGGAGCGAAGCAGAGCTGGTCAGAATGGGGCTGGGCGTGGCATGGCGAGGAGGGGGCGGGGCAAGTTGAGTCGGGAGGACGGGGTGGGTCGGAGCGGGGTGGAGCGTGGTGGGGAGTGATCTGGTGGAGAGGAACCAGTAGGACAGGGCGGATCAGAGCGGAGCGAGGTGGTTGAGGGCGGGGCGGACTGGGCGCTCGCGGGCGCCGCTCAAAGCTCCTCGTGCCCCGAGCGCACTTGCCCATTCGTCGCGGGCTGCGCGCTGAGTTACGGCGGCACCCATTAGACTTCGGACGCGGGTGACACCTCGTTACGCACGCTCATGCGCAGTAACGTATTGTGCTGTTTCGTTGGTGCCTTAAACATTTTGGGACGCGCAGCCGGGGAGTAATGATCTACTATACCACTTTATTTATCAAAACAAGGGGAGGACAAAAGGAGCGTTTAGAAGCAACACCTTTGGGAAATAATTTCGCTTCTTTTGTTTTCTTGAATTAGGATAGGTGTACTATTTACATGATGCGCGATCATGTTCTGCAAAAATATTATTGAACGTTTTGTCATTGAAATCTGTGACAATATGAAAGTAACTATTGACACAATGAAAATATAGGTGTTTTTATACAGTGAAATTATTTCTTCTCTTCTGATATTTTACTATTGCCAAATACTATTTACAGCATATCGTTTATGAAATTCTGGTTATAATTTCCAGAATGTAAATAGAACTATTTACTATTACTAGGACAAAATATTTCCTCAAATTTAATACGCGGTCGCGACTTTCCCAATCTGTTACGTATAAAACACCTAGTCGCGACTAACTATATTCAGCTCTTACTGAAAAATCATTCCTTCTGCGGTGCTACCCTAATATACATCCCCACAAAAAGGAGTCTATTTTAATTAGAAATTCGAACTAGTATCTTAAATAAAATCCTGCATCACTATCATTTAAATAATACCCAGCCTATGCTGAAAATTCATTCGCACCTTACCAACCGCTTACGTGTGTTCCCTTCAATATTTCTATAGAGCGATTCCATGCGTCCTTCCAAAAGATCACGGCTATCAACGCCCTCTCTACATCTTTTTCATATAATGTGTTCGGGGCCGAGTCCATCAGCACAGCGCTACGACACCAAGCATAGAATATTATATCTTGTTGATCGGTTGTTTAAACAACGCGTATTCTTTGACTTTCGACTTTGTAAACAATGCTACTATTCCTGACGCTGGATGCCGATTTTATCATTCAACTAAACTCAGGGTTCTTGACTTATCACACTACTAACACTTTTATTCTGTCTGACTCACTCTCACATACACACATACACATACACAGGGTACTTCAAATATCATTAGGTCCTTCAACTTTTGTAAGGGGAGAGTCATCCAGTCTTTGTCTGTTCAAGCTAAATTTACTAATTTTATGTTCCTGTTTCTCAAAAGTCATTCAATTTAATTTGAAATTTCAAACTGATAAAAAGTAGAACTTATATACACTGAAGGTTATTTATATTTACTCTTATAGTAACTATTTTATAACGCATGCAAAATACTAAAAAAATACAAACATTTGTCTTTCTTGTAAAACTTTATAATTTGTGCACTTACATTAATAAATATACTACAAACATCTGTCGAAGTTTTAAGCACTTTTAATGACGGAAATTGGAATATTACATGCTGATTAAAATATCGCTATTCAGCAATTACACAAACCCTTAAACCCTCAATTTTCCGAGAGGTTGCTGTGAAATGTAGAAGTTAGTTATGGAAACTTTTGTGAGAGTAAGAATTTACTATGTGTTGAAGTTTACTAACAGAGAACTACTTCAGCAAGGAACTAGGTTTGCTACAGAATGGCACAGACTTTCTCGTAGTTATATTTTCTAATTTCCTCGGTGTGGATAAAATTTGTGGTGCGCCTGAGGAGGACGAAGGAAGTTTGGGAAAGTGAATGATGGAATTTTAATAAATAATGATTCTTATTTCAATCTGAAAATTGTATTGTCATTCTTATTTGTGAAAATACTGGATTCAATTTTGGTGTTAATTATTTATTTCATATGTAAATTCTCTGAAATTAAGCGTGGGTTACGAAACAATGCAACCTAAAGATCAAGCTTACATTATGAAAAAGTTCTAATCTATGTAGTGACACTGAATTTTATTTTTGGATGGTTCTTTTAAATAATTCATATGCTTGTTTATCCTAAGTTTTAATTTCCTTTTGGCTTGTCCCACGTGAATTTTGTCATAATATAAACATTTAATTTTGTAAATCAGATTTTCTCTTCTTTTCTAGATTTTCTGTCTTTCATATTACTGGTCAAATTCATTTTATTTATTAAAGAATTCCTGCCGTTAATTTCAAAGGTCGTTTTGGAGTTGATCTTTTTGAAAGTATTGACAATTTTAGCTATAAAAAGAATGTTATAATATTGTCGCGTGGCAATTCAGATTTTATACATTCAATGCCTTCATTTCCATTTTAAATGTCAACAATTAAAGACGTTATTCTGATTTCAATATATTTTAACACTTCGTATACATGATTATTAATAATTTTAATAGAAAAATCATTTGCTAATAACTGGGAACTGTTTTGAAGGATCTCTCTATGGTAAGATCTATCTGAGAGATTTATCAGCCTGTCAACAAGGTCATGTGTAATATTTTTTGTTTCTTATGAAGTTCCAAATAAATATTTAGAGTGCATACAGTGAATGTCGGTTTCCAGTACCAGCTGGTAGTAATTATGCTGTTATGAAACATGATGGTAAAGTGAAAGTAATTAAACAGATTGTGTTTCCATACTCAGCGGCAAACTGTGTGTTTGCGACAAACAAAGTGAATGTATTAGGACTGGGGGATATAATCCTTATGAGTAATAATTATTTTTGATATAAATTTTCGGGATTTATTTTTTCTAAAATGTGTTTAATCGTAAAATTTTAATTTATTTATATCTCCCTTAGAAACAATGAGAAGAAACAAGAAGGGGCAGAGAGGCGCGGTAAGATGAGACTCCGCTTTCTGTCCCCCCCCCCATTCCCCATGGCGATCACGGTCGCCCTCCGCCGCCCTCCGCCGCCCTCCGCCGCCCTCCGCCGCCCTCCGCCGCTCTCCGCCGCCCTCCGCCGCCCTCCGCCGCCCTCCGCCGCCCTCCGCCGCCCTCCGCCGCCCTCCGCCGCCCTCCGCCGCCCTCCGCCGCCCTCCGCTGCCCTCCGCCCCTCCGCCGCCCTCCGCCGCCCTCCGCCGCCCTCCGCCGCCCTCCGCCGCCCTCCGCCGCCCTCCGCCGCCCTCCGCCGCCCTCCGCCGCCCTCCGCCGCCCTCCGCCGCCCTCCGCCGCCCTCCGCCGCCCTCCGCCGCCCTCCGCCTCCGCCGCCCTCCGCCGCCCTCCGCCGCCCTCCGCCGCCCTCCGCCGCCCTCCGCCGCCCTCCGCCGCCCTCCGCCGCCCCCTCCGCCGCCCTCCGCCGCCCTCCGCCGCCCTCCGTCCGTGCCTTCCGTCACCCTCCGCCGCCCTCCGCCGCCCTCCGCCGCCCTCCGCCGCCCTCCGCCGCCCTCCGCCGCCCTCCGCCGCCCTCCGCCGCCCTCCGCCCCCCTCCGTCGCTTCGCCCGAAGACAGTCCGCCCAACGGTCCACCCGCAGAGGCTAGTTCTATTCTACAGGTGAAAGGGCGCAGCTGGTCCTCGCTGAGGAAAGGGGGCGTTGATGCGGAGTAGTGACGTCATGCCAGTGGTACTTCGTTGATGGTTCGTTTTTGCCTGATATGTGCGACTACAGTGGTGGTCAAAATTGTCGTTGTCGTCCTATAAGTCGTCATCTACGTCTATCTATCTAAGTCGTCATCATTTATCGACGATGTAACCGCGATTATGGCGATAGTTTTCGAAATGATTTGTTGTTTTAACTGTAGTTGTGAAAATGGTTAAAGCGATGTTTTCTTTTTGCCTCATTAGGTCGTAATTACGGTAATAGGCTTTCGTACCTCGCTGCATTATGACGAAGCAATGTGAATCATTTTGAAAAATGCCCTAGTGATAGACGTCCAAGTTTGGAATGACGGTGGATTACAAATTGCAACACGTTATGGATTTAGGTGAGGTTTAGTGGCCATTGCAGAGTTTGTGTGCTCGTTTGTTCTCGAGGTGCGGAGAAAGGGGAGGTGAATTTTCTAGCAGCGATAAAGCTGTGATATCGTTAGCATCACGGCTGCTGATATTAAAATACGAACCTTGGTGGCCGACGCCTGAAATTGGAGAAATCCGTTCTCAAATTACCGGGATCAGCAGCGAGGCGAAAGGCCAACTCACCCGCCTGGGAGTGGTGGAGGGCAGCGTCCGAGAGGAGGCAATGGCCCCTTGGTGTGGAGGGAGGGGCGCGCAGGGGCGATGTGGCTTGCGCCGACCTGCGAGTCGCGAAGGTGACGAGGGCGTGGTGAGGCGAGGACGGGTGCGGAGTGTGGGAGTGGGCGGGGGCGGGGGCGATGGCGAGGGCGGGGGCGGAGCGTGGGAGTGAACGGGAGGGAAGGTGAGGCCGGTGGAGGAGCGGGGTCGTGGAAGATGGCGGAGTGTGGGAGTGGGCGGGGGCGATGGCGGGTGTGGAGTGTGGGAGAGAACGGGGGGCGATGGCGTGGCCTGTGGGTGGGGCTGGGGCGATGGCGAGGGCGGGGGCGGAGGCTCAGTCGGCAGCGACGCGGCGTGTGCGAACCCGAGGGCTTCATTAGGTTGGCACGCTCGCATCATTAGTGCCCATAAACCCGCGTCTGGAGGCGAGCCATAAAATGAAGCCCTTGGTGGTGGGTTGCTCGCGACTGCAGGTGCGCGCTGGCGCGGCAGGTACCTCTGGGAACTGGCAGCGAGTCGCGCAGGACGACCCTCCAGTGTCGCGGGGCTGGCGGTCGGAACGCGACGAGGTGTTGGGGGCTGAATGAAGAGGTGGGGAAGTTGGAAGTTGTGGAGCGAGATAGCGCTGAAGAAGGGGGAATGAAGGTGGTTGAAGTTGCTTGCGTGTGTGAGATCACTTCAGTGTCTCAAGGGTTCAAACGAGCGAATTAACAGATTGCACGCTCTGCCTTTTCGAGGTCTGTAGAGGGAGCACGAAGATCTGTGAAAGACCTTGGAATGTGATTATTGTTTTACTGAGATTCAATCTCAGAACATTATTTAACTAAAAATTAACAATTGATTCCAGAAATATCTTATCCGTAATGCATTTATTTGAATTCTTATTTTATAACATGACTGATTGCCTTGCTGAGAATATTGGTTGTGTACACATTATAGTCGTGATACTGCGTTTATTTGTTTTCATTTTATGCCAATATTTACTTAAACTATCGATTTGGCATTAAATTGCTTAACTAATTTTATTATTACTTTTTTGAAAATGTTAGGGAAATACTGCATGTCCGGAACAGGATAATTGTTATTCATGTCGTGTAAATGAAAGTAGTACATATTGTTTGATCCTTTAACTAAACCCTTCAATATGATGGTATGGTGACAAATTGTGTAAATGCTCAGTACTTTAAACTGAAGTAAAATGGATAGGTAATGTAGGCTTCTTTTTACTTGTATTTTTTTCCATAGTATATTTTTTAATTGTACGGTAAAACGTTTCAATACTTTCCATCGTTTCAGACTGTTGAATCTTGTGCTCTCTATTAATCTACGAAAGAACTTTGTGGCCACTTCACAAAGTTGCAGGTGTAAAAATTCTCTTTATTCTAGAATTTTATTGTTCAAAGCTACGGTCTTTGCAATATTTATAGTTTCTTGAGGGAGACCAGGTGTTTAATACCTGGTATTTTCTTCAAAATATTTCGAATTGTATTCTCAAAATTGCTTTGTTCACAACTGAAAAATCACTAGTGACGTGCCACAGCAAAAATTCTGGCAAACAAAACCATACAAACTGATTTTCCAAAAAGTAGCACGCATATTGCTCACTAACAACGAATAAAATTACCTCATATAACACTGCCATAAATTACATATTTTAACAGAGTCTGCACGAATATCACAGTAACGTAGTTTCCTATGTTTTATGATCAACATGAGAGAAACACGATATCAGAGTTTTCAGAAACATCTAATTACGAAGAAACGAAGAGAGAAAAATATAAAACCTTGTACAGAACAAGTACATCGACGTAGCCGTACGAAAAACAAGGTGGTCTCTCTTAACAGGTCTCCTCAAGGGGGATTCGCGATGGTGCGTACACAAGTTCAGACACTGCCATTCACTGTCACTGTCTACATGATGAGAGAACTTTCGTCGAAGTTTCTGCCGTCCACTGTGGACGGATGGGAGAGCCGCAGCGGGCGAGGTGTTTCGCGGTGGTTTTTGCTACTGGCGGAGTCTCCGCCCACTTCACGCATGGACACGTGGCCTACAATATACTCGTATATGTTACAACTTTTTTTGACTTTGTTGTCGGTTCCTTGTTTCCTTGTTAATGTGGGTGAAGTAGACTTTAGAATTTGATTGATTAGTAATTCTAGGAGCGTCAGCTGCAAAGGTCATTAGTCCCGTAAATGTAGTGCAGTTTTTCCTTCGGAAGTGGCGGTTATCTTATCCCATTGGATATAAGATCCGGCATCGACCCACTTGTCTGTTAGCGCGGTTTGCCTTACCAGGTATCTCCCACCTGCGGGGCACATCCCCGGCCGGGACAAGATCTAAACTTCAACCGGTCTCTTGGCATGTGTGGTGGTGTAGTGCATGTAAGTGTAATTATGTGTAAGTAAGAGGTGAAGATATGACAAAGAAGAGGAAGGAGAGTTCGCGCGCGGTTCGTGGCCCGTTTGATAGTATACTGCTGCGTCATTCGCCTAGTGTTGATCGGAGAAACCACGGAAAACTACCGATCAGAACCACCGGCCGTTAGAATTATCCTGCCGACACTGGCTGAATTCGACGTAGCTTTCTAGTTTTGTCGAAAATCCTGCACACGTCGGAACTCGAGTCCAGAACCTCCCGGTTAGAGGCACTGCGGTGACATCAGTTCATGCTCTGAGCCACCTGTCCCGGTAAGTAGGTCCCGGAGACGACGGCGGCCCTCTAGAGGGCACCTGGACGGGAAAGAACCACTGAACGGTCACCCCACTGTAATGTGTGAAATTGGTTGTGGTACCCCGTGAGGATGTATCTGCCGCATGCAGCGAGGCCCGTGTCTTCCTTTTCGGCGAGCGCTTCCTCGCTCGCGGCGCGGCGAGGCGCGAGGGTTGCGCGTGGAGAGCACGAGTAGTTGCGTTTCATGGCGCTACGGTTGGCGCATACGTTTTATTTCCTCGGCCGCTTTCCTTTTCCAGAAACAGCGGCGCATGAATTTCATAACCCGCGTTCTGCTCTCCGCGCGAAACCTACCCTTATCCATCACCTCCGCAACCCTCCCACCTCCCACAACGCCGCATCCTCTTCTCCCTCCCCTTCCTCCATCCGTCCCACTCACTACTACGGCCAACCTGCCGTCTCCCACTTCTTTCCGACCTTCTTATCCTACCTCTCTCACCATCTTCCTCCTCTTCCAAACACGATCCTCTCCATTTCGCCCAGCATATTCCCGCGAAACTCGCCCTAACCCGTCCTCTTTCGCTTCTCCCTACCCTGATCCTCTCTCCCTTTCCACGCGGTCTCATCTCGCGCGAATCCACTGATCTCTCGCCCGGGGCTTGCCCTGCCCCCTCCACTCTTTCCCTCAGATCAGGCTGCTTTTCCTTGCACTTTCTCATTCATCTCTGCCTCCTCGGATTGACCCGTCTCCACTCCGCTCCACCTGTCGCAGCTCTGTCCGTCCCACTCCTCCGTCCCTCTCTGCCCGCCCCTCTTCGTCCGTCCCTCTCCGTCCTTCAACCCTCTGTTCGTCACCTCTGTGTCCGTCTCCACTTCGTCTGCCCCCCTCCGTCCTTCATCCGTCACTCCTCTGTCCATTCATGCGTCCGTTCCCTGTCCGTCCGCCCCCTCCGTCCATCATCCCTCGATCCGCCACCCTTTGATCCCGTTCTGTCTGTCCTCATGCAATCCGTCCCGCTCTCTCAAACCCCGCCACTCCCCTACTCCTATCCTTCCCACCTCTTTTTCTCTTTTCCCTCTCTTCCCCCTCCTTGCTTGTTCCGTTCCGTTCCTCACGGCTGCGTCGCTCCACACAACCCTTCCCTCTTCCACCTCCTCCAACTGCCCGAAATTCCGTCCCCCTCCCCCCACCCGCTGCGGTGCGGCGGCGTCCTCGGCGTGCGCCGTCGCCCGCGCTCTGTCTTTTTACGACTGCGCGTTATTTCCTCCGCCTCCGCCGGGAGCTGAATGCTGCCACATTTCTCCGCGTCCTCTATCTCTCTCCCTCTCTCTCGCGCGCGCTTCCTCTCGCTCCTTTCTTTGCAGAGGTTTGGCGCTTTTCGCGACTTTCTTCGCGGAGAACGCCAGCGATTATGTTCTTCCCTTAGTCAGCAACTTTCTAGCCCAATTTGTACGAATTGTGAATAAGTGGTGAGACATTTATTTCAGTTGTAATATTTCGTAGTTAGATGTATTGCTATTAAATTACTTGCCCTGTTAAGTGAAGGAAAAATATGAAGAAATTACTGAATAAAATGGCTGGCAGTATTCTTAAGATGGAGCCTATTTTGGCTTTTTGTGACATCATTCTCATACTATACATTTTAGCACGGTAGTTTTAACAGCGTACTTCATAAAATTCTAAAGCCGTTGTTCATCCATACGATTTCTTTATTGGTGCATGCATATTTTAAATATATTCGAATGATGAATGTATACGAAGGTTAGGAGGAAGAAATGTTATCGTATCACAATTTTATTTGTCGTTTGGAAGAAGTGCTGTTCTAATTGGTATTTACAATAACAATTGACTCAGCATGGTGACACACGCTATTAGCACAAGAGCAATGTGAAATCAATTGTCTGACTGCCGCCGTGCGAGATGAACGTAATCCGCTTCGGGCAGGGCTCATACACCGAGATAGCCGTTGTCATTGAGAGAAATGCTCGAGAATGTCACAGTGAGTTGGTGGAAGCTCCTGGGAATAATGCCTCTTCATGCCGGACAGTCGCGGGATGAGCAGGAGAGTTGGTGCGAGGATGCGTAGCATCCAGTGATCAGTAACATACAGGACGACCTGTGAGTGTGTGGATCGATGTGGCACGTACGGTTGAGCATCTATCTAATCAGGACTTTAGAACGGGCTTTTATAATGCTAATGAAATGCAATCGTTTTGGAATGTTGTGATCTCGTGTATGATAAAATGCTTTGAAACATGAAACCAATTCTCTCTTTTCAAATATCTTAATAAATATGAGAAACACAATTTTGGTGTGTCGTTATTTGTCCATTCACTTAGTTCATATGTTAGCCTTTCATGTGTATATTACACATTCTCCACACGTGCCCTTTTTGTCACAAAAAAATAATTGCCATGACTTATGCCCCAGCGCTCGTAATTTTACTTTCTCGCCCAACACTCGTATTTTCACTCCATACGTGTTATAGAGAAAGTTCTGTAATGCTTAGTTTGCAAACCGACGATTTTTTGGCAGTAAAAGCGATATTGTTCGTCTCAGATACCAAAAAAGTGAATAGTTCTTGTTCCTATATGTAGTGTACTCGTATTACTTCCTCTAAGACATTATGTAGTTAGAATGTAAGTTTTGTGTGTTCTTGATACCGAAAAGTTGGTGAAGGCCGTCCATCCTCCCATCCGTCCGTCCATCAAACTGGCCGGCCGTCTGTGAACAAGAG
Source organism: Teleogryllus occipitalis (assembly GCA_011170035.1). Taxonomy (NCBI): domain Eukaryota; kingdom Metazoa; phylum Arthropoda; class Insecta; order Orthoptera; family Gryllidae; genus Teleogryllus; species Teleogryllus occipitalis. The sequence continues at coordinate 86,535 of BLKR01002200.1, forward strand.
TGGCTAAACCGAAAGCAGGATTTGGAACTAAAACGGTGTTGATAGATCTGGTTGATGTCACGACCCCTTGAATTTTAAACGGGCATCTTCAATTTTGATGGTACTTTACATAAAGCCAATGAAGCCTGAAGGACATTTTCATTTTTCTCAAAAATGGTTTAAAGTTTTGGATTACATCTTCTTATCAGATGGAACAAAATACCGTTATACCTCTGTTCCGATTTTTGTTGAATTTTCTGAATTTTCGAAAATAGCTAAACTATGATTTAATCTAAATCTTTATTCAATCACAATGTTGAAGATATACTTTTTCTTCCGTTGAAACTTATTTTTTCAATTAATTCTCTAATTAATGTCAGAATTAGTTTTTGAAAATTTTTTTGAACTTTATGTTTGGAATACACTGAACAACATGACTTAAAATCAGTTTTAATGTATGTCTTATTTTTCAAAAATTACACAAATGAAGTTTTTTAAATATCTTCCCCGTTACTTACATTATGTGCGTTGTTTATAAAGTATTATATTTGGAAATCCTAGTGCTTCAAATGATGGATTCTCATGAAGGATTTGAAAAAATAATCTGTGAAAATAAGCTCAAGATCGGGCATTTTCGTAATCGTTCAAACGACATTTTCTCGAAAACGGCTAGAAACTTTTTAATGAACATTTGCACATAGGTCTAGGTTTTTCACTTCATTAATATTCTCGAAGTTATTTTTCAATATTTCTATTAGTGGACATAAAAATTGAGAAAATGTAAAAATATATATTTTAGGCGCCAATACGTGAAGAAGCTAGGAAGAGGTTGGGGGAAGACTAAAGATATTAGAAAAAACTCCAATTCGAGAAACTGTGCAATTTTGCAGCACTACTTGCTGAAGTTTTGTCACTCTTTATGAAAAAACTCAAGATTCTGTACTTGCATTAATTTCAATTGACCATATTACAACGAATTAGGTTTTCTTTCTGATAATTCAATTTTTTTCAGATTAACCATTTTCTTTATTCTTTTCAACTTCTTTCTAACTCTTTTTGGAATGACTGTGTTTGGGACTATGTGGAGATGTGGTGTGTAACTTTGAATTATCAACCCACACGTACACTGAGGACGCATGACGTTCGTCGTTTATCACTAAATAATAATTTAAATTATTTTTTGAAGCAACGTCAAAAGATGTGGCAATAAACAATTGTTTAGAAAACGGTTCATTGAAGTTATGATAACTGCAAATCATTTATACGACCGAGTAATTGAAATTAAATGTCTATGTAATAATGCCAGTTTTCTGAAGAACCAATTCAGGAACGGAATTGTATTTAGACACTACATAATGGCAAATTACGTAAAGGAATAAAATAGAGCGTGTTAATTGGTTTCTTCTTGTAACATCGATGCATTAGAAAAATTTAGTATCTTGAAAATTATTATTTTGCAGATGTCCTCAAAAAGCAGAGTTGTTTATTTTTGTAGCGAAATTCTGTTTTATTCTGTATACCAAGTACATTGTGAACAACATTCAAGGAGAAATGTTTTATCAGTAATAGATATTTATGTCACGAGTCCTCTAAACGAGTCTTTAAGGACGCAGCCGGAAGGTTAACTGCGAGACGGAGTGATAGCGAAGCCGAGTAGTTAACCTTCCGGCTAAGTCCTTAAAGACTAATAGAGGACGAGTTACATACAATGATTTTTGTTATTTTAGTTTATCGCTTATTAAAAATAAACTTTTATCACTTTCGCGAGTTCAGAATTGTCATTACTCTTGATTTTCTGTAGCAAGGGTTGGTGGTACTGGATACTTTGTTTGTGATCAGACAGTTGAATGTTTTTTCTACTAATGCAAGCAGATTTGGAAAAACGTCTGGGAAGTGTTCATAGCAACGGCCGCTAAAATGATCGAGAGTTGATTAAAAATATTTTAGCGGCCATTGCTATGGACGCGCTCTTAAAGCAGTATTTAGATGGTTGGTTGCTAAGGGGTTAAGTACGTGTTTACTAACGTAAATAGCAAAAAATATACTATTTGGTTAACTTGGTTTTTCACTTTCTAAAAAAAAGACGAAATGTCACATTTCTTCTACTACGAATACTTTAATTATTAACTTTTAACTTTTGCAATTGATTTCTACTAGCTCTTGTTCTATTTAGTATTTCATTCCTGATATCTAAGAAGTGTGTTTTAAGTTGTCTTAACTAAGCTAAAATTGCCGAAATTGAGAAGTAAAAAATGTAACATCACATGCTTTCTTCAGTCGACAGAAAGCCGAGAGGGTAAATTGTAGGTGCAATCTCTTGGAATGGTTTACCATCAAATGTCCATCCAAACACATTCGTTTTTAAAAGTTCGATAGCTCTTTTCTCTTAGATCTGCGAGTAGGATGCCCGTTTTCACTTTGTGTCAACCGCAGAAGCACAGTGCAGAATGAGATGGCTCATTTCTCCCAGCCCTCGCCGCCCTAGCAGCGGCCAGCGGTCCTCGCCGGTTGCTCGTACTTTGGGGAGTTTGCGCTGCCGTTGCGCGGGCAGTTTGTTTCAGGAGCTCAACGTCGTTGAAGCATTGATGTGGATGGCGCGCGCTCCGCGGTCTCCAGAGGCGGCTAAAACGCATGCACGTTCTGTGGACGTGCTCGGAAGCCGTCCGTCGGCCGCCAACGGTGTAGCGGCTGTCACCAGCATTGGACGCTGTCTCTTAGACGTAGGGTCACTATCATTCTTGAGGCCGGGATCTCTATTTGACGTGGGTAAAACATAATTTTTGTGGACGCAATTTCGAATATATTTTGTGAAAAAGACAGCGATGTTCAACTGAGATAGAATATGCGTACAGCATAGTACATTGCACATACATACTATCATCTGTTGCTAAGCAGTTGGATGCTAAATTATAATTTGTATATTATTTCATATTTCTATGTTCGTTTCTTTTTCGGCCTTTTGTTATGTTTTAAAATGAATCGTTTAGAAATTATTTAAAACTTTTTTTATATTGCATACTGAAATAGAGTTAAATATGAAAAAGAATAGATGATATTGCTTTGCTTAATAAGATGTGAGAATAAAAAGTAATGCATGCAAAAACCGCGTAATTTTGATGAATATTGAAACATATTTAATTTTTCTATTTTTTCTCACTATTTTAATTTTCTTGCCATGCAAAATAAAATGCATCAGTCATTATCGCCTTCTGTTGTCAGTGATAACAGAAGGCGATAAGGACTTATGCCTTTTCTTTCACATTAATATAAACTAATAGTTTTATTTAAGTCTAAAATACGCATCTGGCATCGTTGGTACATTTATGTAGAACGTGAATGCACTGACGTCAACAGCACGGACGTTAACACCTAGGCCGTGAGCAAGTACTTCATTTTGTGATGAATTTCGCAGACGTTTTATCGTCTGATCTCTAAATCATTTACTGCGGATTGAATAAAATAAAAAGGTACATTAACCGTATATCTTCTTCAATAACTTAAAGAAAACTATGCACGCAAATTTCTTTTTTTTAATATGACCTTGTACTAATCGAAACTTCTGTTATTTAAAAATTAGGCCGGTTAGGACTATTATTAAAGTATTTTTTCAGGGGTATTTCAACGTGGTCGATCATATTTTCGTTTTTCATTTAAAGTATTTTTGGGGGAGACTTCAATATGGTTGATCTAACAAACATACTACCTTAAAGTTTTATTTTACTGTGCTTCATTTGAGGCGGTGCCAATGTATAAAAAGGTTGGAATAAATTAACTTATACAGCACTAGAACGACTAGAATAACACTAGAACTACCGACATATTGCAACATTGACGAATGCGACATATTTAAATAGTTAATTTTTACTCAAATGAACAGTACGTCATTGTGATTATTTTACTTTAGATGTATTTAATATGTAAAGTATAAGTAAAAATTTCAAAAATATTCATCCACTCGAAATTGTTATATTGATCGATTTATCTTAAACGTTTGATAGCCGTCAAATTGATTGCTTCCCAATAGCTGCTCATGATGGAAATAACTATTTCCACCATGTAGCTGCTAAACTGTGCGCTCGGTGTGTCGACTTGTTTTGTTTATATAACCTTATTTCTCTTCCGAGAAACCATGAATGCTCTTTGTTGAAAAGCATTAGTGTTCATCGTATCTGAAGTGTAGATGTTAGAAGTCAGCGATGAAATTAAACGCTATAGGAACTACATAGCATCGGAGGCTTTCACGGCCGGAGTCAATATGAGTGAAAGTTTCCGGGCTAGTAGGCCGTGGTCCAGTTGGCATTGAAGAGCCAAACGTTTCGTCCACGTCTGCGGTGGACATCTTCAGTGGCAGCGTCGTCGGGGTAGTCTGCGGGTCGGCGGCTGGCGCTAGCGAGGAAACTTTCACTCGTGCTATTGGAACTGTTAGCTTATGATGAAAGGCAACTCAAGAGTGAACAGCCGGAATATTCCTAATTATTTTGATGTCAATTGCTTATATTCTAATAATTGTATTGATATTATTAACCAAGCGAATGTACACAGTTTTGTCAACGCTGCGCTGGCAACAGTGCATTTCTCGCTTCTTGGTTGAATTGAACGTTTTCAAATAATAGCTGAGGTGTTAATAGCGCAGAAAATGTAATATCTCAGTATTACGTCGCCGTTTCCAATAACGCGGAAAGTATGAGCTGTTATAGCACTGTTATAGTTTGATTAAAATTTGTTCTCGAAAAATGTAACTATGTAAGTATGTCACTTAATAGTGCAGGTCTCATTTTCGTTGAAATACCCGATTTTTCGAAAATTGTAAAAGTTCACGTTTTTTCAGCGTCTTCCTACAACTACGATTATGAAAATGTGAGTATGTTTTGCATAAAACTTAAGCAATTTTAAAATTATTTTCTCAGAAACGGGTTTCAAATTTTTTCTTACAATTTTCCATGCATGTAGCAAAGAACTATTAAGAAAGTGGAGATGTTATTTTCGGCACACTCTCTGTATTTTCGAAAATTGAAAAAAAAATGTGTATAAAAATATTGTAAATGGGAATTTTCCCGAGCTTCGTTTGACGCGTTGTCAGTGCACAAAGTGGCAACACGGTGGCTGGAAATTCTTAGGATTTTTGTGATAGTTGCCAGTCGTGTTAATGGTACAATATAATTAAAAGATTCCTATAAAAGGAAATATATAAGGAGGAAGATAATGTATTTAATGTAGAACTAAATACGTTTATTTCATATTAAGTTCTGATCGCTGATTATTGTATTCAGAAACGATTAGTTCATAGCGATATAATAAAGGCAAGCTTGTGTGAAATATTATTCTTTCTGTTTTGTATAATGTTCTGCAAATACTGTCATAGTTAAATTTATTCGTGTTTGTTTCATTTGTAAAAGTTAGAAATAACTACTGCCCCTGGCCATCGAAACAAACGCAGATAAGCACCATAGTCGCTTTGTTTGTATTGTTTTTTTTTCAAGTAATAACTTAGCTTTTATTACAGCAGAAATTATCATATTTTAATATTACGTAACGGTTTTCAACATTGCGAGCATGTTTGTGCTGTTGTAGGTCCTATACTTTATTACTATGAATTTCAAAACTAACTGCAAAAGTTTGTTTTAGACCTGCTACTAAATTTCGTTTTTAAATTTTTTTGTAATTTTTATAATTGACTTTTTTCATTCCGAACGCTTCAATTATAAAAGCCTGTTACACTGAGACAGGTCGAAGAGTAAAAAATGCGATGGTGAAAGAGATCTGGCAGATTGACCCACTCACTTATTCACGCACTCTTGGACACACACATAAAGCTGGGAAGCGAGCGTACCAGGAGCCTCTCTTTTCGAAGGAGGGTATAGATGTGGGAGTGACGTTGTTCTTGTTCACATGTAAGCGTCGTGTCAGAAGGGGTAGGAGCTGCATTCGCGTTCAGCTGTCGTAGGGGAAACTTGGGGAGTGCGTGCAAGTTGGGGAGTAGGCAGCAACGCAATTACGAAGTTCCGAGAGCAAGGCTCCATGTACCTGGGATTGTGGGGGCTGCAGGAAATGAGAAGTCTCTTCCCGCAGGCTTAACCCCCGCGGCGCGGCGGCGCGCCCTGCGCATGCGCGGCTGGTGCGGGCGGAGGAGATCGAGGGCTTTGCTGCAGCCTCGACGCCCCGGGAGTGCATGTTGCGTGGAATTTCGGATCATCACTCACGAAGTCACGGAGGAAGACGACATCGCTTTTGTATTGACGTTCAGACGAGCGAGTCATATCGATATTTGGAGGAAGTATGAAAACAAGAAAGGAAGTGGATTTGAATATGCTCGATTAACCTTCAAGCTGAGATCTTGTTCTTTTTCATCTTTTTGATGGTATCTGTTTTTCTTCTTGAGTTGTAATTACTCAAAAGCAATGAGTGCACTTTCCGATTCCAATCATATTACTATCGAGATTCAAATTTTATTTCGCTATTTGTTGTATAAGTTAAGCTAGACACATTAGTTAAGCTAATCCTCATACAATATATCCAATTTTTTTGTATAGTTGGTTTTTATCGTCATGAATGAACTCGACTTCGACTTCTTACAACAATCGCTAACTAATGTAGTATTGAGCAAAACCATAAAATATTAAGATACTTAATTTTAAATTTTCTTCTTTTCGTTTACGTAGATGGTATGAATGAATAAATATATTGCTATCGATTTATTGCTTGTATTTTTGATTCCAAGTTCGTCAATTGCTATGGTTATTAGTTCCCTAGGTAGAGTGAAAGTTATATTCGTGTAGTTGGTGATGTTTCTCTCCCACCAGAACGTCAGATGCGGCGCTACCTTACACGTCGACGTCCAGGGTTTGCTCCCCCTCCTCCTTGTATTATAGCCAGCGTAGCACAAGGGGGAGGAGGAGTCAAGCATGAGAAGGAAATATAGGGAGCTTGGGAGCGCAGTCCATGTCCTGTTTGTAGGTAGTGTCCCGGTATTAGCCGAAGAAATCGCGGAAAACCACCTACCAGAGTAGCCGCCCGATAGAATTCCCTTTGGACAACAGCTGAATTCGACTCACGTAGAATTCAACACCACGTAGATTCGAACTCTCGAACGTCCCAGAGGCGTCAGTTGCAACATCTATTCACATCACCTCAGTCTGCGAGGCACTCTGGTGTTAATATCCTTCAACTATCCTTCAACTCATCCTTCATAAGTTTACAATCGATATAAAGCCGAATTTGTTCAAACCGTGGATAAATCAGAACGTTTGAACGCGGATAGCTTACACAGATGCTGCTCCAACTCTACAACATTGGAGGCGTCGTCAATGGAGGTGCCACTGAAAGCGCTAATGAAGCCCCAAGAAGAAGGAGAGGGTGGGCGTAAACAGCTGCCTGGGGCGGCGCGCCGCGGCGCCTTTGATGCAGGAGGGGCACTCGGCTGCCCGTGGAGCACCTGCCCCGCACGCGTCACGGGAGCAGGGGAGAACGCTTCTGGACGGCAAAGGCGAAGGAAGTAGAACAAGGAAATGGCCTGCCGTAAATGATGAATGGTGGCGTAACTGTGAACAGAAAGGGATGTGTTCATCAGGATCAATACGAAACGGAGGAAAATGAAATAAAACATATGGTGATGAATCACACATGTAATATGTTTTTTGAAGGTCTCGGGGCAATAACGATATAAGGCAGAGAAAGCAAGCTTCCCGTCATTGTAAATATTATTTTCCAATTTTGATGAATGTGTGAGCTATTTTGTTGCTGTAAATGCCTGTTCATATTTACAAAAGGCGCGAGACAGTAACAAAAGGAGACACACTTTCATCAAAAACCAAATCTTAACATCTACGAATATCAGAACACTTAGTGTGGCTGGAATAGCTTATATTATTACTGCCCCTAGCTCTTAATTTTTACTTTCTCGTATACCTACGTATATACGGAGTGCGAGTATAGAGAAAGTTTGTAATGCTACGCGAACAAAAGACGAATTTTCGAGTTCATTGCCCGGCCCTGGCAAAGAAAAAAATTAATGAATCCAGTTGTTAAATTAAGAAAAAAATCATAACACGTGCTGTAGTCAGAATGCCTGTTTTGTGGATCCTTGTTGCTGAAAAACCAATTGAAAGCGACCGACCGTCCGTCTGTGAGCGCCTAACCCCTTAGGATTGTTTCAAATTGAAACCCCTATCCAACTGGCTATAGTTACTTTCTTGCACACAGACGTATATACAGAGTAATTTACATAGTATAGAGGAAGCTATGTAATGCTGCGGAAAATCGATTTGGAGATTTCAACCGATGTTTTGGGGTCCCCTGATAGAGAAAAAGTGTTTTTTTTTTCGCTAACGTCCGTACGTCTGTCTGTCTGTCTCTGTCTGTCTGTCTCTTTGTCTGTATGTCTGTCTGTCTGTCTCTTTATCTGTATGTCTAGCTAAACACTACTAGCGCCTAAACCACACGTACCATCCTTTCCAAATTGATGAAACCCTCGTCCATGTTGCTCTGAAGCTGTTGAAGCTTTGAAATTTTGAAAAACATTCTTTTATATTTTGGGGTACTTCACATGAAACCCCCGGTCATTTTCAAAATTTTCTAAAAAGATGCTCCATTTTTTTCTTTAAATTTCTCGTAAGAATAGAGTAAAAGACACAAAGGTCCGATTTTCACGGATAGCTCTGAATTTTCGAAAATTGGAAAAGTTTGAATATTTTCGGCGTCCTTCTACAACTATAAAATTGAAGATAGAGATTTTTCCTTCAAATGAAATTTGTTGTCAATAAATAGTTCTTTCATTAAGGTCATGTTGATTTGTTTGAACATTTTAGTAGTTTTCGTGCAATAGTGTGTGCAATATTTACATTATTATTTTACAATATTACAAAAACAAGATATTCTTAAAAATAACTCCAAATTGTTTCTTTAAATTCTGTTAGGGTTAGTGCCAAACCAACCCTACATTATGATATCAAAGTCATATTGCTCCATTCTTTTGTTTTTCAAAAATTACAAAAATGTGCTTTTTGGACTTGTCTCCCACGTCGGTAATATTTACATTAGGGTCGATTTCTTCACATTATTGTTCTTATGTGAGAATGTGCTTTAAATAATGCCATATAAAGTTTCTCCAAAACTCAACAATTTTCTGTTAAAATGAGCTCAAAATTCTGCATTTCTGAAACGTTGAAACGTTATTTTTTCAAAAATGTCTCCAAAGTTTTTCTTGAAATTATGCAATGAAATGTTCTAATTGCACTGTTTAATATGGTGTAAAGTCCATTTTGGTGTATTCATTTATTTTTTCAAAAATTACACAAATGTAATTTTTTTCAAATACCTCTCACGTCGTTAATATGCTCATTTCTATCAATTTGTATACATTATTACATTTGTGAATGGCAGCGCTTCAAAGTACTTCAAATGAAGTTTTTCGTAATCTCAATAGAAATCTCAATCGAAATCTCAATCTGTGAAAAAGAGCTTCAAATTTTTCATTTAATGTTTAATCACCGTTTTCTTAAAAGCAGCTTCATATTTTTCAATGAAAATTTCTATTTAGGACAATGTTTTACTCTTCTTTAATATTTTTGAAGTAATATTTCGGTTGTGCTATTAGGAAAGCAAAAGTTGTGAAAATGTAAAAATAAAAAAAAATACTTTGTGCGACAATAGATGGCAGCTAGCCAGCGAATAGAGCAAGACCCTAAAGCCAAACAACACGAAGGAAATTAGAAAAAATTGGTATTAGAAAGTCTGTGCAATTCTGTAGCACCTCTAGTTTTGTAGTGCTTTAAATGTCCTGAACGACGTACCGGAACGGAACCATATGTGTGATATAAAACTACGTGAAATAAAAGAAACAAAACATAATCACTGTAATAAACGTGCTAAGACGATCTCACTGAAAAAAATACAGAAGGTGGTTGCCTTTGAGAGAAATAATAGTGAACTCAATACAAGTAAATGCTTTGCATGGAATTTAAGAGGTTTCATTTAATCGTGTAAATTATGTTTATTTCAACCAACGCATTCAGATGATGAACAAAGCAATTAATGTAATGGGAAATCATCGGCCCTAAATTTTGGTATAAACTAAATTTTCAGTTTTTGTAAATATCTATTTTATCAGTGATATTTGAGTTAATGCGTTATACATTGAAGTTCAAAATGGTTCAATAACGAAACATATGACAAATTTGTGAAGTAAAGCAAATGGCCGAAATAAATTCGTTACTATTAATTTGTTAATTTTGTTGTTTTGTGGTATTTTACAGACGAACCTAACGCATAGCCCAGTCGACCGTTTTTTGATAATTGAGGTCAAACAGTGGTAATTTCAGTCGTGAATTCCATTCCTCTCCCCTCGCAATACTAATGCTGAGGTCCCGGCCTTGCGTCAAAGGATCATCTATTACTGAGGTAGTACGAGAGCTGTTTTGAACTGAGTTACGAATGTCATTTTGTTTTGAGGATCATTTACTCGGTCTAAATCTCTGACATGAGGGCACCGGCACTATTTTCTCTTTTGCGCTTCGTTCGTTTCAGCCAGGGCAACTCATACACAACATCCTTCGTGTATTCTTTCTTTAATTTCTCGCTTAGCAATATGCCTTGATTCGTTGTACCATTTTAGTACATTTATACTCTGATAATGGCCTACTTATCGTTTTAGTTTATTTGACAAACAAATGCAATACTGGCTTAATTTTGTCTCTAAACATTTTGTTATTTTAAATGTCTATTTTCATGATCCCTATTCATAGCAAACCGTTGTGTACTCCACTCATCTTTGGGATTTTTTTTAGTTCTCGTAGCTTTTTTAGTTTTAGTAGCTCGAATGTGACGTTTGAGTTGCGAATTATTTTCGATATGACTAAGTTGTAGCTCTCTATTGCGTTTGAGGTTTTTTGCATTTCACACGAACCATTACGTATTTATTATTGATTTAGTGAAGGAAAATAATGTAAAACTATTATTCAAAACGTTTTCGAATACTGTTCTGTTATATTATTGACAAAATGAAACCAAATAGAGGAACGAAAATCTACTTTTAATGATCAGGATTCGTGAAGAACTTAACAATCGCACCTGTTAAGAAAGTTAAAACACACCAATTGAAGCTAAAGATGTCCGTTGAGTACAGTTATTTCAAGAAATGATATTTATTGATAATTTTCTCAAAAGATGATGCTATTATGAAAATTACTGAACGACACACAGCCAATAAAATGAGCAACATCGGTTTTCGCGTCGGTTTAGAAATTTCAGGAGCGTAAATGTTTCGCTGTTTATGGACATAATGACTCTAATAACAGTATTTCCACTTGGACTGTGGGAAGAGCAATCTGTGAACAGGTGGATGGAGCGGGGAGGGCGCCGCCAACGGAACCCTTGAGTGGCGCCACACGCGACGCTGCCTCGCACCCTCCCATTCGCTTCTTTTCTTGGAGCTGGGTTTGTGGTTGCCTCCTTTTACTTTCTCGCTACCGCTTACGAAGTAGAGAGGAAGTTATGTAAGGCTGCGCGAAAAATCGGCGAATTGTTGGCAGAAAACTCTTATTACAGAGCCCTGGCAACGAAAAAGTGAATAAATCCTTTTGCAATTTAGAGAAAAAATCCTGTAACACGTGCTATAGCCAGACTCCATGTTTTGTGGGCCTTTCATACCGAAAAATCGATTGACGGCAAAACGTCTGTCCGTCTATGGTCCATGCTAGCACTTAAACCGTTCAGCTGATTTTCTTCAAAATTGTCATTTTTAATCGATCCGACTGAACTCTTTGATTTTGGTATTTTAAACGGTTATGTTGATTATTGAGGGTATTTATATGAAGCCTCGAAACATTTTCAAACATTTTCTCAAAATGGCACCAAATTTTTTATCAAACTTTGTCATACGATAACGTAAAGGACGCTTAAGCGAATAGTACAGACCTCATTTTCGTTCAGCTCCCAGATTTTTGGAAAATTGCAAAAGTGCAGTTTTTTGGGAGAGTGTTTCTACTACAATAATGTTGAAGATAGAAATATTTTTCTTAATGAAATATAATTCTTAAAGATGGGTCTTTAAATAAGTTTATGTAAAGTTTTTCGAAAATATGAATAGTTTTTGTGTAATTTGGTGCGGAATACAGGCAATGTTTTTTAAATATTAACATTTTCCTTCCCAAAAAGCTCCAAATTTTTCCTATGAGCTTTCAATGGATAGAAGAAAGGATGCTTAAAAGAATGATGTGGGTTTCATTTTCGCTGAACTCTGAATTTTCGAAAATTGCAAATTTTGAAGTAATACAATAAAGTATGTGCTGTTGTAGCACCGTGTTTTCCATTTATTTACTTCACGTTTGGCGGTGTAGCCTTTCAAAGGTTTGAAGATAGTATTTTCACTTTCAGGTATAGGTATCCTTGGCTTTTTGAGCTGTAGGATAGGCATTAGAATAACTTGACTTAGTGTTTATTATTGACATGCTTTAATATGAGAATAATTATTTGACTGTTTATTATCATGTACTTACGAGGAGGCGAAATTTATCTCTATGGAATTTAGACTTTGTTCGACATGGGTACACAGCATAGGATAAATTTGTTTCTAACATGAGAAGTATTGAGTGTAGTATATACAATTTTCGAAAACGCAGAGATGTGACTTTTGATTAGGTCCATACGTTGCTCCCCGTGGATCTGAGAATTGAATATAAACCAGGGCGCTTGCATGATTTTTCTGAGACATTTGTTTTGTACTGTCTGTAGTTTTTCTATTGATGAGTGTGTTGCGTATCCCCAAACAGGAAACGCATATATTAAGGTGGGTAAAATTATCCATTTAAATATCTTAAAGGTGACTCTCAATTTTAATGAGAATTTTCCGTTTATTAGTGGGAATAGTTATGGTATTTTCCCCTAGATTTTATTAAGTATTGCGAGGCTGTAAGGTATCCTTGTTAATATTTTATAGAAAAGTAGAGCAAGACATTTAATTGGACCAGTATTCCATTGAATCCTGCTACTATTGGTTTTAAAGTTAGGAGTAGTTTTAGGTCTTGGAAGTGCAAATATATTTGCTTGACATTTTTGTGGATTAATTATGATTTTTCATTGGTCTGTCCACAATATTGGTTCACTAAGATTATTTTGTATTCGGTCTTGGGGTATCTGTATGTCTTCATGTGCAATGAGTAAGGCGGTGTCATCAGACAAAAGTGATAATGTGATGTCTTGACATTTGTGGGATATCTGAAGCGTAAACATTAAATAACATTGGAGAGAGTACAGTGTTCTGAGGTAAATATTGCGGATATATTTCGAGGAGTTAATAATGTTTCCTTAACTTTTAGCATGAAATTTCTATTTGTAAGAAAACCATGGATTAAGTTATGTATGTAATTACGAACTCCAAACTACGCAATTTATACATTAGTTCTAATTGCCAAGCCCTATCATACGCCTGTGCAATATCTAAGAAAACTCCTACAGTGTGCTTCTTTTGATGAAAACTCTCGGCAATATATTCCGTTAGTCTCAGTAACTGGTGCATGAATGAAATAGATTTGCCTGACTGCACATTGCTACCCGAACCCTGAATCTTGAAGAAAAATAGCCGGCGGATTACTCTCGTGACATTTCGCCCAGCTGGTTGTGGCCACAGATGCTCGGGACGACCCGATTGGACGAAATGGTACGAATAAAAATATTATAGTAAGCGATGTTTAGAACCATAATAATTGTTACTTATGCACGAAGGACGTTATAAGGGTTTTAATGATCAAGCGGAGATCACGAGAACCAGTTAATGCCCGTGGTGCATACGTGATTTTATTTTTTACTTAATTTTAATTATTTATATTTAATTATTTATTAATTAACTAGTTGTTAACTTGACTCTGTTTTTCATTTCATATTTTTCTCCCACAATTTCATTTTATTATTCCCTCCGTAAGAGATCTTGTAGCAACATTCAACTGTTTTCATATTTCCCTCATCAACTTGATCCTTTCGATCCAGATACGTTATGCAGTGAATATCGAGCTTCGTATCAAAGGTAATTACAAGTAATAACGTATCAGTCAAGAATAAAGTCATTTATGATAATTGTGGAGCAACGAATCAGAATACATTACTCCCTTAGCTTAGCGCAAGCTGTTTACACAGTGCGAATCTTTACTTCAGTGGAGACATTCCTTTAGGGAGCTCGTGGGTGCGGAGCGGGAGGAAGAATATATTATTTTTAATGTCTGCATATATCACATACCTAAATGTATTTACCAAAAAATTATTAAAACAATAGTTTTTTCGTCATATCAGTCATTATTACATTTCGACCAAGCCCCATTCTACAGAAGCTTTTGTTGCATTAGGTGAAGCCATTTCTCACCTGAGCAACCATGTCCTCGGTTCACGCGGACACGGAATGAGAAACGTTGTGGGTGGCCATAGGTTCCACATGCGCAGGAATTCCTTTCCTCTAATGACGAAGTTCGATTTTACGCGCTGTCGAATAAAATGGAGCAATCATTGGCATACCCATCGCTAATGAATGCGTGCTATAGTTCGAGACAATAACATTCCTGTCAATGAAAGTATTTCGGCGCCAGAAGCACGCCCAGAAGCGCATTAAAGTAAGTGTGAAATGTTAATTAGCGAAATGAAGCATGGTGGAACATCAGATTTCGCGCACGCATGTTCATGCACCAACACGCGCACACACGCACGCGCACACACTCGCGCACGCACACACACAAAAACACACAGGATCGATCATTGGGTTTGGTGCAGATTCTCATGGAAGCATTTCAGCAAACGTATCTCCGAAAAAGCCATCGATTAAATAATCATTCTAGTCCGTCATTCTAATGTCAAATGGTAACTTTCAATTCTTAAAATGAAACCATTACTTCAATGAGAAACGTTATTCAATTAAACGTACTTGATTAATGTGTTATTATTGATTATTATATGATCTTCCTATAGTTTCTCGAAATAATCCAGCATAATATAAGGGAATAAAAAAATAATCAAAATCAAATTAAATTAAGGGTAATAATCTTTATTCCAGTTCTATATAACGATCCTATTTGTCAAACCTAAAGCGTGAAGTCTAGAGAAGCTTAAAGTGTGTTCTTTTGTGAATACCAATTCGTACATACATACTTAGGGATCTAAAGATTTTTAGAATTTATAGGATGAAACAAACCTTTTCCAATGCAGTATTACGTTTTAACTTGCTCACATTTATCTTTATCCTCAACATTTTCAGAAACGTATTCTATTGGATGATCAGCGTACCAGAGACTTACGTTCCTAAACGAATAAACGTGCTCCTTTTCGATACATTTGGGAAATGTTCATGGAGAACTACAAAAATGGTATTACTCCTAATGAGGCTCTCACTGTTGACGAGTACATGCTTTCATTTCAAGGCTGGTACAGCATTGTACAGTATCTGCCCCAAACGCCGTGTAAATATGAGATCAAAATTTTCTAGGTTTCTAACTCAAAAATCTCTTATGCTACAGACGCACTTACAGACTACAGACTAGAAGTCCGAATGATCCTGTTAAAAACATGGATTATTTAATTGCTAATGATTTTTAACAGATCATTTAGATTTTATCATGGAACATATTATGACACTTTTGTTCTAATTTGTTCTAATACTAATTTAATATTATTTCGAAAGTAGTATTGCCTTTCTGCTTTGAGAAAAAAATTACTCTTCTCTTTTTGTATTCAGAGATAAAGAAACGATGGTGTGCTATGTTTCTAAGGAGAAAAAATTGTAATATTAATAAGCACTATGCATCACGGCAAGGCAGTTGATAAAACAATTTTAAAAAATTCAACAAAACAAAAAGTAGCTGAACCCGATGGTCCAGTGCAAAAATATGTGCATAAATATGCGTGTAAGAGGCAAACACGCTGGTGACTTTTCGTTTTGAGAATGAATGTAAAGGATATTGTAGCAGAAACTTGCCATATTGTATTTTGCGCACGAAATACAGAATTTAATTGCAATAAAAACGAATAACATATTATTTTTGAAGGTCTTGTCCCATGAGTTAGAAACCTAATGTAGAACAGAGCGAATAAACTAAACTTGATCAGATCCACGCAAGATGCTTTACTATTGAAGTCGTAGGCTTCCGCGGCCAGTCTTGCGAGTGCTTTTGGCTCTCCGGGTGACTCCGCAACGAATTTGCGGTGCCGACGTTTAGATCATCTTGGCGTGAACTTCCTCAGGGCTGGCCTGCGGCAGACCAGCGCTTGGTAGCGGGGTTTCCCCCTAACAGTGCTCTCCCACCAGCAGGGCACTCCCCAGCCGGAACAAAATCTAAGCTCCCGACCGGTCTCCCGGAATATGTGGTAGTGTAGTGCATATATAGTGTAAGTGTGTATATGCGCGCGCGCGCGTGTGTGTGTGTGTAAGGGGAGAGGATAGGAGAAGGAAGAGGAAGGAAAGGTCGCACGCGGTCCGTGGCCCGTTTGTTCGGGTACTGCTCCGGCATTCGCCTGATGTTGGTCTGAGAAACGAAGGAAAACTATCGATCAGAGCTGCCGGCCACTAGAATTCTCCTCCAGTCAGCGACTGAATTCGACCTGACTGGAAAGCTAGTGTCGAACATCTTGCCGCCGGTCCTCCCAGTCAGAGGCGCTGCAGTGAGATCAGTTGATGCACTGAGCTACTGCTCCCGGTTGATTCCACTGAATAAATGACAGTCATGTGTATTATATATTGTAAATGGGAACGATAATTACAATGTAATGCACATCAAACAAGGTGAGCTATGGACATGGACTTGCATTTGGTGTCAAAATATTTTTATTTCGGCCTACCGTCTTTTTGTCATTTTATTGCTATTTTAGGAACCTGGAGGTGTGGAGATGTGTCCCCGAAAGGGACACTTAAGATGTTGTTGCAATTTTGGCATTTGCTTTTCGTATTTTTAAAATAAAATATTATTTTTTAGAAATTTACTCACTTGAATTTTGAAGTCATTTTTCCGTTAACTGTGAACTTGGTGATGCGTGGCTGTCAATAACTCAATGGAATCATAAACAGTAATTTAAAGATGCTTTGTTAGTGTGCGATATTGTACGTGCAGAAACCATCATTGCAACATGGACACGCGTGCACAAGGAAGTGATTTTTTCTGTCCTGATGGAAGACATATGAAAAGCGTCATGGCATGTTAAACACGTAAAATATCCATACCATTGGCTCATCTTAAAAATCTTATTAAAAATATAGACTTAATATCTGGAACATTTTTTGAATAAATAGTAATTTATTCAACGTAATTTATTCATCTTTTATTGAAATATAAGTTACTAAGAATAAAATATATATTTTATGTGAAGTTGTGGAGAGTGTATTGCCCAGACTTCAAATGCCCTCCATATGCATTCATGAAGTTTCCAAGGTCTATACATCATAGTATTAAGTTAAAATGTTAGTACGCAAACTGGGAAGAAGTCATTTCTGTGGAAGATATTAAGTATAATTGGGCAATATTTGTTTGATTTAACAATTGTCCGTAATATCCATTTTATGCACTGAGTATTTGGGGTGCAGTCTCTGCCAAAGAGCGCGCATTATGCATCCCATCATTGCATTGCGCGGAGGGAGAAGACCCTTCATGCAGAGTATTTGGCTCAAGCTCCTGACCAGACGTCATATAAATGGAGGCAAGAAGGCGGTGACGAACACTGCACAAAGAAAGCGGCGGTAAATGTACTTAGATTTTTCATTAGTGGCCGATGGCATTAGGTCATTGTTACACCTGCTGCCTTGTAAAATGAATCTTTTTAACAATAGGAATCACATTTACAGAGGCCACTATCCCCGTTGAGAAGGACGTTCGCAAATGAATGAAAAATATTCATTGTATACGGCACGATGTGTAACAATGAGCTAATGACATCGGCCACTACAGACAAATCGAAGTATAGAGGGTGAGAAGAAGGTGGTGTGATGAAAGCCGCGAGATGCAGATGACGTGGTGCAGATGGCGCGATGCGGGTGGCGACGAGGGCGAAGGCGGTGTCTACGAAAGATGCGGGCGCGGGCTTAAACGTTTTCTCGTTATTCGCAGCGCACCTGCGTGGTTCCGGAAGTGACCTCATGCCTTGGTTGAGCGTCGCCTCCGCGCGCTCTGGGGAAACGCCTTCCAACTAAATATGATGCGATCTGCACAGAAAGAGTACAGGGGCAGGCAGTGAAAGAGCTAAAGACAAACGTTTAATTTCACAACTGTTGAAAATGCTCAGTTCATTTTGAGGTCGCAATCAAAAGAAATGAGTAGGAATAAATAAGTAAGAAAGGCATGATCCTGTACAATGTAATCTTAATTGGTTTGCGCAGTTAAGAAGTACTAGAATTGTAACTATTACTTCCAATCGAAGCAAATTTTGGTTTTACTGACTAATGTTCGTAGAATATCAATAACTTTTGAAATATGACATAAGAAAATATGCCAGAAGGAAAAATGAACTGAAAGGAATTTGTGTCATGTAAAATGAATGATTAATAAAGGAACTCCCTGCTAGAGTGTCTCTTACTACAAGATACGTTCATGATTTAATGTATATCGAAATTGTGGGTGATTTGGACGATAATTTATATCCAATTAAAGATAAATAAAATACAAAACATAACTTTTAAGTTATAAATTATATTTTTATAATAAATTTTGAATTTGCTTTCAAGCAGTATGCATTATTCTAAGGAAAGAAGTTTTAGCTCAATCCTTCCACCAAACCTCCTCGTAACGCATTCGTCAATACGTCCTTGAACACTTCCGTCACCACTCTTCAACACTTCCGTCAACACTTCACAATCGTTATTACCCGCACGCCACCGCGGATAGTCTCCATCTGCGCCGCCGCTGCCGCCACCGTCGTGTGCGCGCGCCGGCCGCCGCCGGCCGCCGCCGCCGCCTCCGCAGCTCGATAGCCCGTAACGAGCTCTATTGAGTTGCGGCTGATTGCAGCCCGCCGTCCGCCGGCCACGCGCCTGCAGCGTCTCTTTCTCTTGCCTTCCGCCCGCGCGCGGTCTTTCCCCCTAGAGGCTGCGTGGCAGCTGCGAATTTCCCTCTCAGGCCCCTTTTCATCATCCGCCCCCTCCCCCCTCATTGGCACTGCGAGCGCTACGGTGAGCGTGGGCGGAAAGAAGAGCTCCCAGAGTTGTGTGTAGTAAAAAATGTTAGCTTCAGACTATCTACCGATTACTTCGGTTATCCACTTCTTCTTGCATTTCTGCTGAAAATGCTGGTGTGAGATCGTGGGTGGAAAGCTCTCTTTGACGTCTTTAAAGTCATCGTAACCTACAAAAAGACACGTAATGAGTACTTGAATAGACTGTAAGCGGTCTGCGATTATTTGAACGTAAATTTGTTAGATTCGTATTATGTTCTGGATAAATCGCACAATAGGGGGAATAAAAATTCGGGCGAATTACGAATAACGAATTATTTCGGCTAATGTGGTTATTAGATGAATAACGTAAGCTTACTGTCAGATTGTAAAGTGTCTTGACCGTTTGCAAGAAATGTTTTGGCATAAAATTGCGTAGGAAATTGAAACGCACAAACTTAGTTTTTTCATTAAATCGCTCTTGTCCGACGGTCATTGCCAATGCCATTGTCATTGTGAAACGTCAACTAAATGACATAGTAAGGTTCACTTATAGTAAGTGGTATCGTGTAAATAAAATTTTACGACTGGTCGAGTTGTACTCCAAACTATACTCGTTTCATCTCACTCGTATAAGAAACTTCCCATCAGAAGTCTGATATTTGTTTGCACTAGCAGTTATATCACGTAACTATTATTTTTTTGACATACTTCCGCGCTGTGTTGGTGCTATTCTACTTTATTCACCCACTTTCGATATGTGAATATTATATGGTTAATTGAGATATTTGACAGATTTACACTTTATCCGTAATAGATGCAATGACTTCTTAAGTACATTTTCTACTTATTCCGGTTATCATTTAAGGATTCGTTCTGTTAAGTGAATTATTGAAATTTCATTTTTCTTCTGAAATATGTTTTGAAGAGACTTGAAAGAGAAGATATTTGAAAGTAATACGTTAAAAATGATCTTCCGGGAAGTTTTCTGTAATATTAATTCCTTATAAAATATGAACGCCCTATATACGGCGCGAGAGTGAAAAAGTCTTTATCTATCATGGAACAGTAATGAGGATGCTAAATGTAATGACAACATTAACTTTTATGTATGTTTAATATGTGCACGGAATTGCAAATCCAAATGCTAATTTCCTGACCAAGCTCTCTTTTTACCGACTCCTCATTTTTAAACGGATGAGATATGTACCCTAAGGTCAATATTTCCCATTTGCCACTGAAACTATTTCTGAGATTGTTTGAATCTGGAATAAGCCTGGATGTTACCGTGCTGTCGAGTGGATGGCGATCAGAGTGCAGGAGCGCTGCCGGCGCTGAGGTCCAGATCTAATGCGGACGGGGCTCTCCATTTCGGAGGTGATCAGCGCCCGCGGGCTGCGCAGAATCCCCCGCCGCCGCCGCCGCCGCCGCCGCCGCCGCCGCCGGAAGAGCAATCACCGGCGCAATCCGCCCACCTGTGCGCGAGTCAGCTTTGTCGCGGGGCACTGTAATTCGCAGACGCACTTGGGGCAGCCATAAACATGATACATATTCCCTTATCGATGCACGGTCTTGGTGGGCCATCTTTCAATGTTCTTATAATGACAGTATTGTCAATGTTTCGGATTTTTTTAATTCAGCAATATGAGCAACATCTCTGCAAATACTGGAAAACAATTCTACTGTTGCCTAGCTATATACCACGCATTGTTTACGTGGATTCAATCTACTAATTACCGAATTATGATAGCAATTTTGTCAACGTAACTTTGCGCCACCTTTCATATCATATACCTTCTCCATAGAAGTCTTCTTTTTAGAGATGAACTATTTCATTTTATTAACCCTCGCGCTTCTCATCAACTTCACAGTTTCTGCCGGATTTAGATTTACTACCACTAAATACTCATTTCCATCTCTTAAAAGAATATTTAAAAAAAATCAGAGCTTAATCTGTCGCAATGGCAACAGCCACCACCCCCGCCATTTCTAGCTCCATACTCATCCAATTTCATGAACCCTCTTGTTCCACCTTATACTTATTTTTTAACCCTCGTAAGTTGGCTAAACCAATCGCTAAAACCGATGTATATTCGACTGAGTAAATAAGGTTTTTAACA
This sequence comes from Teleogryllus occipitalis, assembly GCA_011170035.1. NCBI lineage: Eukaryota > Metazoa > Arthropoda > Insecta > Orthoptera > Gryllidae > Teleogryllus > Teleogryllus occipitalis. The sequence goes on from BLKR01002200.1 coordinate 107,738, forward strand.
ATAGGCGAGTTAGGATAATGGTCCATTAATAAAATTAGACGCAGAGATGACAGACAAAAGAAGCCTAGTTCGTAAAATGTTTTTTATTCAACAATGTACACAAGAGGACAAGCTCAGTCAACCCAATAACCCGGCGATGTTCCAAAAATAAGCCGGATCACCAGTGTCCAAAAGAATTCCGTAGTTCCGTTGCGAGGTCGTCACTCGAATTCACCAATCACTTTCGCGCCAATAACTCACTCTTCACCAAGGCTACCCGTTGCTCCCCGAGAAGGCCCTTTCATATCCCCTCCCTGCTAACATACCGGGAGCGGTAGCTCAGTGCATCAACTGATGTCACTGCAGCGCCTCTGACCGGGAGGTCCTAGGTTGGAGTTCCAACGACTAGCTTTTCAGCTAGGTCGAATTCAGTCGCTGTCTGGAGGAAAATTCTAGCGGCCGGCTGCTCTGATCGGCAGTTTTCCGTGGTTTCTCCGATTTACTCCAGGCGAATGCCGGAGCAGTACCCTGCCAAACGGGCCACGGACCGCGCGCAATCTTTCCTTCCTCTTCCTTGTCCTATCCTCTCCCCTTACACACACACTTACACTAACATGCACTACACTACCACATATTTCGGGAGACCGGTCGGGAGCTTAAAGCTTGTCCCGGCTGGGGCAGTGCCACTCTGGTGGGAGAGTCCAGGTTAGAGGGAAACCCCACTAGCCGGCGGTAGGTCGGCGCCGGATCTCGCCATCCAGCGGAGGAAGATCACCGTCATATCCCGAGAAAAAACATGCACTGCACTAACGGGACTAATGACCAAAGCAGTTCACTCGCCCGGAAACACGAAAAAATCAATCAATCAATCCCGGCTAAAGGTCCGCCGACCAGCCCGGCCGTAGGGGCGATGACGCGCCTGGGCGTAGACGCGATGGGGCGATGACGCGCCTCTCCACCCTCCTCTCCCACGTCCTTTCTCTTCCCCTCTCTTCGTACACGCCCTTCCTCGTCCCCTCCCGTACCCCCTGCTCTGATCGCGACGCCCTCTCTCGGGCTCCGTCCGTATTTCCTAGGGGCGCCGTCATCTTGCCGCTGCGCCCATGTGGCGGGCCTTTCAAAGGCACATCGGCGACCACCACAGATAATAGCCAAAACGGATTTTATCCACCTGAAGCCCAGTGTCGAAGAACAAAGAAGTGAGTCAGCGTCCCGTCTTCGCCCCCACGCCTCTGCTATTGCCCTCCCTCGCTCAAACTTCACTCTCGAGCCCGATCAAACCCCTCTGCAGCCCTCGCCCTCCCCCCTCCCCCTCACCCACCTTAGATTCCGTCTTCATCTTCTCTCCCCTCCATCCTTCCCTCCCTTCTTTCACCTACCCCTCCCTCTCCACCCTCCTCTCCCACGCCCTTTCTCTTCCCCTCTCTTCGTACACAACCTTCCTCCTCCCCTCCCGTACCCCCTTCCGATCTTATCTATTCCCCTACCTCCCCTCCATGACTACCACCACTCCACATCGGCCATCGCCTCCGCGCTTCTACCTTGCTCGCTCGCTTCATCGCTGCCAGCGAAGGCGCGTGCTTTCCGCCCGTTCAGCACTCGCCCTCCATGCCTCTCCCTTCTCCTCTCCTCTCTCCCTTCCCTCCCCCTTCTCTCCCCTCCAATCCCTCCCTTCCTTCATCTTCCCGTCTTCCTCCTCCCCTCCCTCTCCTCATTCCCCATCCACCTCCCAATCCACTTCCCCTCCCCTTCCTCCCCCCGTGTGTACTGCCACTCCTCCTCCGCCACCGCCTCCGCGCTTCTACCTTGTTCACTTCCCCCATCGCCGCCGGGGAAGGCGCGTGCTTACCGCCCCTCCGGCGCCCGCTCCGCCCCGCCCCGCCCTGCCCCTCCCTCCCCCTTCCACGCCACGCCCCGCTGCGGCTATTGTGCCGGGTTTACCCGTACGCTCACACATTGTTTTCCGCCGCCGCCCGCGGGCATGCATCACGCGCATAATGGCGCCCCGCGCGCCGCCGCAGATTCACGGGGGGCGGCCAATGGGCAATCGCAGCCTTCAAGATGCGCTCACGTGGCGGGCAACGGAACTACGCACCTCCCAAGCCGCGTTCTCACGGTTCATTCCTCTTTTACCGGTATGAATTAATATCATTATTAATATTACATTGCAATTATTAATACTTCCTACGACCAATACAAAAAACTCTCATGTAATTATTCGTTCGTTTCAATAATCTAAGCCGTTATAACACAACATACGCTATTTTCTTAATTTATTTAAGTTGAATTACAATGTAATTAACAAAAAAATGCCGCCATTTAGAACGGATCAGATAAGCAATCACCGAAATGTCTGAAAGGTAGTTAATGTAGCGCAGAGAGCTGATACATTACCCGCTTCTGCCCAGGGCATGTTAATGACTTGCGAAGGTTGGAATTTTTTCTGTTCCTGTGTGGAGGAATAAGTCTGTGGAAACTAAACGGTGGTTGATCGGCACCGAAGCTGACGGGTGAATGAGTTAAGGTCTTACGGTGTTTACAGTTGATACAAGTATCCTACACTATTTTAAAATAATTAATGTACAGATTTTTCCAGGAGAAATTTTAAACTTATGACAGGGTGTGGCGAAGACCTGATACCGTTTTCCATGAAAAATTTCGCATACATATTATACGGTTATCATTAGGTATAAAAAAATAAAGTGGAGTCTGGAATTAGATATTTTTTTGGTAAAATTATTCTAAACACATGTGAATAAAAACACATCAGATATTAAGTGTAAGAACTGAAGGACTGTTAGAAACTACAGTACAAACAAAATATACAAGTATGTTTAAAGGGACTTACGTTCTATCATTCAACAAAGAAACACATTTGACACTCGTGGATGAATGCATAATACCAGTAACTAAGCATGAATAATTTTTTGAAGCAATGTTAAATGTGTGATTTAGAAAAAGAAAGATTAAAGAAAGGATCTGGTAGACACCAAGGCAGCGACGGCGGCAGGGAAGGCGGTGGGGTCTCATGATTGTGTCTCTGCTGTCATCGCACACGAATTTCTTCACGTTTCAGCTGTTTCGCTTATCACTCACATATCGACTCGGGAACTGCGTTTAATATTTTTACACAAAGTTTAGTAAATGAGGAAAAATATTCTGTGTACCAGAAGTACCACACGAATTTCTAAACAGTGCACTTTGTTGGGCATTCAACACTATTAAAAAACTATAAAAAATATTAAAAATGAGTAATATTTACACACAGTTGCATGTTCCGTGTTTCCCTTGGTGATACGATTTTGAAATTGATTTTGAACAGAATTTAAAATTTGACCTCGAAATTAAGACTTTGAATGCTCAGTGAAGAATGGCCTTCCCTCAATATATTCATGGACCTTCAAATGAACGAACTGAACCATTGTGTACGTTAACAAATTGAATTTGTGGTGTTACGACTATTATTTCGGATCTCTCTTGGCTTGTGGCGGAACGAACTTGGCGATTACAATTAGCGCCATTCGCGAGTTCAATTTGTGTTAGAACTCGCTTTAGCTTTGTGGGGGCGCTGGCTGCTTCGCCGCATGGTCGGATTCGAAGGGGACTGCTTCTGAGCGAAAGCAAACAACACACACATGCGCTTGTGCACGCGGGCGCGGTCTCAGAGACCGTGAGCAGTGGAGGGGGGCGAGAGGCGGGGCGTCGGGGGAGCGAGGAGGAGGGGGAACGAAACGAGACTAGTTACGCGCGCCGATGATGGTAGCGGCGGCGGCGGAGACGGCTCGATAAGTGGGAAGTCGCTATTTCCCTAATTACGAAGTGCGTTTCACCGCGCGAGCTTTTCCGCTCTTTACGGATAGCTTCGCCCCGCCCCGCCCCGCCCCTCCCCCCTCCCTTCCCCGCCCCACCACGCCCCGTCCCTTCCAGCTCCGCCCTCTCCTCCCCGCCCTGCCACGCTTTACCCCGTCCGTCCCCGCCCAGTCCCACCCCGCCCTGCCCACCACTTCGTCCTACCCCGCCCCGCTCGCCCCACTCTCCCCTCCCCGCCATCCCCTACCAGCCCCGCCCCATCCCTCCTCGCCCAGTCCCACCCCGGCCCTCCCCACCCACTACGTCCTACCCCGCCCACCCCCACCCCCACCCCGCCCCGCCCCACTCCGCCCCACCCTGCCCTGCCCTGCCCCGCCCCGCTGCTTCCGGTTCCCGACCCGCTGCGGTCTCGTCTCCGCCCTCGTCTTCCGCTCTCCAATTTCCTAAGCGTCCTCTCGATACGCGTGAGTCAGCGTGTTGTCAGCTTTTAGCAACACAAACGATACAAGTGAATAAAATTAAGAAGTCTAATTCTGCAGCTCCACCTCCCCCTGTCATCCTCTCCACGAGGGGCGCTGTAGCGCTGCTCATCGCTGCCACCGGATGCGCTTGACTGGAGCATCGAGAGCTGGGAGGTCTTGGGGTTCGATCCCCGGCGGTGGCCGATTTTTGACACTAGCTGTAGAACTCGATCGAATTCAGCCACTGGCTGGAGAAGAATTCTAGCGACTGGCTGACCATATCAGTTTTCCGTTGTTTCTCCCATCAGTACCAAGTGAATGCTGGAACATTGCCTTAGAAATAGGGCCACGAGCCGCCTCATCGATTTTTTCTACCTTATCCTTGTCGTCTTCTCGCTCCTTACACATGCTCACACACTTACACTTGCATGCACTACACTCACACATTTGTCGGAATTCCAGTCTCGACTGTAAAGCTCGTCTGGGGCGGTGTCCCGCAAGGGGAGATTTGTAGACGGAAAATAAAAAAAAGCCTGGGATAGTGTGTAGGTCGTCACTGTATCTCGTGATTAAGCAGGGTAAAGAACACCGCCGTCTCCCTGAATATAACGAGCACTACAGCTTCAGGAAAATTGACCTCTGGATTCGACGTGTCTGAATGCAGTATTTACTCACTCTCTGCTTCTTTTCTAATTCTATCTAATGCGATATAATCTCTTAGAGATCCCGCTGTCATAGCGGTAAAACGACCCCCTACATTTCGACCACACACTGCGAGATTAATTTTATTTTCCACTTCGATTCACTCAACTCTTAAAGTCCTGCGTTACTAAAAATATATATTTGCCCGTTTTAAGGCTCCATTCCGTGCTTATCCTTCAACCACCGCCCTCCCTGTTATCCCTTGTGGTGTGCTCTTCAACCCTTCTCCTTTCCATGCTATCTGGTCCCCAATTGCCTCCTGCTCATCGCTGCCACTGTTTACATCCACTAGTCATCACTATTTCAATCACTATTCATTACTCGTTCCTCTCATTTCATTCCCTCCCTCTTCCTTCAACCCCTGCTCCCGGTTCCGCAATGCTTTTGTTTATCGCACTCCTCGTTTGCCCTCCTTTCCTCATCCCATTTTCCGAATCACCAGCCATTCTCCCACTCTCGATCCCTCTACCAATTCTTCTTCTGCACTCGCATCCGCTCCCGGTTCCTCTCCGCTACCGCTCCCGGTCCGCTCCCCTCCCTCTTCCTCTTCTGTTCCCACTTCCGCTTCCGCTCCTGCTCTCGCTCCGCTTTCCGTATTCGCTTCCGCCTCGCTCCCCTTTTCACTTCCGCTCCCGCTCCCCTTCCCGTTTCCGCTTCCCCCCGACTCCCCTTCCCGTATATCCTCCCGCACCGCTCCCCTTCCCACTTCCGCTCACGCCCCGCTCCCCTCCTACTTCCGCTCCTACCCCGCTTCTACTACCCCGCTCCTACCCCGCTCCTACCCCGCTCCTACCCCGCTCCTACCCCGCTCCTACCCCGCTCCTACGCCCCGCTCCCCTCGCGTTTCTGCTCCCGCCCCGCTCCCCTTCCCACTTCCGCTCCCGACCCGCTCCGCTTTCCGCATTCGCTCCCGCCCCGCTCCCCTTCCCACTCCGCTCCCGCCCCGCTTCCCTCCCGTTTCTGTTCCCGCCCCGCTTCCCTTCCCAATTCCGCTCCCCTTTCCACTGCCGCTCCCGCACCGCTCCCCTCCTACTTCCGCTCCTACCCCGCTTCCCTTCCCACTTCCGCTCCCGATCCGCTCCGCTTTCCGCATTCGCTCCCGCCCCGTTTCCCTCCCGTTTCTGCTCCCGCCCGGCTTCCCTCCCGTTTCTGCTCCCGCCCCGCTTCCCTCCCGTTTCTGCTCGGGCCCCGCTCCCCTTCCCAATTCCGCTCCCCTTTCCACTTCCGCTCCCGCCCCGCTCTCCCTGCTCCACTTTCCCGCTCCCGCCCCCCGCCAGCTCCCTTCCCACTCCGCTCCCGCCCCGCTTCCCTCCCGTTTCTGTTCCCGCCCCGCTTCCCTTCCCAATTCCGCTCCCCTTTCCACTGCCGCTCCCGCACCGCTCCCCTCCTACTTCCGCTCCTACCCCGCTTCCCTTCCCACTTCCGCTCCCGATCCGCTCCGCTTTCCGCATTCGCTCCCGCCCCGTTTCCCTCCCGTTTCTGCTCCCGCCCGGCTTCCCTCCCGTTTCTGCTCCCGCCCCGCTTCCCTCCCGTTTCTGCTCGGGCCCCGCTCCCCTTCCCAATTCCGCTCCCCTTTCCACTGCCGCTCCCGCCCCGCTCTCCCTTCCATTTCCCGCTCCCGCTCCCGCCCCGCTCCCCTTCCCACTTCCGCTCCCGCCCCGCTCCCCCTTCCCGTTTCCGCTCCCGCCCCGCTCCGCGCACGCCGCGCCGTCCCTCGCTGGCGCCGGCGATAGGGAGGCGCCGCGGGCGCTTGCGGCGAGCGGCTTCCGCCGATGCGGCGCGCTACAGCGGCGCCACCTGGAGCTGAAGCGCAGCGATCGGCTTTGCCCTGATCGGCCTACGGCGTAGCGCTGGTAAACGGATCACGTTGCTTCTCAAAAGGGCCACAACTCCGTGAACGTAGCTATTCAGCTCTCTGCGCTGTTAGTCTAGGGACTTAATAAAAAGATGAGTATTCTTTTCATTTCAGTACTCGTGCGAGGAAAGTGCTTCTTGCCTTCTCTGTTCATTGATTGGAAAGTGATACATTGCGGTCCGCGAACTGCAACACAGACTTTGCCGTTCGCTTGTCGCAAAACAGTCATGACTATACAACACAAATGGGCACTGAAAAAAAGAAGACAAAATACTGGGGCGGTGTGAATCAACATGGCTCCATCCTCGCACATTGAGAACAATCTTAAGAGTGGAAACTAGTAAGTCTCCTTGAATTCATATTAAAAATAGAGAACGCTGCTTGTACGAATCTGTCTTTGGTTCACTTCAACATTTGGCGTTCATTCGTAAGCCAAATACTCACTTCCTGTACTAGTTTAATAAATAACTATTTTCTACGGTCGAATAAAAATGTGGGTTTCCACTTGCAGCTACGCGTGCATGAAGTTCGTCGTTTGGGAAAACATCTGAAGAACGTGTTGGCACCGTGCGTAGGACTTTTTCACCGTGACGTCACCGTGCGAAGAAGACTTTTACGCACGGCAGATAGCTTACAAGAGAAGTAAGAAAATAATGCACAAATTAATGGCAAAACAACTTTAATTTCACTCTTATTAAACCCTTTTCAATAAATGTTAACACATAATTAGTAGATAACTGTAACTCATAATATATTATGAGACTAGTAGTAACTCTCGTAGATGACAGCAATTTTTAACCGATGGCAAGTTTCTTTCGTAAATACCTTGAGAAATTTCGGCAATAAATTGCAAATAATTGCATCGTTTGCAGATTTGAGCAACTCCAATGTCAGCTTTGATTTCAACCATTTTCAATTCGGTAATTACAAAAACGACGTAGGTACCAGTTATGCAGCAGAAACTGGTATGAAATAACTATGTCTCACTACCTTTTGTCGCGAAACTAGGGCTTCTTTTTAAACAAACGTAACGGGTCTTTTCGAATAAATCATGAAGCGTAGAGAAGCAACAAATCATGATTCTTACTAGAAATATTTTTTTATGATTGTAGAAAAAGTGTTTACATTTCGTGAGTCAAATTATTGTTTTTTACACAATCTCGATCGTGCAAAAACAACAACTTCACTCACTTATTATAAATATAACTGTTCTATTATTATTATTATTATTATTATTATTATTATTGCATTAATATCTTCCTAATGCGTTTTAGGCTTGTTTAAAACATTTTAAAGGCCAAATTTCCAATTTATCAAAGAAGTTTCAATAGAAATGGAAGATTCTCCACTACTCTATTTGATGTGTTTCATGATGAATGTGACACGTTTAAATCATATCGGATACAGGATTGTCTACCTCCTAATTACCTGGCTCAAAAGATTACACATTTCCGAATAGGTTCTTTATTAGTTTGAACAGTCCTGTGAGAGGCATCGATTATGCAAAAGCGGATCCCTATTAATCACCCGCAGGGGATGAGCTCGCTGCTCACACATCCCGCGCGAGAGAAGTTTGGCGTTCAAGGCTCATCAGATGCCAGCGGACTAATTAACTCGAGCGAATGAACCGGTTTCCCACGAGAGACACTCCCGGTCTGCTGCTGAAATCGTGGAATAAATAAATTTAAACGTTGTCTTTCTCGAAAATAACGAATGGATCGAAAAGCAGGAATGAAGAGCCTAAAAAATAGATACACAAATTGAAATGCAAAGTATAGTTATTTACGTGACTAGTAATGGAAGACAGTAGTTGTCGTACGTTTGAAATGTTCACGGACGTGGCGACAATGGGAACCGTGATCCGATTTGAAAGGAATGCGCCCTTTCTTACGAGTTACGTAAATAATTTTTTTAGAACGAATACTTGGAAACATAATAAATATTAATTATACTCTTAGAATCATTCTTAATTAGCGAGACGACAGTCATATTGAATCAATTCCTGTTAATGTTTTATTGACTTTGCAGAATCCATTTGTTTTACACGGCCTTGATTCCTTTGCGGTACACGCTTGACAAAGCAACTTTTTCTAATCAATGAACAGTCCAGGTAAGTTCCAGTTTCCATTCAAGAGTGCTGATAAATCATTTCTGATGCCTAGCTGATTCCATCTCGCTGTCTGTATTTTATATAGACTACACTAAGTGTCAAATGTAATATTGATTTGATAATGACTGTTCTAATACAATAGTTACATTTATATCTAGTGCAATTTTGAAATACTGTATACTAGTTGAATGTGGCGTTGCTGTAAACTGTTTTAAAAGTATTTTCATGTATTGAAAATTTCTTTCATTTTTCATTTCTTTCATGTGAAGCTTTGTTCAAATATGTTCTTACAGTATCTGGCATTGGACTTACCAATGAATCGTAGTACCTGATTATGTTATACTCCCTTTCAAAAATCCCACATCTATTGGCCTTTTGTGATACATCCATACAGGATATGAACAGGTAATATTGCAATTTGAAAATTATAACCACCGTACAAAATACTTGGAAGATATTGATGCAAATAAAGTTTAGTACAGCTATATATTTTTACGATTTTTGCTAATATGTACAATAATGCACATCACTTGTAAACCGTTTTGAGTTATTCTCTAATCCTAATATAAGGTCATTCTCAATTTGTTTCGAAAATTCTGTCGCAAAATATTCTACAGCCACATTTGATTCTTCCCCGGATTTGCTAAACACTTCCATATTTTTCTCCCCTAATTTTTAAAGAGACTAAAACTCCACAAACTCAGTCTAATTTGTGTTCACTTCCAGTTCTTCCAGTTCTATTAATCGTTTCATATGCGAATCATTGTAGACTTAAAAAGGCGTCTGTTTTGTATGTTTATGCGAATAAGGTGTAAGTTAAGTTTACTAAGAATACGTTTTGAGTCACATTCCTTCCAAAAATCGGTATTTGTACACTTAGGAACGCAAGGGTGATAAATAGAACATAAGAACATTCATTCTTTCTGGAACATTACCCACATATTTGTTTTCTCCGTATTCACTTGAAATTCTCTAAATTTAAAAAGTATTGCCTTGAGGCAATACTGTTCGTAGGTTTTTGCAAATTGATTTTTAAAAATATGGTAATTGGTCTTATTGATAAAACTTAAACTGAAATATACCGCGCAATTCACATGACATGATCAAATTAACTTCACTTGTTCACTTAAAGATGTCAACATCAGTGTTGCCATCGTCATGAAAGAAAATTATGGCGTATTGAGCGGAAAATGCCCTTTGAGTACTGAACAATGGTGGCTCGTGTGTATTCGCTTGTTCGCATGTGCACACCTAAATTAATTCCGTGCTATTTTTCTTAAATGTCTCTTAACAAGTGGTATACACGTGTACATTTATGTAGCATATTCAAGGCAAAAATTGTATTGCTTAATATTTAATTTTATATTTCCTTCCCTGACACATAACTTTCAAAATGCAACTTTATATAATATTTAACCATTGTTTATATCTTCCAAATTAATATTCGACATTAGTACTTTTATAGTGTTCTGAACATTACTGCCAATTCTACGTGCAAGGTGAACATTCTTTACTGGAATGTTGAATACTTGTAATTTACATTTTATAAAAAATCCCCTCTGTTCCTGAATAATTTTTCATATTTACATTGAATACAAAATTAGTGCGAATCATTTTTAGTTATAAAAACGCAATTTTCCTAGTTTGCAGGAATCTCAGGTAGGAGATACAAAATTTCAATAACTTAATTTCTTGACAGTGACTATGGGTGTCTGTAATTGGCACTTCTATTGCCTTGTAAACAATGGTGTTCATCTGGAATTGGCGATATAGTACAGAAGACAAGTTTTTTTAAGTGCAAAAGTATAAAATTATGAAAGTCAGAAATTGTGAATGCGGTGTATAATATCGGTGCGTTTCTTCGTATTATTTGCCTGTAGGTATTTAATTGGATCTACTTTAAGATGATGTCGTTGACGAGGGCGTTACGTTACTTGTCTTCTCAACTCTGAGTAGAAACTGTGTACCTAATTTCGTCCTACTTGATGAGATCAAATTCCGACCCAGCCTATCCGCAAATATTTCAGTATCTTATATGATGGTTGACGTGATTTCATTGTTCACTATCACAATTTCATTCATGAAAGTAAATATAAAACTTTTATGTCAATTTCATTTAACTTTAGAGTAGTGACTATATAATTTATATCATTTTCCCATCGTTCTAGCACTGAATACATCCTATGAATAAAATGTTTACATGTCTTTGACTTTCTGTATTGAAATAAACTTATTAGAACTAACAAAAGAAATGTATTTTTTGTTTCAGGTGAGGTTTATTGCTTACCATCTTCTTGAAATTAGCAGAAATTGTAAGTCCCACTGATTTTGTTTACTTAGTATATTATGTTAAGTTGATGTTAACTACTTTGATAGGTCAAATTATGACGGATTTTTGCCAATTGCAACTTAAAATATCTAAAATATTCTGAACAGGTTCCACACTCTTTTGACTATTAGTACTAGGGAAGCCTGCTGTCTGGACACACTGTGTAATAGATTTCAGTTTCAGTAATCAGAACTACGATCAGAGACAACTCGTATGTCTATACCATTTATATAATTTGAATTTCCTATCTTCATTTTTACTTTCTCGCATAACTACGTACAACATAGTAAAGATTATTGTAACGCAGCGGCAGAAATCGGCAATTTTTTGGCAGACAAACTTGTATTGTGGGCCTCTGCTATCGAAAAACTAGATAAATCTTGTTCTTGAATGTAGAAAATAACGCCATATAACACGTTGTGTAATTAGAATTCACGTTTTGTGAGTCCTTGATACCGCAAATTGATTCACAGCAAAATGCGTGTCTGCAGTCAACGCTACCGCCTTTACTCGTTAAGACTATTTCCTCCAAAGATGAAATAATTGTCATCTTTTTCAACTCAGTTTTATTAAGATAGCCGGTTTTCGACGGCTTTGTCAGTGCCAGCACTGTCTCCCAACGTTCGTTTCATATAGCGACTCTCATAACGGCAAAGTCGTGACTCCGGCATCAACTTTGACTACGGCAAAGTCGTCAAAAACCGACTGTCAGAATAAAAATGAGTTCAAAAATGACGTGAATTCTTTCATTTTTTAATAATTTCTACACCCCATCAGCATTCCCACAATTTTCTCCAACATATATCCTACTGATCTGGAGAACTAATCTCTTGAACGATCTCGAGGACCTGAGAATTTGAAACGGATATTTGGTTTTGGGCGGTTCTTTGTATGTTCCCCAACGTCTTCAATTTTTACTAACAAACAGTATGTAGTAAGTTCGTGTTCTCAGCAATCTGACCAATTCGAATGGTTGCAGAGCCCATGAGAACTGTGAGAAATGAACACTATGTAAAGAATTATACGCTATATAAATGGCATGTGTTTTATTATTTTAAATAATTGCGTGTTGTGTTCGAAACTAATAGTAGAAATACCCTCAATAGCCATTTGTCGTCAGCCAGGATCTGTAGCTGTTCTGCTTGGATAGAGCCTGACAGGCAACCGAGGTTTAGGAATTACTAGCCCACAAGGCTTTTGGATGGGTGACCGCCCAGGGTCCTCAGCTGCTACCTGCCTGAAGGGATAGAAAGAAAGTTTTCCCTTTCACGTTCCTGCTTTAATAAGGCTTACTCAGTAGCGTTTTGTAACTTATGAAAAGTAACTATTCTTTTAGTTATTTTCACTGCAATATGTTTAGTAAATATTACTCAATCTATTAGTCAACGCATCGAGTCGTTTAGTTATCTCCACTAAATTCCTTTCGTCATGGGTTCGACCTGTTAAGTGAACATTATTATTCTATGTGCATTGATGTGTTTAACTAAACTGCAGTTTCGTGAACATGACTAAGCTCTTTGTTCTTCCAAAATATACTATACCGTTTAGTTTACATGATTAATTGTACGAAATAACCATTTCTCTCCGTAAGACACAGAGCAAGTCCCATTTTGGGTGAACTATGTATTTTTAAAAATTGGTCAAAAATAAATTAACATTGGAAATCTATAATAATGATGAAAGAGTTTTTTTCTTAATGGAATGTATTATTTAAAACCAAATCTTGAAATTATGTACATGAAAATCTCTAAATTGCAAATGTTAATATTCACCTTTTTTTAAAATTTCGAAAACTTTGAGTCTAGCTGTAGGGCTGGTGTAGGGTAATGCGACTGGCATGTTAACTCTAAAGAACCTGAGTTCCATTCCCAGCGTGGAGAAAAAGAATCGCTGGTAGTAGGCTCAAACACTTTTGGAGGTTCATATACTATTGCAATAGTAAGTCAGTCTCCCATGTCTTAGGTGTAGCCTTTGTATCGCTTTTACTCCTGTGTTTATCTGTGATAACTGTAGAACTCGGCCAACCCGAATACTCCGGGAAGCCGTCGAGGGCACCAAGGGTAATATAATTGCCCGGGCGGCCACCAGAGGACGGCAGCGTTGCTCGCACAGCCTGCCGCGCTCGGGCGAACATACCTAAAGCATATAGCCCCCCTCCCCCAACCCGAGGGGGAAACAGCGGCTGCCCCTCCTTTCCGGGACGACGTGCTAAGGGGCCTCCGCGACGCCGGCAGCCCACCAGCGATGACTAGCTTAGCTTTCCAGGATATTGTGACTTTTGCCTACGTATACAATCCATTCTTTGCATTTTGAGGAAAATAAAATTGTTGTTCTAGAACTTAGTATTTTTTCCTTTATTTAATACACTACAACAATTTTATTATAAAAGAAAATAACATTATGCTAAGAAATTTAAAAGAAAAATACATGTATTTGTTAGCGAGTTCCAATGATAAATGAAAAATCTTACTTTTTCTTTTAATATTATTTTATATTTTTCAACATCAACGGTTTATTCGACACTTTCTTCTTAGTTGCAGTGCATTGTGTTAATGTTAATTTAATCGCACTTTTCTTTTGAGAATAAATAATGGTTTTATCTTCTTTGTTATTCCAAAATGTTCGTTGAAACAATGTCATGTTGTGATATTTTTAAAGCTTTCAATTCAGCAAGTAATTATCTTATTTTTTAAAGTTCGGTTTCTACTTCTTACAAAAATTGGAATTGCTTAATCGCTTTGCTTTTAAGTTCAACTTTAGGAATGATCTTTTTGATCAGTCACTCAACGCGTTGTCCAGAAATAATTTAGTTAGACCTATTGCTGCTACACCACTTTTTTTAATTGCCCGCACCACTCTAACTTGAAAATAGATTTTATTACATGGGAGTTTTTTTGTTTTTTTTTCTCCATTTCAAAATTCAAAATTTAAGTAGTATATGACTTAGTGTAGGGATCACAGAATTTTGAAAGGGGAAGAGGTTATCGCAGATCGTTTGCCTTTCTCCTCGAGCTTCTCTCTTTGCTCAACGACAAATCTACAGCTGACGGCTTCCGTTATCAAAACATCGCTTTTTGACAATATAGCATACGTTGACCTTATACTGTACATTCTCATGTCACTCGCACAAAGTTGGTAAACGCAAAATTTTCGAGAAAATGTTTCTCGACTTTTCGTTTTTGTAAATAAATGATTTTTTGACCAGTTCCTGGAATATCTAAACACGATCTCATATACGTCTCATACAATATGAAATGCCCTAGATATACGCCAACAGTTTTCAAATACCGCGACTTCAAAAGATTCAATCTTGAATTATTTCTCTCTGACGGTATGTCTATGCCCTGGCATCTTGTCTCTCAAGAAAGTTCGTTAGATAGAAAAGTAAATACTTTTACTCATCAATTGACGGAACTAATTAATCGACACATACCCGTAAGGAAAGCTCGTGCAACACGTCCGCCGGCACCTTGGATAACAGAGGAAATACGTTGCTTAATGAAACAAAGGGACGCTGCCTTCAAAATTTTTCGAAATTCAAAATGCGAAAACGACAGAATTAAATACAAAAAATTAAGAAATGTTGTTACACAAAAATTGAGAAACGCGAAATGTAAATATTACCACAAAGTGTTGGGCACAAATGGCGACTCGAAACAAGTATGGAAATCTTTACGCACTCTTGGCATAGGCAGATCACGAGCACCGCTTCAAATTGATATACCTCTAGACTCCCTAAACCAACGTTTCGCTAATATGGCTCCCCATTTCGAAAGTTCATTAAAAAGCATGACTCTATCAAACTTACAGTTCCATTCTAGAAATACTCCAGAAGAATTTTTCTTCGCGTGTGCAAGTCCTATTGACGTCCTTAAAACTATTCAGAGTCTAAAATCAAACGCCTCTGGAGTAGACAATATTAATGCCAAATTACTGAAACTTTGTGCCGAAATAATATATCCCATTGTAACAGATATAATAAATTTTTCTCTCATAAGTGGAACTTATCCGACCTCTTGGAAAACTGCACTTGTCCATCCTCTTCCTAAATCAACAAATCCTCCTGAGTACAGACCTATTAGTATTCTACCTACAATTTCTAAAGTATTAGAAAAAATTGCACGACATCAAATAACGAACTATTTAGACAGCAAAAATCTCTTAAGTGAACATCAACATGGTTTCCGATCAGGCAGAAGTACAGGAACTGTGCTTTTAAGCTTAATTGAAGAGGCCAGAATCGCCATTGACAACGGTAAATTAACAATACTTATTCTCTTAGATTTCAGTAAAGCATTTGACTCGGTCGATCATGATATCCTGCTAGAGAAAATGAAAGCATTGGGCTTCGCTAAACCCACGATACGGTGGTTCTCACAATATCTTTCAGGTCGTCAACAAGTCGTAGTATCAGGTGAAAACCGATCCAGTGCCATTAGAACCGCCCGGGGTATTGCACAGGGAACAGTTCTAGGACCCTTAGCATTCTTAATTTACGTAAACGACGTAGGACAATGTCTTAAATACTGTCACTATATAAAATGTACGCAGATGACCTTCAACTATATGTCAGCGGACATCCGTCGGAGCTTAACTCTTTAGTTCAGAAAATAAATCAGGACCTAAATGCTCTCAATAAATGGACCGCAGCCCTAGGACTTTTATTAAACCCAAATAAGTCCCAAAGCTTACTGATAGGCTCCCGCAACGCCATCAACAAATTAGAGAAAACCCTTCCGTCCATTAGTATAAATGGCTCCCCTCTACCCTGGTGTAACGACGTAAAGAACCTAGGAATGCATTTAGACAGCACTCTCAGCTGGACTACGCATGTAAGTAAGATTTGTCAAAAAGTCTTCAAAGACCTCCACTCCTTAAAACGCGTACGAGAACTACTTCCTATAAACACACGTATGAACCTGATTACTTCACTAATTATGCCCCATTTCGATTACTGTGATTTCTTGCTCACTGACTTAAAAACCAAGCAACAACGGAAGTTGCAAACAGCACAAAACGCATGCATTCGTTTCATATTCGATCTTCGTAAGTACGATCACGTATCTGCGTACTACAGACAGACAAAAATTAGCTCCATTGAAAAAAGAAGAACATTGCATAGCCTCTTGCTTCTCCATAAAATCTTGTACAACGGCCTTCAAACACACATGTCTAAGAACTTCAAAATGCTAACACTAGAGCGATCGCGTTCGGCATTATTGCTGTGCGTACCTCGACACAACACTGTGTCATACAGTAAATCTTACACTGTCACAGTAATTCGAAACTGGAACTCACTACCTACACATCTTAAGAGAATTAGCAACTTTAGAAAATTCAAAACTCAACTTGGTGTCTGGATAAAAAACAATGAAATGTAGTTTACACATGTTCTATCCGCAATTTTATCTTAATTACTTTCTGACACAATGACCATGATCCCTTTATTACATATCATCCTCCATGCTAGATCGTTTTTTTCTGTTTTTTCTGTTTTTTTGTTTTGTTTTTCTTTTTTAAGTCATATTTTCGAAAGTATTTCTTCCCACTCCCTTCCTCCTGGCCATCTTCCTCCTTTCCTACTTCAGGATACAGTAAAAGCTAATCCTATTACTGCTGATACAATGTTTAAAATTAGAGAAATTATATAGCTATATCTAAAATACAACTTTGTTACTATAATGTAATAGATTTCTAAATGTAAAATAAGAAAATATTATGTAGAACTACAGCTTACAAATGTTTCTGAAATTATGATGTTTGTCACTTTTATTATTATTTATATATTTTATTACTATTATTGTTACAAAGAAAATCAGTAGTCACAGTATTATTTTATTGACACTTTCTGTATTTTATACCGTAAGATATCCTTTTGTAAGTGCCTTTACCTAATGATTAATGTGTTAATTTCCCTTATTGTTGATTGAGATTATGCATTGTATATGTCATCAAGAACTACCTGTTGTTATGTAATTGTAAAATTGTATGTACTATATTTTCTCTTCTGTTCCCCCCGTATCCTTTTCATTATCATTTCTTTCTTATCTCCTCTTGTCCACCTCCATTTGCTTCTCTTCCCCTTTTCTTTTGTTTTTCACTCTCAGCCCTGATATTTCTTCCTTTCAATATTTCGGCCTTAAGCCGCCATCCTGATTGAGGTTTTTTCTGGGTTTACTCAATCGCTTAAGGCGTATGCCGGGATGGTCCCTAGTATTGCATCCCAGACGTAAATGTAAAATAACCCCCCTTTTTTGTTTTTGTTTATTGTTCACAGTTGAGGCTGTCGGGTAATGACAACTGACATTTCTGGCGAATTTTGAATTATTGATTGTAAGTGGAATAAGTGGGACCTATCTTATTATATATTTTTTAAGAATGTTCCTTACATCATGTCTTTCCATTTTGCAAAATTTCAAGAATAAACAAAAAATGGCAATAAATTCATTTGGCTCATACTGATAAATTAATGTAGTTGGTAGTCACAAATTGATTTTTTTTCTTCTTCTGCCACACGTCAGGTAATATTAATTACATCTGAATCCTTAAAAGTCAGTTAATATTAATTACATCCGAACGCCTCAACTGTAATTTTTAAAATTGTAAATTAATTAAAGTGGTTAGGCGGAAGAGCAGGCCTTAAGGCCTGAGCCTCACTCAAAATAAAGACAATTTTATTATTATTATTATTATTTATTATTATTTCACTTTTAATTCGAGTAGCAATTAAAATATTGGAAATGATTGTCAGGAGATAGCACAAACTCAACGTTCGTGCAAAAAATATAATCTATAATTTAAAAAAAAACGTCGTTTATGTTTTAATGTCAAACATTTAATAAAATCATTGGAAAGAAGTTGTAATTGGAAAGAAGTATCTGAAGTAATCCGACGTCTGGGTAATTTTTTACCACAAAAATCCATTAGGCAAGAATTCTTTCTTTAGTGCAAATTAGAGGTACTTTTTTATATCCCCGTCACTTCCAGCCTTTCCGGCTCCCCCCTCTTTGCGCCCCCCCCCTCGGCCCGTCCTGTTCGTATCCATTCCGCGCACAGGACGCAGAGCGCAAGTTGATCGCGTCGACGCCGGTGCTGCCCGCTGCAACGTGTAAAGCTCCAAGTGTAGTATAGTTCCTCTGAAATGGGCTGGCGGTTCCAAAATTACACTATGTTTAATATTTAAATAATTCGCACTGATTATTTCAAGTTCTTGAACAATCTTGTCTTGGATCTAATAATGTTGTATTCATTATCTGGTAATTAAAGCTTGCCCTGAAATTTTTTGGTCTCTGAAAGAAGATTCAAATATTTCATTAAACGTTTTGAAAGTATTAGTTATTTTCGTGCAATTTTTGGTTTTATGGCAAGGAATTCAATTTTGTTTCGAACCTGTTCTACAACCTTAATATTGAAGTTAGGGATTTGTTTCTCAATGCAATCGAAAATTCGAAAATTATACTTTTCAATTATTTCATGAACTCTTTTTTAAGAACATCAATAGTTTCTGGGTAATTTTCAGTTATATCGTTTAAATTTTTCAAGGCTGAAGTGTTGGTACGTTAGATGGTGCAATAGAAGAATATATCGTAATCGTTATCAATAATTAAAGTTTGCACTATTGGAATAAAATGGGGTAGGAATAGATTTTCTGGTATAAACGATCTCTAAGGTCAAATGAAGTGAGGGAGTGAATGGGCGCTGCGCTGGCCTGGCCCGCCCCACCCCGCCCCACCCCGTCCCGTCCCGTCCCGTCCCGGCCCGCCCCGACCCGCCCCGTCTCGTCGCGCCTCGCCACGCCACGCCACGCCCCTTTCCGCCTCTTCACGCCCCTTCCCCGCCCCTCCCAACCCCGCCAGCCCACGCGCGAGAGCGAATCGCCCCCAGAGGGCGCGCGATCGCCCGCGGCCACGCCCGCGCCATCTGCCGACCGCGCCCGCCCTCTGCGCACCGGCGGCGCCCCGGCCCCCACAGCCCCACAGGCCACGCTCGGGGGGCGAATAGAGAAGAGCCATCTACAAAAGGCAGGTCGCTTTTTACCTTTTTCTATTCTTCCGTTTCTCCTTTTCTGCTGACCCTTTTCTCCTCTTTTTTTATTTATTTAATTTGATATCACCGGCTTAGGTGACTAAGGGTATCAATTCCTCTCTTCGCAATGCGTCCGACCGGGAGGTCCCAGAGTTCTACACCCGACGGTGACAGGATTTCCGACACCAGCTAGTTAGGTGGGTCGAGTTTAGCAGCAGCCTGCAGGAGGATTCTAGCGGCCGGCTGCTCTGATGGGTAGTTTTCCATGGTTTCTCCGATTAACACCAGGCAAATGTCGGAGCAGTACTATAGCAAACGGTTCACGGACCGCGTGCGATCTTTTCTTCTTCCTCTTTCTTGTCCTACCCTCATCCCTTACTTACACCCACTTACATGCACTACAAATTGCGGGAGACCAGAGCGTAGAGCTTGTCCCGACAGAGGCGGTGCCCCAATGGAGGGAGATTTCTGGTTGAGGAAAACCCCCGCAAACCGACGTTGGGTCGGCGCCGGATCTCATCGTTCAGCAGGGGAAGAACAACGACACCTCCAGCAATAAAAAAACAACATATACTACACTTGCATGTCCTTAGCAATTGACGCGCCGACAATCAATAATCAATTCATTAATAAATGAATCAATTGCTTGATATCTTTCTCTATGGAAGTATAGTTGGGAGCTGACTTGATTGCGACGTTGAGGAATGGCTTCGGTGTTCTTGGAAGCTGCCCTCCTCCTACTTAGTCCGCAACTGCTAGCTGTCCCAAGTATATTGCTCCAAGTGTCCATAGGAAAACACTAAAAGGGCAAAGGAGAATAAGTAAAACAAATAAGTAAAGACCCCCCGCTCCCCGCACGCAAACAAGTCAGCTCACGACTATAAGAAAGGGTTGCTGCGAGGGTGAGGTGCTGCGCGAGGAGTCCCGGGCGTGCGCGGCCTTCATTGGCCACTCGCGCAGCGTGGGTTGCGATCGCGTGGACCACCGCGCCCGCTTCCCTCGCGCCCGCGCCCCCCGCACCCGCCTCCCCCGCGCCCCCGCTTCCCCGCGCCCTCCGCTACCCCGCTTCCCGCGCCCCTGCCACCCCCGCGCCCCCTGCCCTCCATGCCCGCTACCCTTGCGCCCGCGGCCCCTGCGCCCGCACCTCCCATGCCCGCACCCGCTTCCCTCGCTTCTCCGTTCTGCTTCCTCGCGCCCAGCTCGCGCTCATCATCACGCGCCTGCTTCCCCTGCACCCGCCTCCCCCGCGCCCCCGTTTCCCGCCCTCCGCTTCCCCGCGCCCTCCGCTTCCCCTGCGCCCTCCGCTTCCCCTGCGCTCCCCTGTTTTCCTGCTTCCCTTGCTTCCCCGCGCCCCCGCTTCGCGCTCATCGCGCCTGCGCCCTCTGCTTCCCCTTGCGCTCCCGCTTCCCCCGCGCCCCCCGCTTCCCCCGCGCCCGCGCTTCCCCCGCGCTCCCGCTTCCCCGCGCCCCCCGCTTCCCCCGCGCCCCGCTTCCCCCGCGCCCTCCGCTTCCCCCGCGCCCTCTTCTCACGCGCCGGGCGTCGCCGTTTACACGCGGTTAACGGGCTGCGCGTAGAGGGCGTGCCTGGATGAACAGCGCAAGGCTTTCGTGGTGGCATTCACGCTCACCACGGATTTTGTATTTTGCAGACTGGGATGTTCACTATTTCCAACGAGTAGTTGAGGCCAGATCTCACACTCCAGCGGAAGAAACACCGTCACTACGCGGGATAAAACTTGCACAACTTTTAAGGGACGAATGACCATACAAATTTGGCGCTCTTGGAATCACAAACTAATCAATTATCCCATTAAGACTTGCGACTGCGAGTCCATTAACTGCTTCTTGTCGTTCAGGGTATCCCTCTCCAGCGCTTCCGCGTGGAGCCACTCAATCCCCGCGAACGCTCTGCAGCGCACGTGGCCTTTCCGGGACATCGGGTTTCAGCTGGGACTTATTCATGGGAAGGAAATGGCTCGGCGGTGCAGCTAATTGGCGCCTTCGTTATCAGCTGGCGCTTCATTTCCTACCCCAGGGCGGATTACCAACGCAAGTGGGAGTTTACAGTTGCAACTTTTGTTTCGTGAGAAGTCCTCGGAAAGTTTGTCTCGCAGGTGCTTAATGAGTGAGATGAAGATAAGGGCGTGGTGATTTCTGCTGTTGGGTTGTTGGTTTCTTAGGTCTTCATATTTGTTTAAGTGTACGAATATTTGAACTTTTAATTTGCATTCTTTTACCTTACGTGTACAACACGTTGAAGCCACTAGGCAATTTACATTGTTTTCATCCTTAGTTCAGATTTGTTCCAAAGATAAAGATATGAACCAAGCTTCAGGCCACTGAGTTACCCAGGAGTTACGAACATCATTAACTCTTAATGTTTTGTTATTAAAACTCAGCCAAATTGTAATGGGAGAATTAATTTTAACTGATAAGAAATCTTTTTAACATTTCTTACATTTCTATGTCCAGTTTATACTTTTCCGACAGATACAGTCTGAATCGAAACAAAATGTAAATTGAAGATTATTTCAAATTGCCTATTAAAACTGAAGTCAAACAATAGTGTCAATTGCTCAAAGACTTATTGGTCTAGAAAAATGAATCAAAATGCATTTGTTTTGTGTTTTCAAAACTATTCACTTCGGTGGCTATAGTCACCGTTTTGAAGATATTTGCCCCAAACGGAATGATTGCACGTTTCAATTTTCGTCTAAGGAGAGAAAAAGGGATAAGAAGTAATTTTTATAAAATATCTAACTCTAACTTTATCTTTTGTTTTGAAGGTCACGTATACAAAAGTTCATAAATATTAATTAATAGTATTTTTTTAAAAAGTCCTATGGGGCATACCTTCTCCCGACCAAACACCCTCTCTTTCAGTCCAAACCCCATCGATGTCTGTTTAGCCATTCCACAGACTACCCCTCCCAAAGAGACGACAAAAACGAAAAAAACAAAATTAATTTTTTTTGGTTTAATTTAAGTAAGCATATGCGATTATAAAAATGCAGTTACTGTGAAATCACCGGCAAACACATCAGTTTTATTTCAAAGGATTACGATATGTAACTGCCTGCACAAATGTATTTAACTATAAATTGCATGTTGCACATGCCATTATTATATAATTTCAAGTTTTTATAGTATGTGATATGATAAATTATTCATAGAATTAAAATTGATCCATAATGTTCGCGACGCATTGTGTTTAGGGGCAGCAGAACCTAGGGAAGGTGGGGAAGTACCTCGCGGGTAAGCGAGTACTCGCAGGAGGCCGCGCTCGGCGGTTGGGTTGCCACGCCCTCGAGGAGGCCGGATCGATTGTGTGGGCGGCGCTGGGGGCGACTGCATTTCGTTGACGCAGTGGCGAAGGCGGCCGTGACACCCATCCCACCCCTCCCTCCCTCACACACACACACACACACACACACCACTGCATCTCCGAGAGGAGGTAAATTCTGCGGCCAGGTTGTCTCCATTTCATCTGCAATTTTCATTCCCGTGTGAAATAAATGCTTTGATATTAGTTATTAGATCTTGGAGCACATTTATTGCAGCATTTAGTACACTTATTTTTATATTTAGTAATAAATACTTATTATATTTATATATAAATAATATACTTACATTTCCATTAACTTAATTATATTTTTGTACAGACTCGAGTAAACGTGGCTAATTTGAGAGCTTGCAAAGCAAGCCAAAAGTTGAATTTTTAGCCCTAGTGCTCAGAGGAACGATGCTCGAGCGTTCAGGTAAATTTTTGAATGCAACAAAGAATACCAAATACATTCGCCTGATCAGCTACTGCTGCTCTTAAGGCAATATGGTACCCAATTAAGTGATTTATATTCTCGAACTGAAATGAAAAAAAAGTTCGTAAGGCTGTATAAAAAGAATAGTGTATGGCACATATGGTAAAAGTGATTGTATTTTGCTCCCGTTATTGCCCCCACTCCGCCTATCGGCCTCATGTCGAAATACTTCTTACTCTGAAAATAAATTGTTACTTTTATCATAAATAACTGTTTTTGAAATTCTACAATGAGAGAAAAGGACTTAAATACGTCTTGGATTCTACATCGAAATTAAGTAGTTACAATGAAGTGACATGGTATTCAAATAGTATATTGACACTACAACTTATACGTATATTTGTATATTATAGCATAGTGCTCTAGAATAATGTTATTTAATTTATATTATTTTTATACGTTATGATAATATTGTAGTATAAAGTGTTGCAAAAAGTTCGGGAGTTTAGCAATTGCATTCCTATCGATTGTCATTCCGATTCTTCTATATTATTCTTGCAAAACAATCAACGTTTTTATTAATTGATTGTGATTCCTGGCGCTTCAACTACTATGGTCATTAGTCCCATGAGTGTAGTGTGTGTTTTTGCTCAGGAGGTGGCGGTGATGATGGTCTTCCCCCGCTGGATGGCGAGATCTGGCGCCGACCTACCGTCGGCTAGCGGGGTTTTCTCCAAACTGGTACCTCCCACCAGCGGGGCACCGCCCCAGCTGAGCCAAGCTCTAAGCTCTCGACGTATGTAGTAGTGAAGTGCGTGTTAATGTAAGTCTGTGTGTAAGGGGTGAGGATAGGACAAGGAAGAGGTATTAAAGATCGCGCACGATCCGTGCCCGTTTGTTAAGGTATTATTACGGCATATGCCTGGTGCTGATCGGAGAAGCCACGGAAAACTACCGATCTGAGCAGCCGGCTGCAAGAATTCTCTTTCAGACAGCGAGCTGAATTCGACCTAACTGACAAGCTAGTGTGGAAAATCCTGTCTCCGCTGGGACTCTAAGCTAGGACCTCCCGGTTCGAGACACGGTAGTGACATCAATTGATACCCTTAGCCATCTCTCCCGGTACGTTTTCAATGCTTCCGCATCATTACTTTACAGAATCCGAGATCTTGTGAGAAGCTTGTAACTTTCAAGGAATAAGTCATTGTAGCAAGCGAAATCTAATCAGATAAACCGGTAACATTGCCGTCAGCTTAGGTGTATCCAACATTTCGTATTTCACTGTTTGGCCTCCAAATCATGTGAAATCTATTAGTATGAAATTTAATCGATATTTTCGAACCTTCGAATCGTTCAGTCTGTTCGAGTGGTTCGTCCACAGAAAAAATCGTTTTCTGTTGATGACGAAAGCACTTTCCTAAATTGAAGCAACATGAAAACGTCAAGGTCTTTTTGGAAAAGATTTGTAATTTGACGCCTTGCATTGCTACGGGTGTCGATGAATCAAATATGCACGACACTGGAAGTTTATTTTGAGATGGCGATAGATGATTTCTCAAATATTGAGATACCTGTCCATTTGTTTTCGTATTGAGATATTTACTGAAGGCAGTCATTATTTGATACTAGGTGAACCCTTGTGATTCGATTACATTGCATGAAAGGAAGAGCTGAAGAAAAGTTACAACAGAAAATACTACGTATGCCCTAGAGAGAAAATTCAAAAGCCTCAAAAATAATTTTCTATGTCGCTCATTACTTATTCTCAAAGACAAATGAAATGAGGCAGGTTTACATACACTGAAACGGTACAAGTACTATTCACTGTAATCACAGAGTTAAACATGTTTCTGAAAATGTATTTAAAATATTTTTTTATTAACAGATCTATGCAGTACGTTATACTACCGAAAACAAATTCTGCTGTCCTCCTTGACTCATATCGCGTCCCGAAACGTCACAATACACCATTCTCTTGTTAGGCAAAAGAAAACCGTTTCAACATTCAGCTTTGTCATCTGAAATAATGGATTCAAAATCTGTAAGGTGCATTTAAGTGTACATCTTTAAATTTTTCATGGATAAAGCAAGGGACTCTTAAAAGAATTGCACAGGACTCATTTTTGTTGAACTCTAAGTTTTCGAAAATTGTGCATTGGAATGAATGGAGAGACAATCAGATTTTTATGCGTCGGCCCAAGTCAGTGCGTCAGAGTGACTACCTGCTGTAACGCTAAAGCGTTCTGCGAGGACTCTGATGGACGTGATTTCTAGTCTCGGTGTGGGCAAAAATGTTTGCTTGTTTAAAACAGTTTTACAGGTTCATGTAGTAGTATAATATTGCGAAGTCATTAAAAAGAATGCGAGAAACTATGTACTGTTGAGCATCACCAGTTACAAAAAAAATATTTTGATCGTAGATCATTCACTTGTACAGATTAATGTTTATTACTCAATATATTATTTATTTATTTAATTTAATTCTTGAAAAATAAATATTGAAAAGCACTCTCCCATCTTTTGTTCTTGTATACAACGCCAAACGGAATAACAAAATCCCAAAGAATACGCGTTACCCCAGTTTTCCATACGGCAGCGCTGGATGTACTCTTCGTAGTGTGTTCTCTCTATGCAATAAAGCTGCGCTTGATGGTGTAAATGCGTATCGATTAAATGTTTCCGGTGGGCCATAAATGAGCGAGGCGTAAAAGATAAGCAGAGTTCTAATAACTGTAATCACGAGGGTATTTAAGATGAATCCATAACTCTCTATTACCAAGGGAACGACGATTAAGGGAGAGAAACTCAGGTCATCCATTTCGTTGTCTAAAATACCTATTCCCAGATGGGATAAATTGTTAACAAAAATTAGAGGCCAGTAATCATTGCTATAAACGCCGAATATCAATTAAAGAGACTTTTAACACTACTGCATTAGAATTTTTTCACACCACTCCAGAAGAAAAAGGAAAGGATTTTCCTACGAGTATTGCCTTTTAGGGTAATGGGAATATCATGGCACCAAAAGAGTTTTGTAGTTAACAAAAACGTTTTGAATAGATTAATTTGACATGTATTTTATCAATGACTGCGTTTTTAAACAATTACCTTATTTCTTGCCTAAAGCCGCATACGAACATGGCGGAATTTTTCCAGTTCAGATACAGAATCAACTTTCGAATTCGAAAATATTTTTTTCCGTATTGACGTTCTAAATTAGACTGCCACTATATAGACCTTCATTTCAAAATTTATTTTACCTCGGTGAAATTAGTTTTTTTAATTAATATAATTTTTGCTGATGAAATATTAACAATTATTGCCATGGGAAGTATCTTTTTTATTTTTCACTCAAGAAAGTATTATCTTAAAGAATCTCCACAAAATGAAATAATTGACTATAAAAAGATAACGTTAAAATTATAAACTTATTTTATTTGTAAATCACTGGTCAAATTTTCACACTTTCTTAAGTCGAAAGAAATACGAGAAAAAATATTATTAAATTAAACGAAATCATATTTCATCCCCAGGAAGGGTGCGCACATCGCAGTAAGCAAGGTAAAGAATGCAAATACTAGTGTTTCCGGTTTTTTTTAAGTTAAAGTGTCTTGGGAACTAAATAACTAGCTGAGTAAAAATGCTTTAATTAATTTATTTACATTAAAATAATAACGATTTAGCTATTACAATTTAAAATGTTGCTGAACAAAATCGCGCAAAATGTAGTACGCACACTGATCAAAAACAACAAATAAAATACTGTCGCAAAACACTGCAATAAATTAAATTGTTTAACAAAAAAGTCTTCACGAATATTGCAATGACCTAGTAAAGTCGTATATTGGGATATACAGCATATCAGTTCTTCACAAACCAGGAATATCAAAGAAGTTGTATTCCATAGCACTACACATGACTAGTAAATATTTAATTTTGGGGAAACTCTTCCTTGGGGCTTTGCTGTTGGATGACGACGACTGGTTCGTAAGCATACTTATAGTATGATAGTAAGTTGGGACGCTCAGAATGAGAATAGGCGGAACAACAAAATAAAATATGTCTGCGGGCGTGAGAAATTAGACGTGTGGATAGTGTGACCTGTATATGAGTACATCTAGGGTTTTGTGAGTTTATTTTTAGTACTAAAACTTTTTATATGGCAATATTTCGATTGAGACCACTCGACATCTTAATGCGACACGATGGAAGGTAATAGGTACTTGTATTGTTATTAAAATATATGACACTTGTATAGAGATTACGCTACAAGTGTACTATTAAACCTTACATATTTGTCTTCGTTTTGGCAAAATTCACGCCATAAAACTTGTTTCCTCTACCCGCCCACTTGAATTGAACTAGGTTGGCGATGAAAATGGTCGATAAATTTTGTCTCCACTATTCCTTTTGAGGCGCGTAAAGTTCTTTTACGCTCCATAACTCACCGATATGGGATCAGTGGCGTCCACGAAAGGCTTGCAAGGGATTTTCATGCCCTGAAAAATGTTCTGGTTGAAGCTGGGGGCGAAACCTCGATCAATTGAAGTTCAGACGGCACAATCACACGACGAGTGATGCTTGTGTGACAAGAATTTTTCAGATGCCCGATGTCTTACAGTATTATATTCTCCTTAGTGGCCTGTAGCAGCAAAAGCTGCTCACCTATTGCGAATCACGTTAAAAATAAAAAGTCGTTTTTCTCTTATTGTGTTACCGTTCAGTTCGGGCCCTGATTTAACAATATCGTACTTTCAGAAATCTGAGTATTTGGCGGTGAACAGGTTAATTCTTTCATGAGAGAATTTTATCAGACCGAGACTAAATATTGAATTACTTTGTGCAATTAGTATCAGAGACAATGCTTCACAGCAATAAGTTTTTACAATGTACTCCTACATAAGAGTAACATAAGATTGAGACTAAATCAAACTAAATATATTAATTCTTTCGTATGAAAATTACATCAGACAGAGACGAAACTTTAAATTACCTTGTGCAATTACAATCACAATCATTCACAGTAGTATCTATTTATAACATAATGGAGCTGTTTCATATTGAAAATCGTCTTTGAAATTCTCATGAATTTGGTATAAGAAATAATGGTTCTATTCATCCTATCCTTGTTTTAATAATGTGCCAGAGTTAAATAAGATAGATTTGGTACATTTAAATAAAAACTGCAATGTTTTTTTCTCTGAAAAAAAAAATTTACAATATTAAAATAATTAGTAAATATGATAAAATTGGCAGTTTACAATGACAAATTATTGTCATTGTCAATACTTAAACGCTACAATTTTGTCTTTTATATGAGCTACTAATATATTGGTTTTACAGATTTATAACTTATCTTACCAGATGAGACTCATATGTTACGTAACTATATGAAACTAGTGTTGGTACAGAATTTAATACGGAAATTCACACAATTATACTTTTTGAAATATCTATCACATAATTAATATTTAAAATAAGGGCGTTTTTATGCTTTATTGCATTTGTGAGTACTATAGCATCATATGATTTCTCATGAAGTTTCTCGAAAACTGAAAAGTATTCTGCGATAATGAACTCTCGTGTTGTGCACTTCCACACTCAAACGTCATTTCCTCAAAAACGGCTCCAATTTTTTTCTTTAAATTATTTTAGGGTTTTGATAAATTGTATGAATATCATGACATAAATGGCACTTTCTTTTGTTCTTTTATTTTTCAAAAACTACGAGATATAGTCACGATTGAGCTTGGCAACCGGACGGTCATCTCGCGGTCTCCGTCCCTGTGCTGTCTGTTTGTGAAAAGTTTATTTATCCTGTGCCGCGAGTTGAAATCTGTCAGTGATTAGAACTATTTTAAGACAACTCCGTGCATTAACTCAGCTGCTCCCGCAGCTGTTAAGGTGGCGTTATGAGTTCTTCTGAGTACAGGGGAAACATATCCCCAGTTTCTTCGAATGTTCAACCTGAATCTGATGAAAAGATGTCTTACGCCAACGTTACATCTACCGATGTCTTCCTCAGCAAATAACAAGCTGTTGTGTTCGAGTCCCAAGATGGATTAACTCTCAAAGACTACATCACTAAACTTGCAACTATTATAAACGCCAGTGACATAAGGTTTGTTTCACGAATATCTAACAGTAGAATATGTGTGTTTTTAAGTAGTACACAAGTGCCAGAAAACCTAACAGCAAATCACAGTACGGTAAACATTAAAGATCGCATAGTAAGCATAAGACCTCTTATTAATAAACTCAAAAGGGTTATCATCTCAAATGTCTGCCCCATAATACCACATGATGTAATTGCAAAGGAACTCTCCAAAAGAAACATAGAAATTCAATCAAAGATTTCGTTCCTTAAAGCTGGAATACCTGACCCTGGCTTTTCCCATATCATGAGCTTTAGGAGACAAGTATTTATAGCCCCTGAAGATGTAAACAAACTCCCTGAAACAACAACAGTATTCCATGAAGGTACTAATTATAGAATCTTTCTCTCAACTGATGATATGACTTGCTTCCTGTGCAAATCAACCGGGCATCTTGCAAGACAGTGCCCTACTTCACCTCAGTTAACTGAAGAACATGCTCCTAATGAAGTAAACAAATGTCCTATAACCCAATCACCACATCACCCATCTGAATCTGTCGAGATGCCTAACATATCTGAAGAACCTATTATTAACAGAAACAATTTCCCAACTTTACAAAAAAGACCATTACCTTCAGATTCTTCATCACAATTAGAAACAGAAAATGACAAAAATCAAACTTGTAAAAATGAATCCACAAAATCTAAATTAAAGAAGAAAAAGAAACAAGACAAAAGTGATGACAACTCCATGCATGCAAATGCTCATATCAAGAAAGTAGAAGAGCTTATTGCACCCATTAAAAATATTATCTCTAATAATCCTCAAAAGTTCCCTCTTACCTATGAACAGCTGGAAAACTCTTGAAAATTCCTTTGGTTCTAACAACCCCATCGTTATAGCTAAAGATTATACTGATGATATTCAATCCATCATTGAAATGCTAAATGAAATTTACCCCTTACTAAATGAAAGATCGATCAAAAACAGAATCACAAGAATAATTAATAAATTGAAGAAACGTAACCAATTACCAGAAGAGTCAGGATCTGATATGTCTGAATAAAATGATACATTTTCTATAAATTTT
Organism: Teleogryllus occipitalis; assembly: GCA_011170035.1. Classification (NCBI taxonomy): domain Eukaryota; kingdom Metazoa; phylum Arthropoda; class Insecta; order Orthoptera; family Gryllidae; genus Teleogryllus; species Teleogryllus occipitalis. Next base: position 137,954 of record BLKR01002200.1, read on the forward strand.
ATGAATATTCTACAATGGAATGTCAACGGATTATATTGCAGATTAGAAAGACTACAATTATTATGCATAAAACATAAACCTGAAATCATTTGCATTCAAGAAACCAACTTTAAAGCCAACCATGTAGGTATTATAAAAGGATATAAACCTTTTCATAAAAATCGATCCACATCCAGCATAGCAAGTGGAGGTGTCGCAACTTATGTTAGATAGAAATTTATTCTACAATTGGGCAAATGATGCCCGGTGGCAGAATGCAAAATTACAATTACAAATAAAATAATATATAAAAAATAAATATAAACAAACAAATTGACTCTCATTTCCTATATATGCAGATGGCATTTACATTCCTATACTAAACATTAAAATGCATACACACTATCATATAAATGAATAAACTTACATATTACACAAATATACATACATACAAACATATACGCATATATACATAGAGAGACGAAGGAACCCTCACCTACACACCAATCAGAACTTATTCAGCCATATTCAGAAGAAATGAAATCACTTCACTTCACTTCACTTCACTGCACTGCACTGCATATAACTTTATCTAAATATTAGTTGTTCAATACTTTTTCTGTAGACTACGCATAATCGCACCTTTAACTTCACTTCACGTCACTATACGTTTTCACCCTACTGACTAATTTCCTATATTTTTTTTCTAAACCCTCGCGCTGAGCAAGGAAAGGGCTCAAAAACTGTCGCAGGCAAATCGTTCCAATCTACTATAGTTCTGTTTACGAAGGAGAATTTCCCTACGTCCGTTCTTTGTATTCTTGTTCTAATTTTATATTTATGATCAAATCTATGTTAAAGAGTTCTTAACAGTTAAACAACTTGACATCCAATCTAACATCGAGGTTGTAGCTGTAATACTTCAAGATCATAACCCAGTGTGTTTCTGTAACATTTACCTACCTAACAGCCACAACTTTGAAATTAATGAAATCAAAGATATAATCAAACAACTCCCCAAACCTTTTGTCCTACTCGGAGATTTTAATTGCCATAACACCTTATGGGGTTCAAAAACAAATGATTCCAGGGGCAATTCCATTGAAGCACTCATTGAAGAGCTTGATCTAACACTATTAAATAATGGGCAACCAACTCACTTTAATGTGAGCAATGGTAGCCTCAGTGCTATTGCTCTCACCTTATGCTCCACTACAATTGCACCAAGATGCAACTGGTACGCCATAGATGATCCGCACGACAGTGATCATTTTCCCATCTTTATTGACATCAGTAGCCCTCTTCGCATACCAATTCTAACTATGAATCCCCATAAATTGAATTACAACAAAGCTAACTGGTTGAAATACCAAGATCTAATATCCAGGCGGTTCAATGATACTGACATCTTTGAAGGTAATGATGTAAATATTGACAGCATTATCCATAATTTCTCAGAAATAATTTTAAAATCTGCTAATGATTCAATAGAGTCTTGTAAATCTTCAAAAAGGACAAAATCGGTCCCATGGTGGAATGAAAAATGCAGTGAAGCAATAGAACGATCCAAGCATGCTTTTAATAGATACAAAAAACATGGTTCTGTAGAAAATAAAATTGAATACAAAAAAATGAGAGCTGCTGCAAGAAGAACAGTCAAAGAAAGCAAAATCTCATCCTGGGTCAACTTTGTCTCCAAAATTACCAAAGATCATGATATCAAAAAATCATGGAAAAAAATTAATGCAATCAAAGGTATAAAAAGATTCAATCAAATTAATTTTCTTCAGTCTACAGATAACCTGTTTATCACTGATCCTGATGCTATTGTTAATTATTTAGCTAACAACTTTGCCAATAATTCGAGCACTCTAAATTATTCTGAAGCCTTCCAAATTTTTAAGAATGAGAAAGAAAATGAACCTTTAACTGACTACGAAGATCTGTGCTCTCAATACAACATCAATGATCCCATTACATTAAATGAACTAAGGGCTACATTCAAAGTCCTCAAAGACTCTACACCTGGCCCTGATAACATCCCCTATATTCATCTCAAGAAACTACCAATTAATGGTCTTGAAACTCTCCTCAAAATTTACAACTTTATTTGGGAAAATAATGTTTTCCCCAAAATATGGACCTCCGCAATTGTCATTCCAATTCAAAGCCAGGGAATGATCCATCAAGAAGTACTGACTATAGACCGATTGCCCTGACTTGCAACATGTGTAAAATCATGGAAAAAATTATAAACTATAGACTACAGTGGTATTTGGAGTTCAAGAAGATTATATCAGACAACCAATTTGGTTTCATGCGTCATCACTCAACTTTATCACATTTAGTAAGCATTGATTCTTACATAAAAGAAGCTTTTTCCAATAAGCAACATGCATTAGTAGTCAACCTTGACATAGAAAAAGCATATGACATGGTATGGGTGCATCGCATCATACTTAAGTTGCAAGAAGTAGGTGTCGGCGGAAATTTGTTGCAACTCATCAAAAACTTCACCAAAAATCGTGTCATTCAAGTAAGGTCCAATGGTAAGCTCTCTGATAAGAAAAACATCGAAAATGGAGTGCCTCAAGGATCCATACTCAGCGTAATTCTTTTTCTAATGGCCATCAATGATGCTGACATGGAAATTACCCCCCCAGTCACCGTGAGAAAATATGCAGATGATATCACCATTTTGTGCAAAGGACGAAGCGTAGATTCAAGTGAAAAATTAATGCAATCTGCCTTAAATAAAATATACGAATGGTCTCTTAAATCCGTCTTCAAATTCTCTGCTCAAAAAAGTGTCGGCACATTATTCTCAAAACAAAATGTAAGCAGAGTTCCTAGACTTAAGCTTAACAACTGCAGTATCAAATTTGATAATACCACCAAAATTTTAGGACTGATTTTCGATTCCAAACTGAACTGGAAGAAACATATACAACACATAGTTGATGATTGTAAAAAAAGAAAAAACATCCTGAAATGCATTTCTTACAACAATTGGGGGGCTGATAAGAGCCTTCTGATGTCTGATGTCTGGAAACATGTTGAAATCTTAATGAAAGACAGATGGAACAGCAAGTGGTCCATGCTCAAAGCCAGTGAACTCCATAAACAAATAGGAAATTTCTTCAATTTAAAAACAAGTGCTGAATTAAATAGAAAGGAACAAGTAGCAATATCTAGAATCCGAACTGGACACTGCAAATTGAGTCATATCCACTTATTTTACAAAAGCCCTCCTCCCACCTGCAACCACTGTGACAACTCCACTCTTCTTAATTTAAACCATATAATTAACCACTGTCCTCATTACAACACTCTTAAACAACAAATTCTGCAGGATGACTCATTTGCCTTAATTTTGGAATCCCCTAAATACCAAGAAAAAATTCTTAATTTTTGCAAAAAAATTCAAATATTTTCAGATATATAATAGGTATTAACTATTGTCAATAATTTAGAAACCATGTCAATTTCTGTTAACATAGTTGTTATTATTGTAATTACAACCAAATGTATTATTTAATTGTCGCTAATGACCATCGCTGTTGATGCGACAATAAATAAACTAAAAAAAACTACGAAAATTTAATTTTTTTAAAATATCTCTCACGTCCTTAATATGTCAATTATGATCATTTCTTATACATTGTCGCATTTTGCTTCACATAATCTCTTCTGAAGTTTCTCAATAACATTTTTGAGAAAATTTTGAAAATGTCCTTGAGGTTTCGTAAAGTACCCTTCAAAATGAAATTATCTGTTTTAAATTCAAGGGTCCAAGACGTATATAATTTTAGGATATACATTTTGGTAAAAATCCTACTTATGGTTTAGGCACTAGAGTTGTTCCCAGACAAATCGACGGACGGACTGACCGACGGATAGACAAACATTTTGCCATACTATTATGTAGCTCTAGTTCTTTGGTGTGTTTTTGTAGGACTAACGTATTGTACTAAATTTTTATATTCCTTCCATTGTTTAATTGTTCATAAATTTACAGTGATTCAAAGAGAAATAAAAGTCTAGAGTGTTTAATTAACACGTTATTGTTTATCACCCTAAACATTATAGCTTGATGATGGAACTTTTTTTTAACGGTGGCAAACAACTAAATAGTCGATCTATTGATCAAGTTCTATGGACCAGCCTTCAGTTTATTAATGATAGTAAGAATTCTCTATGTTTTGCTGAAAGCATATATTTTGGTATCAAGGACACACAAAACATGGATTCTGATTGGACAACGTGTTAGAGGAAGAAATTTACTACGTATAGCAACAAGAATTATCCAACTTTCGATATCAGGAACACACAAAACGACTTTTTCTGTCGAAAAATCACCGCTTTTCGTTGCAGCATTTCAGTACTTTCTCTATAATACATAAGTAGAATGCAAGAAAGTAAAAATAGAAATGAACTGATATAATCAATAATAATAATAATATTGGGTGTTTCAAAAAGGACAAGTTTGAAGACTCGCATTGGTTTATTCTTTCAACTTACTGAATTTGTTTTGGTGTCAATATTTAGCAAAATACATCAAGTTTTACTTAAACAGATTCAAATTTTACATAAAGAGATTCATGAGGCTTCCATTGGTCATGCGGCTCATACACCATTTAATGTCTATTTCGTGCCAAACTCGCTGCAGCTTGTCAGGGTATGTGAGAGAAATTCTAGCTCGCAGTTTTGGTAAAAAGCCAGGTAATGTTGGAACAAACGGTATCCTTGATGAACCGTCAAAAGAAAAAAACAAAACAAAACAAATTTTGTTAGATCGGTGAACGAGGGGCCCATGCAATTTCCACACCTCGGTCCAATCACCATGTAGCATTTCCAAACAAAATTCTTTATGAGAAATCTTATCAGTTTACTTTCGTTCATGCACCATTGTTAACTTGAATAGTTTGATGCAACGGTTTTCTCAAGTCATGCCAAATAGTCGTATGTGGGATGCACAGCTTTCGAGAAGCTCTGTTAACAGAGTTCTGCCTCACTTGCTCTAAGTCGTCAGATGCATGGGGTCGACCTGAGGATGTGTCTTACTATGTCTTGCTATGTCTTACCGTACATCCAGTTTCATTAAAACACGAATCCCACTGATAAACAGCAAGCCTACTGGGAGGATCTTTATCATTCTCTGTACGAAAATTACGTGTCACAGTTGTCTCAGGATTCGAATTTTCAAACCAAAACACGCAGCGAGCCCGCTCCGGACCGGTAGAAGCTCGAATAGGCTTAGACAGGAAAATGTTTTCTGAATCTGCTGGTAGTGCTTCTGTACTAGAGTGCCACAAGAGTCGAAACTTGATCTATTTTCCTTCTAATTGGCGCCATGACTAGGTCTCTGGGTCGTTTGAATGAGTTTGTACAAGCATTCAAAATTGTAAAGTCCTTATTGAAACACCTTGCTTTTCAGTGTAAAAGAAATCCTCTCGCTATTTCAGGTCCACGAACAAGTCTTGCAACATTATTATTGGTTAATTCAGGCACAAAATATACTGCTGCTCTAAAAACCGTTAATGTAGTTTATTCTTGATTATTTTTATAAGTTGTTTTATAACACAAAGGACTTAATTTTTTTAAAATAATGCCTTTCCTTTTAGACATACAAGATAAGTTTGATTTAATAGTACAGCCTCATTCTCATTTTTACTAGCTTTCAAACTATTCCAGTAATTAACATTCTTCGTGTCATATGGAACTAAATACTCGAACGGCTTATCACTTCTACTCGTAAAACAGATTGCTTAGTTCCCCGTTCATGAAAATTCGTTGATTAGTTCGAAAGTTAAACGAGGATGGAAAGAAAAGCTAACACAGGATGAAAAAGAAAGCCTGCCCATCCAGCTTACTGTCAGATAGTAATAGACGTACACTGTCAGAAACGTCATTGATGCCATGTCATGATGTGTATGGTGCCCAAAATAGAGCATATACAATTTTAAAACATTTAAATGCTGAAGAAAAGGACACTTAGCGCATTAATAACATCTCAAAAAGAGAGACTAGGAAAACAGCTTAGTAGAATTAGTTTATGGAGACCCTAGTGAATGCAGGATCTGAAGGAAGTGCTCGACATATTTAAAAATATGGTAAAGATGAATGTATTAATGTGTACCTTGAACATTATATAGAAGTTAATATATTTAAATATTAGATTTAATACTTCCATTAAAATCAGTGTAGATTTAATGTCGAGGTTCTCCCATTTTTCCAGCCTCTCGTCATCATTCATACCACATACTCATTATAACTACTCCTTCAAGACTATTCCTTCATTCCAGATATGACCATACAAGTCTGACTATTGCAGCCTCATGTATATGTGTACATTAAATTTAATATGCGTTCATGTTAATATCTTTAAAGTACATTTTTTTAAAGTAATGCAGAAATTTCTGACAGTGTACTCAAAATAATAACAAAAAGTACAACTTTTAAATTCAGAACCGTTCCGCTCTTAATTACACATTTCCCCAAACGTTTTCGCTATTTGTGAGTGCACAGAGGTGGATGTTGTTTCCTTTAATCACATCTCGAACAGTATCTGTCTTGCGGGAGAGCGGGGGGGGGGTGTCTCTGCAGTGGCAGTTGCCACACACGATGGCTCGGTGGCCTTTGGGGGGAGACTGCTGGACAGAAGGGGGCAGGGGGGCAAGCTTTCACGCCGCGGGCGCCCTAAAAGCCGTCTCTGCCCGAGCAAATTAGCTTCCGCTTTGCTCCGAAAGTGTCGTAAAACTCCTTCGCCGCACCCGTGAAACTTGGTTCGCATGGGACTGACTCTAAAAGAACATAGGCAGTTCGGGGAACTTTTAGTTCTTTAATGTATAGAAGCGTGGTGCAACTCAAGTTCGGAAGGAATGTAAAAAGTGGTTGATGATAAAGAGACTAAATCGTAAGAGACTAAACGAAGTGTGTACCATTAGTTTCTGAAAGATTGAAGTTCTAAAGACTCAGAACTAAAAATTCAAAAATTCTAATTTAAAATTTCGAAAAAAGTATTCAGTGCTATTCTGTTCTTGGGTAATGATGAAATAATATTAAGTACTTTTACTAACATTTCTGTAGAAATATTTTCGAATTCAAATCTAATTATATATATATATATATATATATATATATATATATATATATATATATATATATATATATATATATATATTCATTAGCAATACTACAAAATCGAGTCAGTAGTTTGTGTGCTTTTAGAAACACGCTTTATATTACTCGGGAGAAAAAATATTTCCCAATTTTGCCATATACTTTTGTTTTCTTCACGTCTGTTTCTTTATTTATTATTAAAAGTAAATAAAAGGGTTCAGGGCTCTTTTAATATTTTATTATTTCTTGACTATAAATAAAATAAAAACGTTCTGTGAATTAGCTACTAAAACGTCACTAAAAATTGTGATTCTCTAATTCATGTAGCATTATCAATACAACTCAATAATTTTATTTTCAAACTGATAAAAAAATATCACAATTTTTAGTGACGTTTTAGTAGCTAATTCACAGAACGTTTTTATTTTATTTATAGTCAAGAAATAATAAAATATTAAAAGAGCCCTGAACCCTTTTATTTACTTTTAATAATAAATAAAGAAACAGACGTGAAGAAAACAAAAGTATATGGAAAAATTGGGAAATATTTTTTCTCCCGAGTAATATAAAGCGTGTTTCTAAAAGCACACAAACTACTGACTCGATTTTGTAGTATTGCTAATGAAATAACTACCGCAAATCCCACTCTTCACAAAAGTAACAAAACGAGATGTTAAGAAAACGTATGCATAGTGAACAAAATTGCCATCCATTGCAGCAGTTTACCAGAATTTTGACTCTACATAGTGCGGAACACAGTTTAGTGAAATTTATAGACACAAAAATTCTTACTTTTTTTCTAGTTAAATAGATGGAGAAACATTCTTTAATTCCTTTGCATTTCGATTATTCAATGCTCATATCAGACGTCGTGAAATGTGGATGGAAACGAAATTTTGGTAAGAAAGATAAGAAATGCGATGGCACAAATTAAGTACATAATGACACTTAAGTAGAGCTATTGCTACGGAAACTACTGGGTAGGAATTAATTGATTATTTATTTATCTTCCCGGCACATTACAAAATACCCTCGACTTCTGTTCTTAGCAGATTCTCCAATTTCTCGGCCATTCCCACTCCGTCCTCATCTCGTTTCACCCAGTCCTATTCCGTTCCAATCTCGTCCCGTCTCCGTCCCTGCTCAGACCTCACCAACCCCGTCCCTGGCCTAGCCCGCCGCCGTCCAACCCACTCCGCACCCCACCCGACCCGGCCCGGCCCGGCCCGGCCCGGCCCCGCTCCTCTGCGTCCCCGACCCTCTCCACAAATCCCCGACCCCACTCCGGAGCTTCCGTTAGCGGCGGCCGCGAAATTGTGAAACATGGGGCGCGAAGAATATGAATAAAGCATGCAATAAATAAACAAAGGGTCGCGCGGCGCGGAGCGGCGGGGGCGGGGGCGGGGAGGCCACAATGGGCACTGCGCCGCCCGCGCGGGCATACGCTCGCCTTCCGCAGCCTCTGGCCGGCACAGCACGCCCCCAACTAACAAAGGGGAAAAAGTCAAGAAGTGGAGGAGGTAAAAAAGAATGAGAGAGAAAGAAGAAAGTAAAAGTGAAGGAAAAGAAGATGGGCGAAAGAGAAAAATCAAGAAAAAATGGGAAGTGAATAAGAGTAACTAAAAAACGACGAAAAAAGAACATAATGATTTCATGGACAAGAAAGAGAATCCGTGAAAGAAGAAACATGACAAATAAAAAGGGAAATTAGGGCAATCAAGCGGTCGACAGTGGAGTCAAGCGATCAAAAGTTGATTCAAACGATGAAGCTTAACCTATTGATTAAATTTTTTCCTTTGTTTACTTTAATTGTGATTGTTATCTTTTTTAATGTTGACTCTAATCTACTCTTCCGGATTTCTTGCCAGTGAATCTTCGTGGCCCGTAGGAATTCGTCCGTCGGGACCTCGGCGTCGCCCGTCGTGCTGATGGGCGGGGGCGGGGCGCCGTGTCCGTTTCATTCGCGTGCGGTGAGCGCCCCGCGCGGCGCTTTTTGGCGACGGTTCCCTTAGGAATTGGCTCCGCGGCTGCGGCTGTCGGCGGCGGGGCGTGTGTTTTTGCGCGCCGCGCCGCGCCGCGCCGCCAGAGCTGCAGTTCGACGCTAGCGCTAACTAGGCGCGGACATCGCTCTCGCGTGTAATGGGGCGTAATCGCGTTGCAGCCACTTGCCGGGCCTAATTGTTTTATGGGCTGCGGTCAATTTATCAGTGTCATATTAATTATTCATATTTTTAGCAGATGATATGCATAATGTGCGATAACAACTCGGTTGAGTAAAGAGCCCCTTTGTATACTTACTGTGATGATTTTGTTGAGATATAAAATATTTTATGAACAGCCCATCATCCCGCGATGCGTCCGTTAAAAAAGATATACAAAATGATAAAAAAGCAATATATTAAGTATGTGTACTTTGACAAGGCAAAAATGAAGCTTTATGAATGGTAGTGAAAGTATTGTGAGTAAAATAACGGAAGTTTGTGTGTGGTTTGAATTATGAAATTTAAAAACAGCTTGTTGAAATTTGTTCATATGAATAATGTACACAATTTAAAAAATGAAGATTTTTTGTATCCAAGAAATATATTTTTACTGTTGTTTTACAGTTAAACTGTTAATCAGAATCAGTGTTTTTTCATTTATTCACACATGTTAAAACAATATCAGTTGACTCAAAAGATATGTCATTAATTGAATGTAGAATCGAGAATGTATTTTCTGAAGTGTACTGAACTTGTAAAAATCTTGGATACTCATTACCGATACGTTATACAAAGAAATAGATGAAGTAATGAAAATTTAACTTACGATAAACATGATGTTGCCCACGTCTCTGAATTCTTCTTCTTCATCTTGAAAATGAAACTAACAATTATTGGAGCCTTTTCTTCACCTTCTGTATGAATGTACTCTGTATTTATTAGGTTATGGTAGTTTTCTTCGGCATCTAATCAGGAAAGCTTACACCTCCACCGGCAGCAAGTAGTTTCTGAATGCCCTTTCCTGTCGTACCCTTCCATCCTGTCCTACCGTTCCATGCCATGCCCTGCCCTCCCCTTCCCCATTATGATCTGTCCTCCCCGATCTGTCGTGCCTTTCCTATCTTTTCTGTTCTGCCCTACCATTCCCTAATCTAACCTGTTCCTCCCTGTTTAGATCTTCCTTTCATCCTGTCATTCTCTGTCCTTCCCTACCTTTCTCATTCCCACCCTGTCGCGTTGGGGCGCACTGTGTCATTGCGCCCTCTCCTGTTTTCCTGCGCTTGTGGGTTTCGCAGTTGACGGATCAACGTTTGTGATTTGTCCTGACGACGCAAATTTGCCAGTGTAAATTTGCAAGTGATACTTTATCGATGGCGGACGAACTGCCGCTGCCGTTTGACTGTCAGTGCTTGTGGATCGTTAGTTTTTCGCGTCATCTTTTGCTGGGCGGCTCTACAATAACTTTATTCGGTGACGAATGGAAATTGCAAATTTGTCTGGTGATTACAAAATAAGTACATGATTTCAAAATATCGAGTATTACGAGCCAATATGTGCTAAAGTGTGAAAGATGACGAGTATTGAATAATCCTATTTTATTCTAACGAAGGAATGAAAATATTAAATGCCCACTTTGTCGATCGTATTTCATATATTTCTCTGAGTCGGTTTATTTTTTGGCGTTTCTTTACATTTACGTTTGTGACGAACTAAAATATAAATATACAGTCGTAAGTAGTGACTAAACATTAGTGAAATCGTCCGGAAATAAAAGTGTCTAGGGAGACGAGATAATCCTACTTGCATTGGTCTCTGTCTGCTCTTTGAAATATACGGAAATACACAAGGTTCGCTGACAAGGAGAGTAAGGAAAGGTAAAGGGTAAAAGAGATAATAGAGAAGGAAAACCAGAATGTTGATTTTAGATGAAGATAATGGGGCTATCAGAGTTATTTGTGGAACGAAAACAAGTCTCCAAGACTAGATTACGTTAAGTCGTTTATTAAATTTCACCATCACCATACATATCTTAGCAGTGCCATCATCCACGGCTGAGTACGTTTAAGCGAGAAAGTAATTTCACGAATATCGTGTTTACTTAGCTTCTAAGAAACTTGTGGGAGGTGCGCTCAGCGTCGAAGAACGAAAGGAATTCGGCAACACATGCATAGTTAAAAGGAATTTGAGCTGCAAGCGCAAACTCCGCGCAGGGAAGGGGGCGAGGGCGGAGGGGGGCCGGCCGAGGACAGGGCGAGGAGAGACGGGTCGGGCGAGTCTTGAGGTTATCTCATTACGCGCGTAATTGGAGTGCGCGCGAAAACGCGGTTAACGATTGTGAGGGCGGGCGGGCGGGCGGGGCGCTCATCTGCCCCTGCGCGCGACACTAGCGCCGCCACCGCCGCCCTCGTCAGGCAGGGAAGGCGTTGGCGGGAGCGGGAATCGGCTGCTCCGAGTCGACCGTCGTTTCCAAGTGATCTGACGGGAAGAAGAAGAAGAAATACACATTAACATTGGAGATGAATGGGCAGATGCAATCACAACTGCAATATATAAGTTTATTTTTTACTGATACTTTATTGCTTGTAATTCACTTCGTAACGGAGCTCGATAGTATTTCATAACTTACCTGCATCGTCATAACTATCGCCATAACATCATTAGGAGCCCAACATTTATTGCTTATTTATCCTTGAAAATATTTTATTACATGAGAGCTTTTTTTATTTTCAAAATTCATATAGTATATGACTTAGTGTAGGGATCACAGAATTTTTGAAAATGTGCACAGAATTCACTTCTCCCCATAGCACGTCATACGCAGTTTCAACTGTTTTTTTTTTCACGTAAAATAACTAAATAAATAACTAGGGGAAAATGCAAACAGTTGAATGAAGTTAAGTATTCTCCCGTGGAGGGAATTGTGAGACGGAATTCTGGGGAAATATGAATAGGCCAACCGAGACATGGTAACATCTGGTTAATTAGCAAGTAAATCTGAATAATTAAAATTTGTTTAAAAATAAAATCTATGTACGAGTACCACGGGCGTTAACTGGTTCTAAGAATCTAGATTTTAGTGCATAAATAAAGATTATTTAATATAACATTAAAAACATACAAATATTAAATTAATTAATAGCCAGTGAGATAAGCAATTTTTTTTTGTATTTATTTCTATCTGCTCGACCAGATGGTCCTACAGAGTTGTGAATACACATAAACATATAATTCTTGGAAAACTTCCTAAGTTGATTGTCTTATTGAGGTGTTAAACCACAAAGAAAGACACAAAATTTTGTTTTATGGTGAGGTGAGAAAGGAAGATAGTTTGAGTTTGATATTGTTAAGGTTTGGAGAGGGTGTTAATTAAAATATTATGAGAGGACATGTGGGGAGATTTGAATCAGGGGGGTCTGAAAATATCTTTGGGAAAACGAGATTTTATTCTGTTCGGAGTATTGGCTTGTTGACCAAGGTGAAAAAAGGAAATGCTTGGGCAAGATGGAAGAAGTGTATAAAATTTAGAGGATAAGCTTATTAAATAGTCTGAGATGTAAGGTATTTGAAGTTCACGATGAATTTGACTGTTAGGAATGAACCAGGGTGCGTTAAGAAGTCTGCGAAGGCATTTATTTTGAAAAACTTGAATTTTGTTAGTATTGCTAGGAGCAGTGTTTAACCAGGCAGGGCATGCATATGTTAGTGTGGGTCTTATAATACTTTTATATAGTAGTAATTTGGTTTCAAGTTTTAGTGAAGATGTCGGATTTATGAGTGGATACAATTTAGAAGCTTTTGCTGTAGCTTTTTGTATGTTAGATTTGATGTGATCTTTCCAGGTTAGTCGTCTATCAATTAATATTCCTAGGTATTTGGCAGGGGTAGAGTTGTTTAGCCAGGATAGTTGAGTGTTATTGATAGTCAATGGAGGTGGATTTGTTGGTTTTCTGAGAGTAAAGATTTTTGCTTGAGTTTTTGCTGGATTGATTTTTAATCGCCATTTATAAAACCAAGTATTTAAACTATGAAGAAATGATTGGATTTGATCAGACGCTAAAAGTATGTCTTCGTGAGAAGAATAGACTACCGTATCATCTGCAAATAGGGATATGTTGGCATCAGGCATAGTAGGATGGTCTGAGGTGTAGATGTTGAAGAATGTGGGAGCAAGAACTGAGCCTTGAGGAACGCCTGCAAGTATATTATGAGTATTTGAAAAGGTCTGATTGACTTTAACTTGGAAAGTTCGGTTTCTTAAATAGCTGGAGATGATTTTATAGAGGAATTCTGGAGTACCTGATTGCTGAAGTTTGAATAGAAGTCCATTGTGCCATATGCTGTCAAAGGCTTTAGTAATGTCAAGAAAGGCTGCAATTGTATGCTTTTTTGTGTGAAAACTATTTGCTGTGTGTTCTATAAGTCTGATTAGTGGGTGGGTTGTTGAGTGATTGGGTTTGAAGCCGAATTGAGTTTTGGGTATGGTATGGCTGGCATTAAGAAAGTTAATAAGGCGGTTTAATATTAGTTTTTCAAAGATTTTTGCTAGAGAGGGGAGTAAGCTGATAGGTCTATAATTGGTGGGATCGTTAGGATTGGTTTTAGGTTTAATAATGGGAAGTATAACTGCATGTTTCCACATTTGTGGAAAGTATCCAAGGCGAAGTCCGGCATTGAAAATAGATGTTAAAGCTGCAATACAACGCTTTGGTAGCTGCTTGAGGGTTACATTGGTGAGATAAGCATTAACAATTGCCTCCCAATGGCTGGCGGAGAGGGGGGAAGCGACGGAAATCAACACAGTTTTTTTTCTTTATTTTTATGTAAGGAGTTAGTGTTTAATTCTTTTTAGGATTTTTTTATTACAACTTTACTTAACTCTTAGTGGTAATTTCGTCTTTCAATGCTTATTGGATGTTTACAAAAAAATTCATTCCCGAGGAATCGTGGAAACTTCAGCATTCTGTTACAGTCAGGCCTCCCCATAAAATCGTCGCAGCTTAACTTTATGCAGCTTTTTATAATTTTATTCACTGCATTACAAACAGTAGTAGCAGTTAAAACTCCAATTGACATATCTACGAGCTTACGTAGGAATACTTCAAAGAAATTAGTTGTTCTGAATAATCTGGATAGTAAGAGTTCTTATTTAGGTTCAACTATTGGCTTTCAGCTTCAAACATTCTGCTGAACAAAACCAAACAAAATGTTTTTTTCAAAAAATAGCATGCATACTGTCCAAGAATAACAAATAAAATACTCTCATATAACACTGCCAAAAATTAAACATTTTAACTTTTTGAAGCTATATCATAGCATAGTAAATATAGACTGCAACAGGGTTCTTTACATAACAAGAATACCAGGTGCAATATGCAACATATGAATACACATATGCAACACATAATGCAACACATGAATCCCAAACATTTTATGGAGGTCAGCCTCTTGTTTGGAGTTTTGCTGTCACCTGACGTCAACTGTGCCGTAAGCAGAGACGCAGGAGTATGAGAATTCAGTCAATATGTGTAGTATAAGGATAGGTCGAGTAACAGATTGAAAAGTATAAATTTTTTAATCAAAATCGAAACTGTTTAATGGTTTTTTGGATTTTATCGAGTATCCGGGTGTCTTACAAAACCATAAATACCTTTCACATAATTGTCTGCATAATTTTCTTTCCATTTCTGCACGTGTGGTAAATTTGTAATAATGTAATAATAGGTAAGTAGGGAGAGGACAAGAATAATGAGATGGAGTGTATTTAATAAGAAGAAACTAGCAGGATTAGAAGAAAAAAATTAAAAAGTTAGAAAAGGTAGCAAAAGTACTGTACCGATTAGGATAAGACGCATAAGAGGAGAAAAAGGGCCTCTGCAAGTCACCTGAGAGCGTGTGGTTTTCTTGGACGTGGGGGCAGCTCCGCTGGCGTCCGCTGGCCGCCCCCCCCCCCTCCGCTCCTCCTCCTCGTCGACGCGGAACGTCTAGGCGGCGTCAGCGGCGTCGGCGTCAGCGGTGTCGGCGAGGGCGTGGCTCGGGGGAGGGTCGGTCTGGTCTTGCGGCCCCAGCGCCTTCTCCCGCAGCTCCACCTGCTTCTCCCGCTGCTCCGCCATCCGCTCGCGCGTCTCCAGCGCCACCTCCCGCGCCGCCACGTCCGCCTCCAGCTGCAGGGCACGCCGCGCCGCCCGTCACGCTTCGGGACTCGCGCACGCTAATACCACTCTCGCAGGACGTCGCAGAGAAAACAGTGGTCAAAGCCTGCTCAGTCACCCCCAGGACACACTCGCTCCGCCAGGAGTGGGGCACAAAGGCTACTAGCTGGAAACCAGCTCACGACGCCAGCAGCAGAAAGGCTAAAAACGTGTGCTGGGAAAGTCTCTCCGCACTGTGCCGAATCACAGCTCTTACTAACAATTATATTTATGTTCGTAGCATCCATTTCACTAGGAAATAAGTAAAGGGGACAACATTTTCAGCATCTGTTATGATTGTGGAGAGTACGCAACATACGTTTTTATTTGCTACAAGCTGGAATTCATGCTACACACATAATGTCTATTGCTAGCACTCTCACCAGCCACTGGTTTCTCTGCGGAGAGACTTTCCTGGCACACTGTACAAGGCAAAGTTTGTAGCCCCCCCGTTCCCCGAATATACTCGATCCATGGGACATGAGACAGAAAGACATCAATGATACAAGAGCTGGGGTGGAGTCGTTTTTCCGTGAAGTGCATAAGGTTGTAACTTTTCTACACCTCTTTCTTTTGTGGAAAGTAATCACAAAGGTTCAGCTAGTTGAATATTAAGGCAACAAGAGTGCACAGTCTAGGTCGGTGCGCGACAAGAAAAACAGTGTCACCGCGTTTTGGATAGTAAAACAGAAGTCAAAACCCTCGGCGCTCACTCAACCTACTCCATTCACGGCTCAGTTGCCAGAAAAGCGACGTGTTTCAACTAGTCTCACTAAACATTGGAAAGTTAGGTGACCACAGGACAAAGCTTGTAACCCTATGCTCAAGTTATAGGTGACCCAAAGAGAATTCAACTGCAACGCAACTACTGGACTAATCTTCCCGACGCTGCGCACGACTTAATGCGTAACTCGATAGTGAGACAACAAGTGGGAAAATATTGCAACAGAACTCACTAGCTAATAACGACTCAAGAAGCATTTGACAGCTAGGCAAATATGCAGGACAAGTGGCAGTATAACTGCATAAATATGTAGGAAAGAAGAACGACTTCCTAAATTGCGATATTAAACGCGACTTTGTACAAGTATTAGGTTCATTTGTGAGTTAACTATCATTTTAAGACAAAAAATAATATTCATGAACTTTGATGGTAATCTCGATCATTTGAATACTTTGTTACTGCGGTAGGTTGGTGCATTTTACGTGCCACTTGGCCGTGCCTGTGCAGTCAGCGGGCAGAGCTGTCAATGAACGTGGACTTCCCTCTCCACTGTTACGGCTGGCTTGGCTGATAACACACGTTATACATTACATGTGACGATTGTTTGAAGGCTATTGACAATAACTATTATATTATGGTGCGTAAATATGTCTGAAGAAAGTACCACTCTTATCACGCATATCTTCTACAGTTTTACTGCAATAAATAACCTAAACAAAGTGGTTTTTAATCTTGATTTCCCTCACTACTTCAAAGGAAAAACCGGTAAAATAAGTAAAATTTTACACGACGGAAATGTAATCCGATAATCCCACCGCGTGTGTTTTTCTGACAGCTGAAAATTAGGACGCGTATAATAATGGAGCGCATTAAGCTCAGATCGTTACTACGGCTGTAAATGAAAATCCTGTACTTATACAAGACGAACTTAGCAGTAATTCGCGACGAGCTCAGAGTCAAGGATGTTTTATAAAAGACGCAGAGAAGAACGGAACGTTGCTCCTTATATTAGTAGGATCGAAGCGAGTGCGTGATATTTACATAGTTCTGAGGAATATCTTTGTCATTACTCAAAAATTGCTAAACATTTTTGAACTTTCCATCATTTTTTCATTTCCACCAACCTTCGAAGGGTGGGAATTTTATCTCTCGACAGAAGTTGTGTACTGTGTGTTTATCTGATTGAACACATTGAAGTTTAAGTTAGAACGTTGACTATTGTAAAAAAAAAATAGAATAATAATTTCATGCTATGCATAAGACAGACATATCAGAAACATGATATGCTTAAGAAAATAATTATATTAAATGCGGGTAAATCAAGTATGTTGGCTTGAGCTTTGGACATTTCACAGAATTACTAATGAAGGTTCGCTTAGGGCGCCTACTCACCTTGTGTATCCTGGCGATCTCCTCCTCGTTCCCGCCTTGCTCACGCACATTGAGCGCTTTCTCGCGGGCCTCCAGCTTGCTCTCTCGCTCCTCCAGCACGTGCTCTCGCTCCTCCAGCTTGCCCTCTCGCTCCTCCAGCGCGCGCTCTCGCTCCTCCAGCTTGCCTTCGCGCACCTCCAGGCCGCTCTCGCGCGCCACCAGCCTACGCTCGCGCTCGGCCAGCAACAGCACGCGCTTCGCGGCGGGGTCCTCCGTCTGTGCCTCCGCCTGCGCCTCCGCCTTCCCCTCCGCCTTCGCCTCCACCTTTACCTTTACCTCTGCCTCCGCCTCCTCCTCCTCCTCGTCCTCCGCCTCCGGCTCCGTCGCCACGCCCTCTGGAGGAGCGCTACGGAAGGGCGACGTGCCCTGCCCCGGGCCCCCGGCAGCGCGCTCCACCCCTGCGGACACAGGAGCTGGTGGTTGACGCCCCCTCGCCGGCGCGGGCGAGAGGGAACGCAATAATCAACAAGTCACGTCCTATTCATTTTGGACAGGCCACGAGAACATTTCTACAGGTCTTTTCCGTAAGCACCAACTCTCATTTAGCAGCTACCAGCTCTCTCTCCAAGTGACCAAGGTGCTGTTTCACTGCCTACATACACAAATAATTTTACAAACACATTTTGAAGGTTTGCAAGAAGACTTTTAGCTCATCCACAAGAATTAATGTAAATTAATACACAATAATTGTATTATCAATTATTGAATAGTATTTGTATCAATTATTGATTATGTAATCTATATACCTTATTTTGAAGGGTTGACTTTTCTCTTTCTCGAATATGTAGTATAGAGAAACTTAAGTAATGCTACAAACAATCTTTATCTCGTACTGTAATTGCAATTTTGACGGCAATACAGTCCATAAGACATTTTCCAAAACATATTTCTCTAAAACGCAGCATGCAGCAAATTTCGCTTATAATTGATTTTCATTAAAATGTGTGAACTTTGAAAATTGCGAACTTTCAACCTTTCTCCCAACTTCATTCGCAACTTCACATATGCTCCATATTTTTAATTAAAATATGTTTCATCATAATATATTTAGTATAAATGAAATTGAATTTTGTCAAGAGTTTCTCAGAATTCCCTGTTAGAATGAACAAGAACTGAAGAAATGTATTTTTATATTAATTATATTAATATTGTATGACACTGCTATTGCATTCTCGTTATATTGATATCAAGTAATATTTTTCAATTATTTATATTTTCATTTGTGTAAATAATACACATACAGAGAGAAAGTACTTTAGATTTTCCTAGAAAAATCCACATGTTAATTTATGACGTTATCATGGAATTACCTTTGAAGAAATCAGAATGTATTTATAAATTTGGATGTGAAGTACACTTTAAGTATTCTTACTTATAATAAACAAATGTTCTAACGGGGAAATGATCCTTTGAAAAAATGCAAATAGAGCGGACCTAGCGACAAACTATGTGAAGACGCAGAACTAATATTTGAAAACCAATTCCCTATTTACGTACGTGAATTGTTAAAAACATGTCTTCTCTTTTTAGGATTAATAATTTTTTGAAATGTTCGTTATATTAAAAATGCACCTACGCTAGTCACTTAGAAACCAGAGGAAATTAACTTATTTATAATATCGAAATATAACAATGATCAGAGGAATCCATTTATATACTTGGCTGATTTTCAACTAGAAATTTGACTTATACATCCCAACGATAGAACGATCATTCCGATTGATTTGTAAAGCTTTAATCTTTTTGAATAAGTGTATGTCACGCATGATGTCCAAAATATGACTAAAGTTAGCATTATCCCGCTAATACGCACATTAGTCAGATGATGAGTCTTAAATGGTTGAATGAGGATTACCTAACTAATCATTTCTGACTTCTTCCGACTAATATTGGAGTTAGCCTCAGGGCGATGGGTAAAGACAGGTGGCTATCCGGAGTGAGCGGCGTTTGCAAAAAGAAATTTGGTTTTAAAAAGCGTTAAATTATGCATTGAGCAGACTGAAGGTGGTTTTATGTGCGCTACATCGAGACGCCAGAAGGCAGGATCCTAGTCAGTAGCTCGAGAATGCTTGAGACACGTTATTTGAGATTTATAAGGAGGTTATGTTAGATGGTGTAAAAAGAGTTTGAGAATGATGTAAATCTCAGAAACTTTCCAAAAACAGTTTGATTCCTGTTTTTCACATTAATTCTACTATTCATCGTCTCTATAACATAGTTCCCCTACAGACCCACTATGTGTTCTCTAATGTCCACTTCATCTGGCAAAAGCCGCACATTCTTTGAAAATGTTCCTTCTTCGTGCTTTATTCACCTATTTTAAAATTAATGTATTAGAGCAGTCGATACAATATTTCCTTACAAAAGATGAGGTAGAAGATTTTAGTTTTTTATTTTGTTTATCTATCTATATATTTAAAAAAAATAAGGTATTCTGCCATGGCTTCGTTTAGAGCTTCTACTGAACCGATTGTAGTATTTTTTCCTTTAAATGAAAGAATGTGATCGCTAGATGTGTTATCAGATATTGTTTGTGTTGATTCACCAACATTTACGGTATAAATTAATTAATTAAATCATTCTTTAATAGTACGCTTATCAATAGTCAATTGTTTTCTTCCAAAGGTAGCTGTTTCAAATTCAATATATATGAGTCGATATATGTGAGTGCACGCAGCTTCATGGTGGCGCTGCTTGATGTTTTGTTTTGATTGTTGAGATTTGTTTACAATTCGTCAAGGTTTTGTTTCAGTGTAATAATTGCATTGTGGCGTTGACAGTTTGCATGTATTTGCTTTTGTGGTGTATTTTGTAGAGAACATTCCGACAGTGGGTTTTGCTCGGATGTGAAGTTGTTCACAGGTGTTCACAGGTTACGTCGAATTCCTAATCGTTGCCCACGCGCCCCAAACGACGCAAATGTACATTAAGTGGACGCAGGGAAAGAGAAAGTCAGCGTAGGTGTCGTGATAGTGAGGTCATTTCGTTTTCTGTTGGGTCGTTGTCTATGAAATGTCAGTTTTGTTCTGCTTTGTACTTCCTATGTGAGAGAAATTCTGCAAACGAGTTTACTCTGTATTGCTTAAATGGGAAAATAAGTTTACCTTCGAGCAATATGCCAAAAGAAATCAAAGTTGTTTATAGGAAATGATGACACATAAAAAAACTTCAGAAATAATATCCGTCAGTATAATAGTGCTCTTTCTTTTGTGTCTCTTGGTGCCGATATTGCATTGCCATCTGGTCATGGGCCATACGTGTTCAAAATTTTGGGAACTCCACAACACAGAATATCTTCCGTTATACCCTGAAGATCCAAACAGTGCAACATATTGTGAATATTAGTCTCGGCACAATATTTTACATTTATCTCAGATCTCACCGTCAAATTTTGACGGGTTCTCACTAATATGGGTTTATATTTGCAATATGGGTGTTAGTAAGAAAGCCGTAGGTTTTCTTCTTGAAAATACTTCGGAAAAAAATTTCGGGCATTTGTAGGTTTTTGCGTAATAACTTTTAACGGTTGCTCTTATTGCAAAATATAGTTGTATACAATTTTAAGATCGCAAAGTTCTGTACAAATTTGTTCTCTGAATACTGTTCTTAATCAAATAGTAAGACAGCTACGACGTTTTAAAATAAAACTAAATTTTCCATTTTTTTCCATATTACTAGTGGACTCTCGAATGTAGTGTTTTTGGATTTCTAAGGTCGTCATTAATAAATAGCAATTAAATACTAATATTTTAATACTTATTGAGGTTGAACTCACGTTTTAACGTTCTAGTAGGAGTGGGAATATACCTATACGGTCCACTAACCATACGTTCAACCAAAAATGCCCGAGAATTGTTTTTTTTTTAACAAAACTTTTACTGGAATATTTTGAGGTAGAAAATTAAGGTTTTCTTACTATTACCAATATAACCAATATTTAAAATAATAAAATTTTCTACTTCACTTTTGCTAGTTAGGAGCTTTTGCTTATAGTTTCCCATGTACTACACGATATATTAACGGGTTAGTTGTGAAATTAACCAGATTGCGACTTCGGCCGTAATATTAGTCCGGTATGCACCGTGCTGTTTTCGTACAGATTGTCGTACAGTGTTTGTACAGAAACTTCAAGATTCCAAAGTAGAAGTATAAAAGCCAAAAGTTGCGTATACACACTCTTTACGTTTTCTGTGTGAATTCTGTACAAATCGTCACAAGACGCCGCTAGCGGATCTACCGGGAAACAACAGAATTGCGCCGTCTGAGAATTTTGTGGCGGTATTTCTGTGCGTGCGTTCTGCCTGTAATTTTTTTAAAGTATTAATTAACCATGGGGAGCATACAGAAGAAAAATTGGAAGGTGGGAATACGGAAAGATGTAGTTTATCACAATATCACTTCACATAATCACACCTAATCACAAAATAGAAATGGCTGATTACCATCGGGTCGGGTAAACAAATCCGTTAGTGAACGATTCTGCCGTTAAAAGCTCTTGAGTCAAACTGCAAGCGTTCTGCATGAAACGTTACCAAAATACTCAAATGTTTTCATGCCGAAATCGTGCAGTCTGGACTGTACGTTTTCTGTCCGTCCAATCTGCACGAAAAGTGTACGCGTATACAGGGCTGCACACAAGACGAAGAAGAATGCTCAAAAGTTTTCATGCCGAAATCGTGCAGTCTGGACTGTATGTTTTCTGTCCGTCCAATCGGCACGAAACGTGTATGCGTATACACAAGAAGAAGAATGCCAGAGCAGGCGCGCCGCGCAGCCGCCATTGACACACTCGTGCGCTCGCGTGCGTGCTTGGTGTCGCGTGACCGGGCGTGCTCGTACTCACGGGAGGCCTGCTCCGGGGCGGGGCGGCGGGGCGCAGCCGCCGCCAGCTGGAGCAGCGCGCACAGCAGCAGCGACAGCAGCAGCAGCCGCAGCGGCGTCTTTCTGGAGCGGGCGGCCATCGCGGTGTGCGGCTGCACGCGCCCAGCGCTCCACATCCGCCGCCGACGCGACCGCTTTCCCGGCCGCTTTCTCTCGCGGGGCCGGCGGGGGCTGCGGCACGCGGGAGTGGGGGGCGCACGAGGCCGAAGGCGACGAGCGGCGTTCGCTGTGACCAACGCAAGGCACTTCGCACGAAGGCATGCATTGACCACCAACGTGACACTATGCGGAATGTAAAGGAAGAATAAATGGAAATAAAAATATGAGGTCATGTTTTATGGGTATATAATATGAGGTATATGGTTACAACGGTCGGGAGAAGAGAAATAATTGAAGAGATGGAAAAACAGTTTATAGAATAGTTATTTAAGATACGAGTGGTATTAATGACATTTTGTTTTGCTACTAGAAAATGATGTGACATGCTGCAATCCTACGGTCAATAAAATCTCGTGTACCACGTGTGCCATACTCTACTTTTTATAGAGTTTACTTTCTTTCCTTTTATTTTAATTCAAGCGTACAAATCCCTCAATTGGGTAACGTGTAACGTTGATAAGTATTTTGTTTTCTTCGTCGCGGGTCCAAGTTTGTCTGAACGTTTCAGCTTGGTCTCTCTTTTAGCTCTGGTGCTAACAATCTAACTTTACTACACTGTGCATGGCCTAAAAGTAAACGCTTTTACTACAGATTGCCTAAAAAGAAATATGAAGAAATGTAGAAAATGAATTCATTTAAATATAAATGATGGTATCTGACGTTTTGTGTTAAATCTAGATTATTAGCTATTAAAAATGTAAAGTAGTAGTTCTTTCTTCATTCTGAATGGGTTATAGAACAGATAACAAGTGGCACTCATAAGTAAGAGCATGTAAATATCGTTTCTAATAAATAGTGGCAGCACATTACATTGTCTATGAAACGTGAAAAGTCATTATATATTTCAAGGAAAGGTGTCTGAAGTACTGAAAGTAAGCTTGAAGTACTGAAAGGTGTCCGAACGGATGGGAAATAAGTGAGAAAATAAAGATGAATAGAGAGCTCGAGAATCTGCGAAAGAAGAAGAAGACGACGGCGGAGGAGGTAGCGGATGGCGCGCCTCTGATTCCCTCACGGGGACCTCCTACATTTGCCTCCTCGTGCGGCGCGACCTCGAGGCGGACGTCCCCTCCCCCCTCTCTTCCATCTACTCCCCCACCTCCACACCGAGCTTCACACCTCTCCTCTCCTCTGCCGCCGCCCAGGCCTCTTTCTAAAGAACGGAAAACCAAAGAGCATCCGGAAAATCCACGCCTTCTGAAGCCCTGAAACCGCACAACTGAAATTGGCCAAGAACATTGATCTATTTTGTAAATATCGGATAGAAAATTGTGGACACTATTTTGTTATTCATAATCTATTATGAGATGAGATAAAAATTGTAATTATTTAGAATTTGTTGCCCCTTCTTCCACATTACAGACAGCTCTACTGACGTTCAACAGCCACAACGGCCACACACAACAGCCACCTGTCGTTCTTCGCCAGCGCTTTTATTGAAGTCAATGTTCTCTCTACACGCACTATGGTTCCAGTGGTGGCATTTTAATTGCCATATTTCTCACACTACTTTCGTTTCCATGATGAGGGCGTGTAATTTATACCGACTGAAATTGGTAAATTCGCCACTGTCCCTAATGCCGGAAACCCTTCACAGTATTAGCTGTGTGATACTCTGCATTGTCACGAAGGATGATAGGATTATTGGCTGTCTCTTTCAGTTGAGTCCTTAGACATCACATCACTTCAGTTATATGAGGAACGCAATGAGGCGAATTGTGCTACGATTCGTTCGGGCTCAGCATGAACGAGAACATTCTAAACGGAATCCGTTGTTCCACGAAACACTTAGCCCTCACATCATTCGACTTCATGAAATGCATCAAGATGTCCTGATAAACACCGCTTTACATTCATACGTGTCGGATCAATCTAATCTAAGATTCTTCTCCTTATTTTTCTTCTTCTTCACAATACAGTAAGGCGTAAGTTGAGAGAATACAACCGAGTGGTTCCCATTTACCCTTGCCCTCAGTTGAACGTTGTCGGTAATGGAAACATTGTGGTTCTGTGACCGTCGTGACACAAAAGTTGTGAAACCTCCTTTATCTAACCCTTACAATGCATCTGGATAAATACTTGAGTTATGGTTTTCTTATATGAAGGCGTATGGAGCTACTATACTAATAATATTTGTGGTTGTTACAAGAAGACAATTGGTGTAAGCTCAGCACGAATACCCTCTGGTGTTACAGTCAAACACACACCACTGTGTGAACCGACAAATACACGAATAATGAGACGCAATATGTTTAATGCAAAGAAACCAGAAAGGATAGAAATACAGCAAAGAGTAAGGCAGAAACCGTTCAGTGGGGCAGAATAGAGAATGGAGGCGTGGAAGAGGATCTCAGAGCGGCTGCAGCTTGTCGTGGGGGCCGCGCTGCTGAGCGTCGAGCTGCAGCGCGCGAGCGTCGATCTCACGCTCTCGCTGCTCTAGGCGGCGCCGCTCCTCCTCCACGACGCGACGCAGGGCTTCGAGGCGCTGGCGCTCGCCCTCCAGCGCCTTCTCGCCCTGCGCCAGGCGCGCCTCCACCGACTGCTCGCGCTCGCCCACCAGCCCCTCGCGCTTGTTCAGAGCTGCTTCGCGCCCCGACAGCTCCGCCTCCTGGCGCTGCCTCTGCTCCTCCAGGCGCAGCTCGCGAGCGTACACGTCCGCATCCACCTGCAGCACAAGTCAAATCCTGCAGCTCCTCCTTCTGCCGCCTCCAGGCACAGCCCGGCCGCCTCCACCTGTGGCACAAGTCTAATTCTGCAGCTCCTCCTCCTGGCGCCTCCAGGCACAACTCGGTTGCAGACACAGCCGCCTCCAACTGCGGCACAAATCAAATCCTACAGCTCCTCCTGCCGCCTTCAGGCTCAACTCGGTCGCAGACACAGCCGCCTCCAACTGCGGCACAAGCCAAAGCCTGCAGCTTCTCATCCTGGAGCTTCTTGGCACAGCTCGGGCACAGACACGTCCACCTCCACCTGCGGCACAAGTCAAATTCTGCAGCTCCTCCAGCCGACTCTAGGCATAGCTTGCGCCCGGACACGTTCGCCTCCACCTGCGGCACAAGTCAAACTCGGCAGCTTCTCCTCTGCCGCATCCAGACGCAAGTCCCCTTGAACCTGTATAGTTTGGTCTGACGGATGGAATAGTTGTTACGCACCTGTCGCTGCCTGGCGAGCACCTGGTCGTTGCCTTCCTGCTCGCGGAGGTTGAGCGTTCTCTCGCGGGCCTCCAGGGCGCGCTCCCGCGCCGCTAGCCCGCGCTCGCGCTCCGCCGCCTGGTACTCCAGCTGCAGCTCGCGCTGGTCCACGTCGCCCACCGGCGCGCCTGGGGAGTACGCCTCGCCGCCTGCGGCAGGGAAAGGCGTCGTAGATGCTTGCGGGGCTGTGTTAGGGGCGCTTGTAGCCAGGAGAGTGAGATTGATAGAGATAGGGATCGAGCAGAGGAACTAGACAGAGCAAGAGCGCGCGTATGATGGGTGCAGACAGTCGGAGAACCCGGCAGAGAATCAAATGGAACTAGTGATGTTACAACAACACATACTTTCTCACATTATTTCTAATGAATGCAGTTTTCGAAAATTCAAAGAGTTCAACAATACGTGACCTATTCTTTTATGCGTTTCTTTCTCTGTCTGTGGAAAAAATAAACAAAAAATTCGGAGAGGTTGTGGAGATTTATTATAAATTGCATTAACGTCATGCAGAAATTTCGCGAAAACCACTCGTTTTTGCAAAAGAAGTGTGCGTGATCGTTTTTAAATATCTTATTTGTTAGAACAGATTTCATTTAAGACAAATATATTTATATTTAATATTGTGCTTTGCCAATGTTAACTTTTTGCAGTTTTTGAAAATAGTGCGAGTTTGTCGGATACGAGACTAACCCCGTATTTCATAGTCCTTTGATACATACGAGAAGAAGTTTAAAAGAAAAAACTGTGAAGCTGGTTTTGAGAAAATAATTGTTTCAAAATTGCCTATATTTCATTGCAAAGTACCGGGAGCGGTAGCTCAGTGCATCAACTGATGTCACTGCAGCGCCTCTGACCGGGAGGTCCTATGTTCGAGTCCTGACGGCGACAGGATTTTCGACACTAGCGTTTCAGCTAGGTCGAATTCATTTGCTGTCAGGAAGAGAATTCTAGCGACCGGCTGCTCTGATCGGTAGTTTTCCGTGGTTTCTCCGATCAACACTAGGCGAATGCCGGAGCAGTACCCTAACAAACGGGGCACGGACCGCGCGCGATCTGTCCTTCCCATTCCTTGTCCTATCCTCCCCCTTACACACACACTAACATGCACTACACTCCCACATATTCCGTGAGACCGGTCGTGATCTTAAAGCTTGTCCCGGCTTGGGCGGTGCCCCGCTGGTGGGAGAGTCCTGGTTAGGGGGAAACCCCACTAGCCGACGGTAGGTCGGCGCCGGATCGCGCCATCCAGCGGGGCAAGATAACCGCCATCTCTCGAGAGAAAAACATGCACTACACTAACGGGACTAATGACCAAAGCTGTTGACGCGCCTAGAAACACGAAATCATTGTAAAGTACGCAAAGACTACTCACATTTTAATCATAAATCGATTTTTCGCAGTTTTACATTACATTCTCTATAGTACGTGTGTTACTATGTGTATACTACGTATAGGAGACAATAAAAGCGGATGGGAGCAAAGGCAAAACTGGAGCGGCGAGAAATGGGTACAGAAAATGCGAGGTAAGCGTCAGAAAATGAGGGTCTCAGAGAAAGTCAGCGAGAGGAAAATAGGATGGCGAGAGGATACTGAAATTTTTTGCATACTACTCGTACAAAATTTTGTACTGTGTGTCCTCGGACAGAGTAAAATGTGTCCTCGAATAGCGTAAACGACGCTTAAAGGTATAGCGTTGTTCTCATGTTCGTTGAAACCTCTGATGTTTTACAAATTGCAAAATTCAATTTTTAAGGTGTCCTCCTACAACTACAAAATTAAAGATAGATTTTTTCTTAGTGAAATCTGTTTTTCGAAGACAGATCTTGAAATAAGGCCATGTTCAATTTTTTGAATATACAAATGTATGAGTAGTTTTCGTGTAATTTTGCTCGAAATATGTGCAATTTTAAATTATTTTAATTTTGTTTTCTCGACGTTTTGCTCCAAATTTTTTCTTTAAATTTTCTCCTCGTGGGTGTCAAGGGGTGGTAACATACATGGTGATAGTCCCATCTTAAGCGAACTGTGTATTTTTAAAAATTGAAAAAATTTAACATTTCAAAATTGATGAGACCGATTTTTGCATTAAACAAATCCGCTCTAAAAATCAGATCTTTAAAAAATATTTGTATATTTAAAAAAAAAGGAATTTCGCGTAATTTATGTTTGAAGTTGATGCAATTAAAAAAATTCTCAAAAATCGCTCCATTTTTTTCTTTAAATTTTCACCTCATATGTAATAAAGGACTGTTAAAATATGGTGCCAGTCGCATTGTCAGCAAACTCTCTGTGTTTTCGAAAATTGCAAACAGTTAACATTTCAAAACTACAAACCCGAGTTCGAAACATACTGCGTTTTGGTAGCGTAGACCTGACGCTCATTGCGAGTAAACTCGGAGGACCTGAATTTGAGTCTCGGTGCGGAAAAATTTTTGCTGGTTGAAAGCACTTTTGTTTGTTTATGTAGTAGAATATTATAGCGGAACAGTTATATATAATGCGAGAAAGTATATGCTGTTGAGCATCACTAGTTTTCTTTTGTAACGAGATGTGGTGTTCAGTACAGCTTTCTCTGAGATATGTTTGCAAGACAGACTGAGCCTCCTTTAGATTCCAACTTGAAGGACGGCTTGCGAAATGACATACACGCAGGAAGACTTTCGTTAAAAGGAACTGTGAATGGTTCGCTCTTTTTGTACCGAGTGTACATTCACAGCGAACAGGCAAATAATCAGTTTCAAGTAAAATGGGGCATCTCCAACTACAGCAAAGTCAACGGACGCTTAGCTCAATATAAACTTGGAAACTACCTGTAAGGTTGCTAAGTAACATAAAAGTATAATTGTGTAATGACATTGTATATTATAGAATGAATAATGTATAATTGAAAACGCTAAAAACGCTTACGCATTTATCATAAAACTGAAAAATATTGAGGAGTTATGATAAGAGTACAATCATATTTTGTGTAAATATTAAAACTTTTTATCACAGTTTATTGTCGTGTAAGAGCATCAATAAATTCAAACTTACTTTTGAATTATAACAACAATATACCTTGATAATTTAAAATTTTAAAGAAATGATGCACATGAAATAAATTATTGCTATTTATGTGTTTAGTATACTGAACATTGTTTCCCAATCTAAGTTTGTTAATGTCGATTGCTTATCTTTGCATTCCATCGTTGTTTTTATTTATTCATACATTTATTTATTTAAGACCGCTCGATAACAACAAGGTCATTCCATTGATGTTTTTCCTAGAGCTTAACTTATTTTGAATAGTCAGCCGCAAATTTTCCTTGGGACGTTTTTCCTTCTATTTGATGGCAAATATACCTGTTTTTGCGTGCTATTTGTCGTCTAATATTTGACTTCAATACTGTGCTCTTTTTTACTCAATTAAACACTCGTCTTTTACCACTCCAATATGCCGAATGTATTTATATATTATCTGAAGTTATTTGAATATCTCAGGAAGCTTTAATATATTAATCTTGTTAAAAGACTGAATTTACTGATGGTAAAAAATAATGACGTGAGTGTTACATATCTTGCCAACTTATGATCAACTAATTTTCTCCTGTGAAAGATGAAATTACAGCGGGATTAATATAACACTCTCTTTCTCTTGTTAGAGTTTACGATTGTGTGACATCTGCGTTATGTGTTAAATACACATGGGACCATTACTCATGATCCAGAAGAAATTTAACTTTTGTGATTATTCACAAATCTAGAGTATGACAAGAAGAATTCAGTTGTTAATTTATCTAATTTTTAGTAAAAAGTATTTATCCGCTTATTTACCGGAACGAAAGGTGTATAAAGAAAGGGTAATCTATCTTTCTATCGCGAAGCTGTATACAAGATCATTGTAGAGTGAAACGGCAGGCGATGATGCAAATAGACTATACTGCAGGACATGTAACTTTGGGAATGGCAATTGGAAGGCATGCCAATGTTTCTATGGCGACGACAGGTGCTGGGCCAATTGAGAAGTTATTACAATCCGTGCCGACCTGCGTTGTAGATAAATTGGAAACATCCCCGCGCATGCGAACGAAGGCACAGTCAGGTTTCGGTTGGGTTCAACGCTTGCAAGTGCCTCGCTTTTGAATGGAGCATAGAATCTTGATAGCCCATAAACGAAGATTTCTTTGGAAGCTATTTAGTCGCACAAGTTACTCTTCCAGCTGTGCGAGAGCTCGTGTACTTGACAACACCTAACCAAGTGCTTCCTCGCTCTCAGTAGCAAAGGAAGGTCTCCCGAAGCATGACTACATCTCGACATTGACACCCTTGGGTCGCGTGCGGGCCCTCACCTGTCGCGATGGGCGCAGGGGGGAGGAAGCGAGCCGGCGTGGGCGCCGCCGCCCACCCCACCACTTGCAGCAGCACCACCCACCGCAGCAGCGCCCCTCGGCAGCGAGCGTCCATCGTGGCTCTCGGCATGCTGTCCCGAACGGCACTGCATGCGGCGGCCGCCTCTGCAGCCGCAGTCGCCTCCGCACTTTCTCTCGCGAGGAGAAACACCGGGGAGGGGGAGGGCGAGAGGAGAGGAGGCGCTAAGGAGTGGGCGGAAAGGTGACTTGCTGATGCGCACGCTCTCATCGACTCACCACCCAACTTCACGTGATGCACTGTGTACAAAGGGTGAACATTGCGGAATGCAAAGGAATATTGAATGGAAGTGAGAATATAAGATAAAAAGCCAAATAGACAAAAGGATGCTAAAGGAACTAGGAGACCAAAACGATGAGTTCATAGAATGGATTATGAAGACGTGTAGAAAATGAAGGAGTTTGATTAGAATCACATGTTGCGTGCGCAATCGAGATTATTAGGAACTAACAAAGCTGTTCTCTCCAGCTTAATGTTTTCGAGACAACAAATGTCAATGATAATTCAGCCGCACGTTAGAACAAGTGCATCGTCTGCAGAAACAGTGGCGTCATATTTCCTACAAAGCGTGAAATGTCCTATAACTGCATATATTCTGAACACTTGTATTATTTTAAGGAAGGGTATCTAAATGTAAGTTTGGAAATGAAGTAGATATGTAGGAAAATGTAGAATAACTACTGAAAAGGTTAGTGTGGCCGTATAGCAGAGTGCGCAGGTAGAACAATAAATACATACATAAATAAATAAATAAACAGTACCGAGAACCATCAAACACAATATAATGGACAAGGACAAAATAAAGATACAGGAATAAGACGAAGAGAGGGTTGAGCTGCTAGCTATAACAACGCGCTGTAAGTACTGGAATGTTCATGACGGGGCATTGATGGGATATACGTAAGAAAATACAAATGGATAAAGAAGCTGGAGAATCAGGGAAAGAAGAAGAAGAAGGCGGAGGAGGTAGCGGATGGCGCGCCTCTGATTGCTTCACGTGGGACCTTCGACATTTGCCTCCTGGCGCGGCGCGACCTCGAAGCGGGCGCCCCCTCCTCTCCCCTCCTCACCGAGCTTCACACTCTCCCCTCCGCTGCCGCCGCCCAGGTCTCTTTGTAAAGAACGGAAAACCAAAGAGCATCCTGAAAATCCACGCCTTCTGGAGCCCGTGCAGTGACTCTGAGAGACATTGATTTATATTTTATATTTTGAATAAAAGATGCAGAAACTCTTCTATACTTTTCACTTGACTTTATTGTGATAGAAAGCACTAATTACATTTTTAATGCGTTTGCTCCCCATCCCACATTAACGACCACATATCTGAAATATCTTACTTATAATACAGAAGTATATTTACGCAAGATATGATACAGGCAGATTTACGCCAAATTCATTGTTTGAATCTGCCGTCGTTGTGTGCTTGAATTTTCCAAAGGCGAACAACTTCATGCGAATGTGCAGATATCTTAACATATGAGATGACACCGTGTAGTGGCTGAAATTTGCAAATATTCCAGTGGGGTCTGGCATCACTTAGGTAGGACTTTCGGTCGAATCAAGAATAATATTGTGCATTTTTATGAAGTAGTATGCGTTTTTTTCTCACTTACAACTGTATCCACACTTCTTCAACTTTACACTTCACTTCATCCTTTCACTGTACTACACAAGACACCACTGTTTCATAATTGTTATTCACACCTTGCAGTATATCTGGAAAGATAATTGAGTTTTAATTTTTAATACGAAGATTTATTGAGTTTTAATTACATTTTCAATTGCTACGAGGATAAAAATATGTAAGCGTATGTATTGCTACTGACGAATATATGAAATTCATCATTTTAATTGGAAAATGTGATTGTAGAAGATGTAGCAGAATGCAGTTAGTGGGAAGCAACTGGAAAGGAAAATGTAGAGAAGCCCAGTCCCAACCAGCACCCAGGCGTGCAGGCAAGGAGAGGAACTCAAAGCGCCTGCAACTTGTGGTCGCGGGAGTCGAGTTGGCGCTCTCGCTCCTCCAGGCGGCGCCGCTCCTCCTCCACGACGCGACGCAGGGCGTCGAGGCGCTGGCGCTCGCCCTCCAGCGCCTTCTCGCCCTGCGCCAGGCGCGCCTCCACCGACTGCTCGCGCAGCCCCACCAGGCGCTCGCGCTCGTCCAGCGCCGCCTCGCGCCCCGACAGCTCCGCCTCCTGGCGCCGCCGCTGCTCCTCCAGGCGCAGCTCGCGCCCGGACACGTCCGCCTCCACCTGCGGCACAAGCCAAAGCCTGCAGCTCCTCCTCCTGCCGCCTCCAGGCACAGCTCGCGCCCGGACACGTCCGCATCCACCTGCGGCACAACTCAAAGCCTGCAGCTCCTCCTCCTCTTGGAGCCTCCACACGCATCTCTGGCGCAGACACGTCTGTCTCCACCTGCGACACAAGTCAAAGCCTGCAGCTCCTCCTCCTGCCGCCTCCAGGCACAGCTCGCGCCCGGACACGTCCGCATCCACCTGCGGCACAACTCAAAGCCTGCAGCTCCTCCTCCTCTTGGCGCCTCCACACGCAGCTCTGGCGCAGACACGTCTGTCTCCACCTGCGGCACAATTCAAAGCCTGCAGCTCCTCCTTCTGCCGCCTCCAGGCACAGCTCGCGCCCGGACACGTCCGCATCCACCTGCAGCACAACTCACAGCCACCAGCTCCTCCTCCTCTTGGAGCCTCCACACGCAGCTGGGGCGCAGACCACGTCTGTCTCCACCTGCGACACAAGTCAAAACCTGCAGCTCCTCCTCCTGCCGCCTCCAGGCACAGCTCGCCCGGACACGTCCGCACCTGCGGCACAACTCAAAGCCTGCAGCTCCTCCTCCTCTTGGAGCCTCACACCCAGCTCTGGCGCAGACGTCTCTCTCCACCTGCGGCACAATTCAAAGCCTGCAGCTCCTCCACCTGCTGGAGCCTCCACGCGCAGCTCAAGCGTCCGCATCCACCTGCGTCAAAGCCTGCAGCTCCTCCTTCTCCTGAGGCCTCCACACATAGCTCAAGCGCAATCGTCTGCATCCACCCGCGGCACGATTCAAAGCCTGCAGCTCCTCCTCCTGCCGCCTCCAGGCACAGCTCGCGCCCGGACACGTCCGCATCCACCTGCGGCACAACTCAAGCCTGCAGCTCCTCCTCCTCTTGGAGCCTCCACACGCAGCTCTGGCGCAGACACGTCTGTCTCCACCTGCGGCACAATTCAAAGCCTGCAGCTCCTCCACCTGCTGGAGCCTCCACGCGCAGCTCAAGCGCAGATACGTCCGCATCCACCTGCGGCACAAGTCAAAGCCTGCAGCTCCTCCTTCTCCTGAGGCCTCCACACGCAGCTCAAGCGCAGATACGTCTGCATCCACCCGCGGCACGATTCAAAGCCTGCAGCTCCTCCTCCTGCCGCCTCCAGGCACAGCTCGCGCCCGGACACGTCCGCATCTACCTGCGGCACAACTCAAAGCCTGCAGCTCCTCCTCCTCTTGGAGCCTCCACACGCAGCTCTGGCGCAGACACGTCTGTCTCCACCTGCGGCACAATTCAAAGCCTGCAGCTCCTCCTTCTGCCGCCTCCAGGCACAGCTCGCGCCCGGACACGTCCGCATCCACCTGCGGCACAACTCACAGCCTGCAGCTCCTCCTCCTCTTGGAGCCTCCACACGCAGCTGGGGCGCAGACACGTCTGTCTCCACCTGCGGCTCAATTCAAAACCTGCAGCTGTTCCTGCCGACTGTAGGCTCAGCTCAGGCGCAGACACGTCCGCCTCCAGCTGCGGCTCAAGTCAAAGCCTGCAGCTCCTCCTGTCACCTCCAGGCACAGCTCGTGCGTAGACATGTTTGAATACATCTGCGATAGAAGTCAAAGTCTGCAACTCCGCCTCCTAGCGCCTTCAGGCAAGATAGGTTTAGCACTGAATCGTGCGGCTCGACCTCTCAAGGAGGCCTAATTAGGACGTTCGCCATGTATGGAGCATAAGGCTTAAACCCAATCGGCGACCAAAACATGCGGAGTCTCTCAGGTTATTCTCGTCTGGTGTGACAGGCAGAAAGGAGACTACATGTAACCCAAAACGTGGTGCAATCTGAGGAGGCAAGGTAAATACATATTTGTGCCCCAAGACTCTGTCCGAGGGGCACTGGGGCAGAAAACCGACCAGTTTCCACCCCACTCACGGGGTAGAGAGCAGAAAGGTAAATGGCTATCTTAGTCTATGGAGTTCTCTGTGCTGAGACTCATCTCGTGCTAGTGCTGGTACTGTACCGGCGACGGGGCGTGGTGCAGAAAGGAAACACGCTGGCGAAGTCTATGATCCAACACGTTAAGAGTTCTTCATTCACTTAACAATTATTTTCTTCTATATAAATATTTGTCAAACTCAGAGGCGAAATGGAATTGTAAGTGAAAGTCACCTGGTGGTTACTGGTTCATGGCGCAGGTAGCAAGTGAATACCTGTGTCAGAGAGAATAGAACAGTAAGTAAAATCGAGACAAACTCCTGCGGTGGAAGGCTAAAGAAATTACCCCATCTGCAAGGTACTAGCCAGTAGTAAGAAAACTGGTACCCAGGATCTATGACTTTGCGCCACAAGTCATACTGACTCACGAAACATTGAGCAATGGGGGAAGTAGGGGCCCAGCGGGAGGAGTAGTTTTCAACTATAACAGCGAAATATTTAACGGTGCACCTCAACAGCACAAATTGTACATGATGGCACAGAGTTCAGTGCTGCCCTTGGGGGACTGCTGTGAAGACGCGTCATGCGGAGGAATCGCCGTGCGTACCTGTCGCTGCCTGGCGAGCACCTGCTGGTCGCCCTGTCGCTCCCGCTGCTCCAGCGCCCTCTCACGGGCCTCCAGAGCGCGCTCCCGCGCCGCCAGCCCGCGCTCGCGCTCCGCCGCCTGGTACTCCAGCTGCAGGGCGCGCAGCTCGGGGTCCGCCGCCGCGCCGCCTGCGCAGTTTATTGTACTGGACCTGCGAAACGTCTGACACAAGACAAGGAAGGAAACAACTTAAATTTTATAAAAGAATGGATATCCCAATACTTCTTTATAGACGCGAGACATGGACCATGAAAGAGAGAAATCATCATAGAATTCGAACGTCGGAAATGAGGTTCTTGAGACAAGTCAAAGGCTGCACTTTATTGAACTAAATAAAAAAGTGAGATAATTGGAGAAGAATTAGAAGTACTTCCATTAATAAATAAAGTGCAAGAATATAGGACGACCTGGTCCCAACATTTAATAGAATAAGTAGTGACAGAATCCCAAAACAAATGTAACACTACCGACCTCATGAGATAAGAGATGTCGACCGCCCAAGATTAAGATTCGATGCTGAAGGAATAGGAGATTTTACAAACCCCTGAAGAGATTATTATTATTATTATTATTATTATTATTATTATTATTATTATTATTATTATTATTATAGCAGATGCAACACTTGTTGCAAATTTTTCTACATAATCATCACGAGAACTGAGATATTTCTTGTATCGTGGCATTAACATTTGTATCCCTAGTCATGTATTTCATAATAACACTACTATATATCATTTGTGTATTACATGGTCAAACACCTTCCAGCAGAACAAATGCAGAAGATGCAAACCGAATGTGGCGTGGTCTATCGTATGACCACCTACCCTATAATCAGGATATCACCCCCCTCCCCACGATTTCCATATTCTCTGTCACCTCAATAAATTCCTGTCTGGTCATCATTAGGAGTATCACGGTGGTTGTGAAACTGCAGTTCCTATTTCAAGCAGCGGACGTCTTTAACACATGGATTCAAATGTTGACCACTCGGGATAGCAAATATTTCAATTTTAGTGATGATGATGTGGTAAAATAGCGCAACATGTGGTTTATCTGCTACAATAATGTTTTTCAATGATTTTTTCTTCTTTTTGTTCATGACCTATGGAAACTTACTTTCTTGGTGCACCTAGAATCTTATTTCTTAGGGTTTGGTGTTAGGTTCATAAAGCCGAGCCCTTGCCGTCATTTTCACAGACATATTGTGCCCATTTTCACTTCCAATTGATGTATTTACCCTTCTACTAATTTATCAGTTTTATAATTTAAAACACTCGGCTCACGACCAAGCATTCGCAACCTGAATGTACTTTCGACTTTTGGTATCAGCAACAACTTTTCAGTGCAGATGCGAAGCAGAAAGGTCAACTGCATGCGTACCGAAGAGACAATCTTAGAGATTTAAATGGGGCAATTATCCAGATCTCCAGCGCAACCTAGAATGAATCATAAGGACATATTTCTGGCAATCATTTTAAACAAAAATGCTTTCTCAGCAGGTGTAATAGATTGAATGAATAGTTCATATAAAACACTCGATACTATTAAAGTATTGTAATGCTTGGTACAGTTTCCCAGTGTGTGTTTTTTTTACAAATAACTTTGTGTTTAACCGATAACACTGTTATATGAGGCAAGACCATGCACAAATCTGAGTCGATTTGAATGGAATGTTTAAAGATTGGGGCGGTGCTCCGCTGAGGGAAATATCTAGAAGGGAAATCCTCCGGAAACAGCTATGTAACTCGGCGGCACATCTCACTATCGAACGGAGGCACTCCGCTAACTCCTGAGAAAGTACATTCAGTACACTAGCGGAAGTAATGACCATAGCAGTTGACGTGCCCGCAAACATCAATCATCCAATCAACACACAGAGGCGGCGTCTCTGACCTGGAGCGCCGCCGCTGGGGACGCCGAAGCCACTACCGCCGCTCGAGAGGCTGCTGCCGCCGAAGCCGGGTCGTCCTCCCGCGTTGCTGAAGCTGCCGAGGCCACTGCCGCCGCTGAAATCGCTTTTGCCACCGGTGCTGTAGCTTCGTCCGCCCTCCAGGCTGCTCCCGGTGCCAAAGCCGCTGCCGACGCCGAAGCCACTGTTCCCGCTGAAGTCGTTGGCGAAACCACTCCCTCCGCGGGAGCCGCTTCCACCGCCACCGCCGCCGACGAAGCCACCCCCGAACGCAGGATTTCGCGCAGCACTAGCGCCACTGAAGAGACCTGCGAGGTGAAACGAAATGTCAGATCTCTGCCGCCAGGGGCACTCTTGAAAGGTAACATTGATATTTTCTGAAATATGGACGTTCAGCTGCAATGGAGTTGGATGACCGAGAAGTTGGAATGGTACGGAGCTGGGGTGGTACGGAGCTGGGGTGGTACGGAGCTGGGGTGGTACGGAGCTGGGGTGGTACGGAGCTGGGGTGGTACGGAGCTGGGGTGGTACGGAGCTGGGGTGGTACGGAGCTGGGGTGGTACGGAGCTGGGGTGGTACGGAGCTGGGGTGGTACGGAGCTGGGGTTATGGGACGGAACTGCACGGGATTTTGGAATGGAGATGAAATTATTGACAAAAGATATTGGAATAGCAAAAGAAGGTAGTTCATTAATGTCTTATTTTACATGGCTAGAAGCAAAATATCATAAAAAATAATCAAACTAATAACTTAAGTTCGATATATTTCGTCATTTATTCAATTCCCTCTTTTCTTATTTATAATTTTAGGTATTCCAATTTTTCTCATGTTTTTGTTATCATTCACATGTGACTAGTTATCTGACTACTTATTTGATAAAACTTTTTCTGAACAAAAGTCCTACTTTTCGCATTATTTGTAACAATTACGAAAAATTGTAATACGAACTGAATTCTCAAGTTTCCAAATCAAACAAATATTTTCCCGGGCAGGCATTTGAACCTAGACAATTTCTCTTTTGAAAGAACCACTGAATCTGATTTATGAAACACTAGTCAAACTCTTCTTCTAAATGACATTTGTTCGTTTAAACAATTCAAAAATTCTCTAAAATAACACGAAGACTTAAAAATATTGTACATAAATGAAATGAACAAGAAATGTAGACGAACATTTTATATTTCTACATTTACATTTCAAACTGATTGCCTAGCTTTAATATTGAAGATGCAAGAAAATTCGAAAACATTTGATACTTGTCACGAATTAACTCAAAAATACGCAGAAACGATTTTGAGAAACGTATTCATAAAATGAATGAATAATTTAATGTTAAGAAATTAATTGCATAGAGCAAGAAATATCAGACTTCAATATTAAAGATGAAATTGATTGGAAAAAATGCAGTGAATAATGAGTGAATAATTTAATATTAAGAAATGGATTGCATAGAGATAGAAATATCTAACTTCAATATAAGAGAAGAAATAGATTCGAAAAAATACAGTGGACTCTGCTTAACCTGTGAACTCGGATATAGTGAACCTACGGTTATAGTAAACTTAAGTCACTGGTCCCGTTTCACTTACATTACAAATAAGCATAAGACGATTCGGTTATAGTGAACCTGAACCTCGGCTATAGTGAACGTGGGAAATACAACGTTCTGGAAATTAATTCCCTCCTGGAAGAGAACATAACGCCTCAGTGCAACAAATTCCGCTTGAAAACAATATCGCCTATCAAAGGTCATAATCAAATAAATCTCCCGTGAGATGAAGGTAGCGGACCCGAAATGGGAACCTTACTGATGACCCTCCCTATGCCACTCAGTTTCACTGCGGAAACGAAGGTCATGACCTGCGTGGGTTATAACTGACGGCGGCGACGCACGATTGTTTCAGTTGCAAGCTTGGTGTTATTTGATATTCCGCGCGACAAAGCGCGTCGAGTTCTACGTATACGACAGGAAGCACGCGACTGCCACAGCCTGGCGATATCTGTCGTGCCCCGCGGAAAAGCGATCAGTTTCATTAACCGTTTGTGCCACGCCGCTACCGAAAGCATCTCGTATGTTATTAGGCGAGTAGAAGAGCCTTTAGAGAGTGGAGTGGTATTCCAAAAGAGCAAGTCTTTGAAGGATGTCAAAACTGCACTACGATACTTAGACACTGAGAACAATGCAAAATCAATTACGGAGAGAGCACAAACTCTGGAGAAGGATTTAGAGAAATAACTAATGAAAAATTTACGAAGCAAACAATTGAAAATAATTTATTGCTTCAGGACAACTAAAGACATTAAAATTCGCAGTTTACTTATTTAACTGTTAACTGTTTACGTATTTTGCTGTATCTCTATATCAATAAAATCAATTGTTGTGGAGAAATTGTACTTAATTTTGGAACATTGTATGTAGTGAACCTCTGTTATAGTGATCCAAAAATGTTAGTTCCCAGAATTTCACTATAACCGGTGTCGCCTGTATTGAACTTACAATTTTTAAAATACCAGTGAATTTTTATGAAACATTATTAAATATATTAATGCCTTAGTCTTTAACTTCTGTATTCAAACTACTCTGTTCTATTCGAAAAAAGACTTTAAGAAAAATGCTGCCGTTTGTGAAAAGATTTCATTTGCGTATTTTTCTTTAACTGCCACAGTTATATTGAAAATTGCCCCCAAACTATTCGTGTTCAAAATATTTTCCCCGACTTTATTTAAAGATTTAATTTTGAAGAAGAGATTTCATTAATAAAATTTATATTTTTAAAATGTAGTTGCAGGAGGCATCAACATATTTTTAATTTTTGCAATGTGCGGAAATTATGAACTTTACCAAAAATCGGACCTGCGCCAATGAACGTACTTCAGTCTGTTTGACAAAGACGAAAAAAGTCTCTAGTCATATTTGAAAAAAACTGAAAATATCGTAGGTACTACATGTAAAATACCCTCGCAAATTAAATTATCAATTCTAAATCCCAGGAGGTGCGACATCAGTTACATTAATCGTTGGCCATACATTATGGTGAAAATCCTGAGAACGGTTGGGGGCTAGTATTGTTTACGGACGGATAGACGGTCGTACAGAGCAAGTAACAGAGAAAATAACGCTCTCTGTGGGACCCGTAAAACGAGGATTCGGACTACATTACATAGGAAGTAATTTACTGCATAAAGAAGTTTACAGCCAAATTCTACTTTTTCGATTTGAGAGATACAGAAAGCATATTCTTGTCAAAAAATTGGCACTTTTTTCTGTTACGTTACAATATTTTCGTTATATTCGATCTCTGAGAAAAACAAAATTTAAAAAAATATTAGTTACTTTAGTGTTGAGCAAAAAGTATATTTTCATGCCATATGTTAATCTTTTTTAGCATTAGAGTTTATAGATATTTTATCGCCGTTTGCTGACAGATACCCAAAAATTAAAATTATTTTTACGCATTCTAAGTTTTATAATTTAATGAATATTTGTGATAATTAAATTAAAACAAACATTAGGTGCAAGGACTATGTTTCATTTCTCCCAAAAAAGCAGCACCGGTGCTGCGTTTCGCCGTCAGTGCACTCCTGAAACTATGTAATACTAGCTGTATCTTTAAACTAAAAGCAAACTCACCTGATGCACGTAAAAATAACAATCTGCGCGTATAAATAAGGCGGGAATAGCGTTGATGAATGCTGGTTGAGAGAGCAAATGAGGTTACAGTGAAACTGTGTCGCTCTGCGGATGAGCACTTCGTCATTGACGTTCATTCCCCGATCGCGTGCAAGTGGCGCCTCGCTGTGTGCGAGCACTCACCAGAGCGGGCAGGCGTGGGGGCCGCCGCCCACCCCACCAGCTGCAGCAGCACCCCCCCCCGCAGCAGCACCTCTCGGCAGCGAGCGTCCATCGTGGCTCTCGGCGCGGCGTCCCGTGCGTGTCTGCCCTCGCGGAGACGCTCCCTGCCGCACCTGCGTCCGGCCCTGAACCGGCGTCACTGCCCCCCCTCCCACCGCCCCGCCCCATCACCCGCCCACGCTCCCACTACCGCCCTCGCGCACGGGTACGGGTCCTCTCCCACCCCAACCCTGCACACGCGTTGTGCTCGCCCGCTCCCAACACCGACACCCCGGCCACGTCCCATCCCATCACCCGCCCCCGCTACTAGCATCGTCTCTGCCTCCGTCGTCACCTCCACATCCATCGCTGCCGCCTGCCCCCTCCACTTCCACTGCCACTGTCTCGAGACCGAGGATGCTGATGGAGCCGGCGGGGAGGGGGGAGAGGCGGGAAAGGTTACTTGCGCCGGAGCGACCGATGGAGGCGGTGGGGGCCTGCATCTAACACGGCGCGACAACAAACTAA
The DNA here is from genome assembly GCA_011170035.1 of Teleogryllus occipitalis. NCBI lineage: Eukaryota > Metazoa > Arthropoda > Insecta > Orthoptera > Gryllidae > Teleogryllus > Teleogryllus occipitalis. Next base: position 179,115 of record BLKR01002200.1, read on the forward strand.
AAGTGAAAACAGGATTTTACGAGATGAAATAGGAAAATTGTTCTATAGAGAAAATTAAGACCAAGGGACGTTTTGGAAACGTTTATGAAGAGGAAAATGTGTAAAATATTTTAATTGATAAAAGAACGTTAAGAAATATAGAAGGATCTATCTCAAACTAAATCTACTGTACATAATGAGAATAATTCAAAGATAAAAAAATATGGTGTTATGCTAGAAGGCATTCACGGATGAAGATTGAGACTGGCAGTAGAGTGGAAAAAGAAAACAAGGGTATTTCAAGAAAACGTACAAAAAAACTTTTAGCAGTAAGAGCTACTAAAATATTAAGGGACGTTTTAGAAAATTATAGTCAGACAATTAAATTAAATAACATGGAATGAAAGGGGGAGGAATTTTCTTATAAGGTTTATTTCTCAATACGACGGAGTATTCAGTCAGATACATGTTTTGGACAATTATTGGGAATGTGCATTAAAACTGTCATTAAGGTTATAAGGTTCAAGTGTTTCATTTCCCAACTGATGAAATCATTAAGAAATTGCTAATATATATATATATATATATATATATATATATATATATATATATATATATATACACACACTGTTATATTGACAAATAATTTATTTTACTGGTTGATAAGTAAAACACACAAGGTGAAAGAACTAATTTAAAAAAATACAAATGGTTTTATGTCCAACCATTTACATGTTACCAGATGATTTGGAGAGCCAATTTCCTAAGTGTCATTTATATTTTCTCAATTTGTCAGCGTAAAACGGAGGAAATCATAAAATGATCTTCTTTACGGAAACAATGTCTCATTACATAGTATTATGGGGCCCCACTCAAAATTTTCAGGAGAGCTGTCTCCCTGGCACACCACAGAACGCTGATATAGTAGTTGTATGGAGGAGATTGAAATATGCGTAAAAAAGAAAGAAAATGCTGATGTAGGAGAGAATTCTTGGGCGCATGTATAGAACAAAAGAATGCGCGTGTTCGTTAAAAGATGGCAAAAGCGGCTCCGGACCGCTCCGGCGGAGACCTTCGACATTTGCTCATCCCTGCGCCGCGGCCTCGTGCAGCCCCTCCCCCTCCACGTCGCTGTCTTCTGCGCGGCCCCTGCTTCTTCCGCCGCCTCCACGAATGGATGGAAAACCACCGAAACGCCCTCTACTTTTTTTCTTCGACTTCTCCTTTTGCTCTTGCATCTGTTTTTCTCTTCTTGTGACTTATTACTAACCGGATGTAGGTTATAAAATACTTTAACTTTCCATTCTCAGGAAAGAGACAAATGGGGGGAAAAGTATACAATTTATAAAAAGGCAAATGTGATTGGATTATATGCGGTGTGGTGGTTAGGACTTCTTCATAAGGTTAAATCAATTATCTTTGCATGGAATTTGACTTCAAATACTAACAGTGGTTGCATTATTTAAGTTCTCAAATTAAAATTATTAATTAACCTTTATATTTTATTGGTACATTAATGAAGTTGATCGTGTCAAACATCTGATATAATTGGTTTTGAACTCATCAATACCATTTGCCATATTATTAAAAAAACTCGAAATCATATTGTATTGTTCATAAAGTTATTGCGAGAATGTTTATTTTTAAATTGATTATTAGATTTATTTATTTATAAATGATAACTGCAAAATGGATTTTTAGATTAAAGTGAAATTTCGTATATGTATTTCAGTGTAGAGAACCTCACAGTTGACGAATATATCTGAAATCGAGTTCGGAATAACTCAGCGTTGAAGCTGACGAGCTTTTCGGCTTATTTCGTTGGCAGTGCCAGTGCTGCAGCACGGCGAAGGACAGACGAGAGACGACACGCGCACCCGAAGTCACGCGGCACGCAACGCACAGCTGCTCCTTACGTACACCTTGTTTGCTGCGATGACGACTCTGTGGTTACTGCGGAATCGGACAGCTAACCATTCCCAATAGTTTGTTTTTACCTACTACACTACGTTCGATTCCCGCATCACTATGATTATTTTGTGACGGCGACCTTGGGACCGGTTTATTGCACGGTAACGTACCGCAGCAAGACAACCTTTAAAAAATTCGCAGAAACCTGTTTCGATGCAAAAAACGACAACCGCAACAAAGTCTACAGTACCGAAGAAAATAATGTAATACATTATGTGTGTGTGCATTTTCTACGAAAACGTTTGAACTTGGTCCCAAATTTTCTCCAAATACTTGTACTCGAAAGGAATGAAAGTTGCAAAGCGCGTTGTAGGCCAAATAAACATTACAAAGTTAATTTTATTTATTTTATTGCCATTAAATTATTTTATAATCGTAACATGTCTATGACTACTACGTCAAGTCACCGACTTCATGGGACGGCGGAGTGGACTTTTAAAAGATACTAGATAATAGATACGTGTGCTGGTTCTAGCAGTACAATGAAGGGACATTTCCACAAAAAAATGAATTATTACTGAACTACATAGCATCTATTATTATTATTATTATTATTATTATTATTTATTATTATATAACCGTTAGAAATGGGACGGTAAAGTCTGCCGCCCTGGTGGTACAGAGGTTGGGTAGGAGCGCCACAGCACCTGAATACTATGACTGTATGTTCGAAACTCGCTTAAGGCACGCATTTATTAAAACGAATGTCAGTTCTATTCGTTTCGTAACATCGATTCCACACACTGGTGTATCATATTAATACTTTGGTTCTTATATAATCTTGCTTTGGTTAGTAACTGAGTGTGAGATATGCTCAATTTGTCTGTGTAAGTGAGGAACTGCCTCCTTTCACGCAGTGCAAGGGAACAAGCCCTGAGTTGTGGCAGTGGAGGCTGTGTCTGGCATTTGTGCAATGATGCAGGACCGAGCTGGATCTAAGAGTCACCTGAGGCAGATCCGACAAAGCAGTGAGTCACAATCAAAAGGGTAGCCCCGATTCAAAAGGAAGTTGCCACTACAGAGGAGGGTGATATCATCAGCAAACAGAAATATTTTCACAGGGCTTTTCACAATATTGCTCACTTCATTTATGGCGATGAGGAATAATAACACACTTAACACTGATCCTTGAGGAAGGCCATTTGACATTTCAACTTGCTGTGATGATTTATCTTGAACGCGGACTTTGAGAAATCTGTGTTCAATAAAGTTCTTTATGAAAGCAAACATATTGCCCTTTATTGGCAATGTAGAAATGATAGATAGTAGTCTGGATTTGTGGACCATTTCATAGGCCTTTTCGAGATCAAGCGAAACAACCATCGTATGGTGGTGCCTGCTAAGCGCATCGCAGATTTCTGAATCAATTCCGACTAAGTGGTCATTGGTGGAGCGAAAAGTTCTAAATCCACTTTGGAAAGGAGACAAGAGGCTTTTCGATTCTAGTAACCATCTTAAACGGTTGCATACCATCTTCTCAAGAAGCTTACACAGATTGCACGTTAAAGATATGGGTCGACAACTAGCTGGGTTGCATCTGTCCTTATTGGGCTTAAGAATCGGAATAACTGTAGCTTCTTTCCATTGGTCCGGAAAGGTCTGAGTGGACCATATGACATTGTATATCTGAAGAAGATGGTCCAGGGCCTTCGCTGGTAGATTTTTAAGAAAACTGTTGGGGATGTTGTCAGGGCCGGGAGCAGAATTGTTACTTTTCTTCAGCACATAAAGAAGTTCGTCTAAGGTGAAAATTCTGTTATAATGATCATTGTTGGAACCAACCAATGAAGAAATAAGTTTTTGAGGCATAAAAAAATGTTGAATCAAGAGATTTCAAAAGCTCCGGATCATAGTTGCAGTGGCTGGAATTCTTAGCAAAAGATACAGCAAGTAAATTACTGGAGTCTTGAGGTTGTGAGTATTTATTACCGTTTGCGTCTATTAGCATGAATGGGATGGATTTCATCGGTGCGCCACTAATGGACTTTTTTTAATGGATTTTTTGCCATAACAAAGAGGAGGGAGTCTGTCTAGTTATTGATGTAAAATTATTCCAAGATTGAAGTCTTGTTGTTTTTAAAATTAAGCGGGCTTTAGCCCTAGCTTTCCTAAAGAGTATTCCGTTTTCAATGGTTTTATTCTTCTTATACTTTCGGAAATATCTCTTCTTTTCTTTGATGGCCGCAGTGCATTCCTCATTCCACCAAGGAACCTGGTGTTTCCTTATTTTACCAGAACTTAGAGGGATGGATGAACTGGCAGCTAATGTCAACATATTAGTAAAGTCCTGAACTGTTTTATTTATAAGAGAAGGTGGATACGAGTCTGATTTAGGAAGGTTATCGACATTATTAATTATGATGTGTTGGAATTGTAACCAATTTGCATGGTTAATCAACCATTTAGGGTGAGTTTTGAGATTTTTCGCCAATTGTCGGTCGGATAAGTTGATAGAGATGGGATAGTGGTTGGTAAAGTTGATCAAAGGTGCTCCAAGTACATTTTGTAGCAATGTTACTAGTCACAAGACTCAAATCTATTGCACTCTCGGTGCCATTGCTTGTATTAAATCTTGTAGCACTTCCGTTGTTCAGGAGGATTAAATTATCATATTTATCGAGCCATTCTTCTATAGATTTGCCTCTTCTGTCAGTTCTTCGAGAGCCCCACATAATATTATGGCTGTTAAAATCACCCACTATAATAAATGGTTTAGGAAGTTGCATGACAATGTTGTCAAGTTCGAGAATATTCAATGTTTGGCTATTCGGTAAGTAAATATTGCATACAGTCACCACTATATTAAGCTTGATCGATACGGCCGCAGCTTCTAAGGGAGTTTGTAGTGGAATATTATGAAGAAAAACATCTTGTTTCACAAATGTCGCTACTCCCCCGCTTGCAATTAGAGAGTCTCTTCTGTTGCAGAATACACTTTTATATCCACGTAACGGAGCACATGTATTGCCTTTAAAGTTGGTTTCTTGTAGGCAGAGAACTTGGGGACTGAAATCATTGATGAGAATTTTTAAGAAGGACATTCGGGAGTAGAAGCCATTGCAATTCCATTGAATAATATCCATGAGGAAATACAGGAAATATATGGCCGTAGTATTACACTGTAGATGCCTGGGAAGTATCCATATCAGAATCCAATGCACTTTCAAGTTTTTTGATAATTCTGGAACATCTGTTTTTAATACCTTTGTTAGGAAGGGTGGTATAAATATCCCGTAACATTGAAATTATAGGTGAAATATCTGGAGAGAAGTCTTTAGCAATTTCTGCAATGTTCTGGGAACCTTTAGATTTGTCAAAGAAGCTTAACAATTCATTCATCGATAACGGGTATTTAATTGGGCTCTTTTCAATCTTTTCTTTGGTCACTGACCATTGAATGTCTTCTTTACTATCTGCGGTGGTTTTTATTTTTTTTAGGGGAACACTATTTTGTTTCACAGGGGGGTCTTCTAAGTCTAAAGATATCTCCGAATCAGAGGGGACAGTCTTTTCAGTAACGAGATCTCTTGTCACATTAGCGGGAAGAGACGTCGCTTGGGAACTACTAGTAGAGAGTGGCCTTTTAGTTCTTGATTTTACCGTGTTTTCCGTTGGCTTCTCTGCCTTGGATTCCGAGACTGAAGTTGTAGGGAATGCCGGTAAAGGATCTGGTTGTGAAACACTTGGGAGATCAGGGAATTCGTTCTCGTTAATGACAGGAGCGGGACCGGGGGCAGGAGAAACGGAAAGGTCACCGTCTGATAAGGGAAAGGTTGTTACCTTCGGGCTGATAGCTGCTTGCGGCAGGGGTGAGTTGCCATTTGGGCAGTTCTTAGCAAAATGCCCTTGCAGCTTGCATTGAAAGCAGGTAGGGATATCAGATGAGATGTATATCCAATGCGGTAAACCATCCAATGTTACTTGGAAAGACTCCGGGAGTAGTTCTTCATGTTCCGGTGCTATGTAGGTTTGTCTTCTGAAACTCATGATATGGTTTAAGTTTGGGTTAGAGAAACCTGCACGAATAAAAGACATTGATGCCACAGTTTTAACGCCAAATTCTAATAACTTATCTTCTAGTAGATTGTTAGGGATACTCGGGCAAACATTGGAAAGAATTATTCTTTTGTTGCGTGAAATTAGCGGTCTTATAGTAAATTCATGGTCAGATACAATTATTGATTTAACTTTGAAAACTAGATCGTCAGCAACTTCTTTGGTGGACAAATAAACACAAAGCCTGTTATTAGAGATCTTTGATGCAAACCGAATATGAGAAGGATTAGTTTTTCCTGCAAGGGCCTCAATGAAGTCAACTGTCGGTGCATAATTAGCAGAGTCAATCACAATTGCATTTTCTTTCTTAGGAAACAGGGAACTATTACAAGCTTGAACATAACTCTTACTAGAAACAATACTTGGTTGTTGATTGGGATGGAGGACTTCCATGATGGTTACGATGTTGTTGCTCGGATGCCAAGCAGCAACACGATGGTCAGAAACATACGCACTTCGAGCTTCTCGGTGCGTGAAAATGAAGAGAAGTTAGTTAGTGCCTTATTTTACGTGGCGAGACTCGGGCCATCAGGCCCGCTCTTCCGTCTAACCACGCAAATTTCGTTACGCTCCTTTCACCACCTAGCGGAGAAAGGAGGTATTATCTTGGGCGACGAAACAGGCGAATCTCAATTTTGCTCAGAGGCTTCTTTTAGGCTTGAGGATCTTTTACATGCAGTAAATCTACTAACATGGGACAGCCGGCTTTACTTCCCCTCCGAAGGAAGGCGTACGAAGGATTTTTTCGCCCTTAAAAATCCACGGCTTCGATCGGGTTTGAACCCGCAAACTCGGGTACAACAATCCGGTACGCTGACCGTTATACCACCAAATCCGCTCACTAAACACTGAACTTCACAAATCTAGGAAAACTCGTCACCCGAATTTGCACACAGTTAAGGAACAACTATTAACCACAAAATCAAAAAAAAAACTATAACAGCTTTCGTTCTTGACGCTTATCTTGAACGGCCACGGTCATAGCGCGCGAAGGAAGCACAGCGGAGCAGCGAACGTCCGCACACCGCCGAGTCTCAACGAGCACTGAAGCTATATCATTGTGACATTATGTTATAAGCAGAATCCTTGCGACTACATCGCTTAAAAGGAAGAGCGTAGAATAGGAAAATACTACATATAAACTATACATAAAATAAAAAATCGCAAAACTGTCGTTTACTTATTCTCCAAAACTGGTGAAATGAGGGTGGTTTACAAATTCTGGAACAACACAATCCATTAGTTGTGATCACAGTATATCTCTCTGAAAAGTAATTCAAATGTTGCATGTTTTCCATGATCTGAAATTGTTGTAGTGGACTATAGGAGGATATCCTGAATTTCATCTTAACTTAAACTAGATGTGCTACAGAATGGCATATACTTTCTCGTATCAAATTTTTCTAATTTCCTTGGTGTGGTCTGGCTTTAAGGTCTTGCTTCATTCTCTGGCCACCTGGCATCTATCTTCGCCCAAAGTACATTTTTTTGACATTTTCTCAACTGTTTGCTTTCCTAGTAGTACAAGCGAATTATTACTTCAAGAATATTAAAGAAGAGTAAAAACTCGTCCTAAATAGAAATTTTTATTGAAAAATTTGAAGCCGTTTTTAAGAAAATGGCGATTAAGCAATCCTGTAAATGCGAAATTTGGAACTCTTTTTCACAGGAACCCATTTTGTTTTCGAAAATCTGCACCTGAAATCATTTGAAGTACTTGCACTCACAAATAAATTAATGCATACTAATCGATGGAAATGTCCATATTAAAGACGTGAGAGGTATTTCAAAAAAATTACATTTGGCGTTTGAGTGTTTCTGAATATGCAGAATTTTGAGCTCCTACAAGAAATTTAAAGAAAAAATTTGGAGCAGTTTTGATAAAATTTTGAAACTGTCCGGATAGCTTCATATAAAGTACCCCCAAATATTAAAGAATGTTTTTCAAAATCTGAAAGTTTCAACTAGAGCCAGATCGACATGTTTTTCTTCAATTTGCAAAAGATTGGTGGTTGGACGCATGGTTTAGGCGCTAGCAGTGTTCACGGACGGACGGACGTTTTGAAAAAAAATTCTTTTTCGGTATCAGGGAACCCGAAAACGTGTTTTTCTGTTAAAATCTCGAAAACGATTTTCCGCAGCATTGCACAACTTTCTCTATACTTCGTATATTTCTCCGAATATACGTATGTATACGAGAAAGTAAAAACAGTGTATCACATATAATTATAATCACTGAACATTTTTCATAAAGAAACACAGGTTGACGATTTATAAACATCGTATTTATATTCTCAGTAGTCTTTACATTTAAAAACAATTTTGGCACTATCCTCTCGCTTCGCGGCTCTTGATGCAGTGATATTTTTGCATTCCTTGCAACTCGCAAACAACCGTTACAATTGTAGTTGATATTGAAAATGATGTATTAAATAAATGACAACAGATATTCTTTCATTTTATTAATTCCAAAATTTAAAAAAATCATATGAAATCAATTAATATGTGCAAACTTTAAAACATCTAAAGCCCACTACCTTTCATTTAAAAATAATCACGAAATTTTGTTGGGTAGAAAAGGGAACCAAAACCATCAATATTTTAAATATAAAGACTGTTTTATTATTATTATTATTATTATTATTATTATTATTAGCATCATGTTGTTTTTATTGAAATGTGACAGTGCCAGTCTCCACGTGATTATTGAGTAATTAGCACTTCACGGAGGCGAAGGCTGAGGAGCGAAATTTCACACTGCACAAATTAAAGCTGGTTTTGTTCTGGAACACAAACTAAGGTGATGTTCAATGAAGTCTTCCTAATTATTTCTCACTATAGAAACTTAGTATTTGAAATTTCTGTAAGATGGGACCCAAGGAATAATTGATTTGTGTTTGGACAAATTATTATTTGATAAACTAATCTCTTCACTCGTTTTTATGTAATCGAAAGTAACACATTACTAAAAACATAAATGAAATATTCACAGTAAAGTAAATAAACTGAGGTTGTCTGGTATCAATTATCTATTTGTGCTGAAGATCTTTTCGATCGCGTAGCGATCATCGTCAGAGCTTGTAGCTGCTGGGCGGAAAACGGAGTTCTGCCAATTGATACCAGACAACTTCATTTTATTTACTTTGAATTAATAAGGTATCTACATCACCAACAGTCTAATTAATTAATGAAATATTCACTTCAACATATTGTACGTAAATTCTAAAACACCCTGAAAATAATTTAAAATACTTTATTTAGAGTTATTATTATTATTATTATTATTATTATTATTATTATTATTATTATTATTATTATTATTATTATTATTATCGTGTATTTATCTTTTAGTTATCTGTAGTGAAACGTTCTTATAGAGTGGATAGAAAATCATGTGTTTTATGTTTTGAAATAACTACCCAGAATTCACGTAAACAAGTGGAATTATTACTATTATTAATATTTCAAAACAATCTTAAGTTTTATTATGTAAATATGTGAATATTTTAATTGACTGTAAATTATAGTGTTCTGCCACCATGTTTCCAAAAACGAAGTTCCAGAAATAATATATATCTATAATCAATTAATGTTTACGTTTGCTGTATTTCTTGATTTACAGAAACAAATTTCACTGACTCTGTTCCTTGATTAGTAGAATCATACAGTAAACCTGAATGATTTGCAACAATAAAAAACGCAAAAAGCAGATATTTGTGAAGACACAACTGCTTTATTTTAGCATATCCATTTAATTTGCTCAATGTTACCGCTCCCATGATGCTCGCTTGCTCATCCCAGGTAAGACGCACGTCACTTTTACTAGAGAAATTTAGCTCATTAAAAACCTACTTCATTTTTTCTACGTCAATTAAGAAGCCTTTTGTCACTGCCTGACAGAGACTGGAGTTGGCCATTTTGAGAAATTACAACTCCACCTCGGCGGCGCTCGGCAGTCTGAGTGACAGAAAGTTGTTGTGCGAGTTTTCTGCCTTTTGTTTTGCTTCTGCAACTCTCATTGTTTCGACTGTTTTCATTACGCAGGGCAAGAGTTCTTTTACGGTGGCTGTTTGATGCCATTACCAACGTCGCTCATAGCACGATATTTCCAGTGAACAAATCTCGGAAAATTATGAATAATGGAATCTCCGGGCAGGTTTCGAGATACGCAGGCGAATTAATGTTTATTGGATTTACATCTCTTGGTAATGGATGAATGTCATTTCATTGCGTCGTTCAAATTTCCAGTTTCATCATCAACAGTGAAAGTGTTTCCAACCGAGTTTTGAATAGATATTTACTTTTGTTTGTCTTTATTTACTATATTATTATTGTGTCAATATGACACAACTGTTGGTTTAAGGTGAAATGGGCGTTACTTTAAAATACATTTTAAAATGGAATATTTCAAAGTAATGTGAAAAATATTTGGTACCACAATGGCTCTATATCTTTAATTGTTAATACTTGTACATTAGGTACTTTAACCGTTGATCACAGAGATTAATTAATTATATCATAATGTATGACAATGACGAGTTAGTGTTTTCTAATAGGTGTATAAGAGCAATATTGACATTATAAATTCGTTTTAACACTTTTTCGCAAACGAAAGAAAATAATATTTTGAAACCTTTTGAAAGTAACATTTCTTCGTTCACAAAAACGTTTGCGTAAATTAGAAGAGTAACAGAGAATTTTGTTCAACTCGGTGCAAATGTATGTAGATTCAGTTTCGATTATCGGGAATATATAACATGTCAATACATCCAGGAAAATGTCACTTTTCTTTCGAAGGGGGGCTTAGAATATGTTATAAATACGGCAATATGTGATATGTTTTGAGTATTGCTTCATAAAGGACAGATGGTTGAAATATTAGAAGTGTATAGTTGTAAAAGCAGTTTCGATACTACACATAATATGAAATTTCTCAACCCTAACGATACTTCAGGAAATCGTGTGTTATGGTGTAGTATCGTGTGGTATGGTGTAGTCAGAAGGTGATGGAGCCAACTAAGTAACATAAATAATTTAACTTTTTAATGGATGTGTCACCATGTTACTTTTGTATTACCTAAACGCAATGGAGCTCATACTTATGCTCAGAATGTCGTTATGTTTACTACTCCGTGCATAGACAGCGTTAAACGTGGTTGTTTTTGTTCGATAACTATCTTATCTGTGGACCAGTTAAAATCATTTACAATAGAATCCATAATTATCTGATTCTATCAAGTGTTTCTTTCATATTGTCAATTTTGAAAATTCCGCTATTTTAAACGGTATCACGTTTGTTCATATTTCTGTTTGAGGATTATATGGAGGTAAATCTGTTATTAGATTACCATAATAGAGTTAAACATCATTGTAATGCTTTGTATTTCAATGCCTAAGGAAAGTACGCTCTAGCTTTACTCGGCATATAAACAAAAATCGTATGTATCCCTCCGCCCTATAGTTTGCGATTGCCAGCACCTTTCGGGCTACAATCATACCCAAATCCCGGCACGTGTCACAGCAAGAACTGTCATACATACTTTTTTTAGTTTTACTTCTTTAATACGCTCAAAATACCTGCCAAACATGCAGATATTTCCTTAATTCAGAGAACTTACATTTACGAGAACTTACATTTATATGCCCTTGCAAGTTAGCGGTGAATGATTTCCACAGAACATTCAGTGACGTTCTATTAAAATTAGGCAAGCCCGAACTTTCAATACCCACATTCACAATTTTATATAATATTGGCAGTTCGTTCCTACGAAAAAATATGCACACGAATGCGAATGACAGATTTGGTTTATTCTACTTCTCTTCTTACATGGAGTAGTTACGTTTCCAGTGATCCATAATTAATTAAGAATTTGACCAATACTGCTGACATATGTTAGTTCAGCTGTCATTTCTTTCATCTACTGTAGTCATTGTCGAAATTTCAGCCGCTAATGTTTCAAAAACACGCAAACCAGTTTTTCTTCTCAACATTTCTAATGAATTTTCCTTGCAAATATTTCAAACGTGATTTACCAGTAAATGCTTCACTCATTGTGTTGGAATCGGTAACAAAAAACAATTTTATTCAATTCAATTAGCAAACGTCGCATTTCACTGACTAGGCAAATGCATCACACGCCTGTAGAACCATCTCATTGAAGAACAGTGTCCAGTTGCTTGGTGCGGTAAGCTGAATGTGTGATGACGCTTTTATTCGTGCCATAAAGGGCAAAAATACGTCATAATCTGAGCCATAAGGTACCACTTTATGAACGACTTCTTGCAACGACAAAGGTTAATTATACTATTGGGGTATAAAAGATATAATAACTGCTTTTTTAAAAATCTCGGTAGTAGACCCAGATTTCAGCTATTAAAACCGAAATATCTGGGTGCGTCTTTCACTTCCTGCAAACATTCTGTTGTTCGTGCACTTCAAAGGCCCTGTTATGGGGCCTCCGCTGCGTAAACCACAGAAAAATCTAGGCCAAATTTTACAATAAATTCTGGTTGGAACCACCGTATATCAGTGTGGTGCTGTCGTTTTTTTTTTTTTTTTTTTTTTTTTTTTTTTTTTTTTTTTTTTTTCAAAGTAAAATTGGTTGTTCAGAATGTTTGGAATTGGGCAATGTGAAATGTTTACATTGTCGTTTCATTAAGAAGATTGAAATATTAGAAGTGTATTGGTGTAAATGGGTTGATGATATTTTTTGTATTTTATTTAGTCAAAAACAGTCAAAAACTGTATGTGACGTATGGGGAGAGAAAATCATCTGCCCACGCTTTCTTGAGTTTCAGAATCCCTTCCAAACTATTTAACTATTAATAGTTGAAAGATGAAAAATAGTAATAATAATAATAATAATTATTATTATTATTTCTCTATACCTAAAACTACGTTACTTGACACTAACGACACACGAAGAAAGCGTGTGTTGTGTTGCAGTATCAGTAGTTTCATTCATCTTTTAATGCGCGATGCGCTTCTTAAAAACGCGTCCTGGCTTCTTTCTCGGCGCGGCGTCGCGTCCGGAGCCCTCCGGCCGAAGCTCGCGCTCCTCGTACGCGCGTATTCCAGGCGAAGGACAATCAGCCGCAGCGCGGCGCGGCGTGGCGCGGCGCTTTGTCTCGTAAGCGGCGTCGCGCGTGGAGTGGCGCGCCGTGTTCGGGCGCCGCCAAATGCGGCGTCGGAGGAGGAGTTGCTCCGACGGACCCCACTCTGCAACTTCCCACTCCAAACGCCTCCCCGCGCCCCACCACGCTGCGCCACTCCTAATGCCACGCGCCGCATCTCGCTGTCTACCTCACACGTCACTTCATATCCCTCACGCTCCTCCACATTTTCCACTCACTTCCTTCTCCTTCCTCCTCTTCGTACCGTCTCTCATTCACTAACACATTCATTGCACACGCTTGAATTCGGAATGAACGAGTGCTTTTCGAATGTTCAGACGGTTGCGAAATATTTGCAAGTTGGACAACAAATTCCTGATAGTTGATGCAGGTGATATCTTTTTATTGTGCCCTCTGTATTTCAATGTTGTAATGTTTACAGTGGCGTACGTATGAGAACTATATGTACTTGGTACAGAAATATTATTGTAACAATGAAACGAAGACTCAATTACTCTTTATATTTCCTTGTGGACCCATTTGATCAAGTACTTATTTTAAAAGTAAATTCTGCACGAATAATAGTGAATATTTAAAACTAGTGATCCTCCAGAATGGCACAGACTTTCTCAATCTAGGTTGTTTCCTAAACTCTTTAGTATGGGCGACGCTTTTCGGCTAGCCCCCTCCCCCTACGTCAAAAATGTATTCATGTCACGCTATTCAGTGCATTTAGCACTGTGCAGAATGTATAAATAGTATACTGAAAGGAAATTTCATATGCACATAAATTAATGAAAGATACTGAATAATTCCAGAGAACTTCCTTGAACCATCAAAAGGAATTTCAATATTATGAGATAAAATATAGATTTAAAACAAACAAATATTTATTTTGAAGTGCAAAATGGTAAATAACATAATTATAGAGAGCATTTTGTTTGAAGAAAAAATAAATATTTTTAATATTATAGTTGTTGGAAGACGCCAAAGAATTTTCCAACTTTGCATTTTGGGAATTTCAACGAATTCAACAAAAATGGACTATGAGCCATTTTTAAATGCATTTTTTCTTCTATCCGAGAAAAAATTAAACAAAATACCAAATTGGAAAAGTTTTGCAAATGTAGTCAAGGTCTCAAGCAAATTACCCCCAAAAATCAAAATATTCGTTTTAAATTCAAGGGGATGTGACATCAGTCAGATCGATTGGGTAATATTAATTTTGGTTAAAATCCTGCTTACGGTTTAGCGGGTAGCATTCTTCGCAAACGGAGAAACAGGCGGACAATGGAGGGATGGAGGGACAGATGCATTGCCGTAAGCCAATTCCTCGATATCAAAGACTCAACGTGGATTCTGACTACACAATGTATTAGAGGAAGTAATTTATTACATATGAGAACAAGATTTATCCGCTTTTCGTCATAGGTCCCCATAATGCGAGATTTTCTGATAAAATTCGTATTTTTGCCTCGACATTATAATACTCTCTCTACTCTACGTAAGTAGTATGCGAAAAAGTAAAAACTGTAAGTTCATATGTCGTAATTTTAAGGAGTTCAAAGTAGTAATTAATCGTTTGTTAGAGAGTACATTCATTACCTTATTTTCAGTACCTGGGATTGAAGTTATTAATAACTAAAAACTGCGAAATCCGGGGTCGATGTTCATTGTGTTTGTGGCATAAAAATGTTTTGAAAATTGTAAGAATTTTTTAAAATATTAAACAAGCGATCATTCATTATTTATTACCATTATAATTGCCTAATCGGTATTGGGACCAAATTTTCATTTGAGAGTGATTGACAGAATGATACAACGATGACGATACAAGGAAAGTAATCGTGAAATCTATTTAAAAATTCCTTCAAGAAGTCTGGGAAGTTCTTGGATGAGTGCGCTTGAGATTTTTTACTCGACCGAAAGTGTCGAAACGCGAGCCAGGCCCATTTGTTTAGTCTGCTCTGACAGCTTCACGAATATGGTGTCTGCCGCTGCCGGCGCACTTGAAGCCGGAGAGCGCACTCACAGCAGAGCACCCTCTGCCGAGCGCTGGCATATTGAGACGCCACAGCAGCGTAAATATTATGAAAAACCCATCGATTAACCCGAGCGGCGGATTTCGCGTTTATTCCCAACGCGCGGATATTTACTTTACCGCGACGGTGGAAATATGGCGGCGAGGCAGGCGATTCTTCCTCGTTCGTCGGTCGCGCTGTCGCCTCCCGGGGGGTGGGGGAGGGGATGAGGAGGGGAGGGGGAAGGGCGGGGCGCTCCCGGAACGCCGGCGGCGTCGTGCGTGTTTTGCCTCCCCACCGCCTCGTCCATCTTGCGGCCGCAAACACAAGCATGATAGATGGGACGCAACGGAAAAACACTGCGGGGGCGCCGTCCTCCAGCGGGCCCCTCCCCCTCGCCTCCCACGCCCCGCCCCCAGCTTCGCCTGCGGCCCCGAGAGCCGCCCAAATCCGTCCGTTCGGCGTGTCCTCCTTGCGCCTGCGGGCGGCGCTCCCTGAGCGACGGACGGAGCCTCGCGAAGGCGCGCGCAGCGCCCTCCTGCGTTGGGTCCTCCCGCGATCCCACTCGCGCGGGTAATCTTGATTGGCACTTTGCTTTTTGTACCCTCCAATTGTCTTACTTCCAAGTCGTCTCAGACTACACGATTCGTCCCACTCCTCGCTCAACTCACCGGCTACCTCTTTTCAAACGCTACACAGTTCTTGTCCGACTCGATTTTTTTGTTCCGCCGATATATCTCTTGCCATTGCCTCTTTAATACTCTCGTTCTGTTCCTGTGAACAGGTTTCCCCACTTCCTTATTTCTCATCCAATGACTATTTTCATCATGATGCACCTTAGCTCCGTTTCATCCTCCTCTCTCTTCCCGTTTATATTAAAACCTTTCTTCACGCATATTCGTTCTCACGCCCTCTTTTAATTTCCGTCAAGTTTTCTCCTCGGCGCTTCTCTTTTCTTCACCATGCTCTCCCTTCCTTCGATACACCTCTCGTTTGCCTCCCTCTTTTCTCTTTCGCTACCTTTCGTTCTCCGGGGTCACCCGCTCATCTTTCCCCCACCCTACCCCTGATCACGTTCTGTCGATGTGCACCCGTTTCGCTTCCTTTTCCCCTGCCCGGACTCGCGTTCTTCTCCTCGGAGTGTCCCGGCTCGGTTGCGCCGCTGCGGCTCCGCCTCTCTGAAAGGCCTTTCCGCAATTGCAGGCGGCGCGGCCGAGATTCCGTTGGGCGAGCGCGGGGAGGCTAGTTGGATGAGGGTGAGCCGCTTCCAGTGGCGCCGCTCGGATCGACGAGGGCTTCTCCCAGAGAGCGTGGATTACTTCCAGATCGACATGCAGCGTAGGGGTTGTTTGGGGATGTAGGTGCGGCTGAGTTTGCCCAGAGCCATCGTCGTTGTTTCTACAGCATCGTTGACAGGGAGTCCCGGTGCTCGCGGATTTTCGACATTAGTGAGAGAGCTGGGTCGAATTTGAACCCCTGTCTGGAGAAGAAACCTAGTGGCCGGCTGGTCGGCCTAATCGCTCGTTTTTCGTGGTTCCTATGGTCAAACTCCACAAGGTTAATGCATACACATTTTTTGTTATTTTGGGTGGATGGCAATCTTCAAAGTGCCAACGGCCGCGAATTTGAGAAAGTCAAACAACTTTTACTTTCTCGCCTACTGCTTACGCAATATAGAGGAAGTATTGTGAAGCTGCCGGAAGAAGCGGCGATTTTTTAGAAGAAAAACTCTTATTGCCGGGTTCTTGTAAAAAAAGTGGATAAATATTTTTCCTATTTACTGTAAATCACTTTTCCTAACACGCTGTGTACTTCGAATTCATGTATTGTGGGTCCTTGATACCAAAAAATTGATTAACGGCAAAAAGTTTGTCTTTTTGTCTGTGGTCAACGTTAGCGCCTCAACGTTCAGACGATTTTCTCCAAAATTGATGATCCCCCAATCAATCTGATTGAACTTAATGGCCTGATACGCATACAACAATTGAAATGGAAGGTGAAGCAGACTATGACGAAGGCGAAGCCGACCGACTATGACGAAGGCGAAGCCGACTATGACGAAGGCGAAGCCGACTATGACGAAGGCGAAGCCGACTATGACGAAGGCGAAGCCGACTATGACGAAGGCGAAGCATCCTATGACGAAGGCGAAGCATCCTATGACGAAGGCGAAGCATCCTATGACGAAGGCGAAGCATACTATGACGAAGGCGAAGCATACTATGACGAAGGCGAAGCAGACTATGACGAAGTCGAAGCAGACTTTGACAAAGAAGAAAAATGCGAAACGTCCTCGTTCGTGCAAGTGACAGCCTTCCACGTTTTCTTTTCTTCGTACAAACTCTTCCAAACGACCGTGACCGGGTCATTGTCAACTTCACATCTTTTAGTTCTTTTCTTAGTACGTGGAATGTGTCCTCGCCAGGTCTCTCGGCCGGCATTCGCGCCCGGCGCCTCCCCATTCACGCGGGAAGGCCGGCCTCCCTCCAGGCCGACGCGCTCGCGTTCGCCAACTTGCCAACTGCCAAGTGCGAGGAGTTGCGAGGAGTTGGCTGCTCTTTTTTCTCCTTTTTGATCTTCGTTACGCCGCAACTCGATGTATACTTTCTTGGTGGCCCTCGGGAGCGATAGACATGTTTCGCAGTGCTCCGACCGGCGCGCCAACTTCGATAGTCGGTTGAAACGTCTCGAAACTTCTGCCGGAGTTTGACTTTTCATATCGAATGGATCTTTCGTTCTTAATTTCTCCTCGCAGATTTGGATCAATGAATAAGTAAAAAGACGCCTCTTCGCGTTGAATCGTTTAATCTCGTTCTTTTGAACCTTCTCATCACGGATCATTTGCACTTTCAGGTTGTTTAAACTTTCCACTGAGACGTATTTTTAAAGGCTTTCATAAGTTTCAAAGGGATTGTGTCAGAACGTGTTAAAGCAAAAGGCCGAAATGATATCAAAAGGTTGGTGTGAATAATTTAATAAATGAGCGAACCTAGTAATACATTAAAGTTGTGAAAGACTATACGTGAATAAAATGAATAAATGAATGAAATTATTACAAAGGTACTGGATTTGATTGTTCTGTCTAAACATTGATCGTGAATGTAACAATAATGTTTCAAAAACATATTTATTTGAAATCGTCTTTCTGCAAAAGCTTCTTTCTTGAATATCTCTTTCCTTTTAAGAAATTATTCTTTCCCATACAATATATTTCCTCAAACAAGAACTTTCTATAAATTTTCAATATACTTCAATTGAGTAACTATAACTTTTGTTGCTTTCTTAAAGAATGTTACTATCCGTACGCTATTGCAAGAAATCAGGAGTCTAGAGGAAATAATAAATAAAATTTCCGTGCTCGTTTAATACAAAAGGTCTAAAAATAAAATCCTTGTTTTAGCGTTCTAATTACATTTGAAAAACTAGTTTTCTCAGGACTAGTAAACAAAGAACATGAAGAATGCAAATATTATCAACGCATACGCAATTTATGAACATTTTAATCACATATTGAAGAAATTACTCGACAAGAAAACTCGAGTGTCTTAAACGACAAGAACGAACAAACACAAAAGCTATTTGCTTCTTTCTCGATATCGGACACAAACTTTCTCAAGATGGAGAAAATAACGTGAAGCGTCGCAGCGAATTTTCTTGTTGTAATGAATTTTCTACGTTTCTGGAATGGAAGTTAACATCGCCGCGTTTTAAAGTAGTTCGACAAAGTTGCCAGCAGGGTGCGCGCGGGCGCTGGGCGGGGCTGGAGGGCGTGACGTCATCGCTGTGAGCGTCTACCGCCCACGCAAGGAGAGGGAAGGGGCAGCTGCAGATGCCTGAGTTGGCTTCGAGATGTATTTCTAAGATTCTTGCGCGGGTCTGGATAAAAAGAAAGCCATGGTTGCAAAAGCAATCTCGGGGTTTATGCAATTTTGTGTAAATGCTCCTCTTTTATGAAGATTACATGATATTTTATCTCTTCGGTTGGCAGTGAAAACATTTCATGTTCAGGGTGACAATTGAACTTAAATTACGTCTGTTTTTCTTGTGCTATGAGAAATAAAAGTAATAGGGAGCAAGGGTGAATTCTTGGAAAAATAATGAACTCTCATCTCTTCCCTCTTCATTCGACTAAGGAAACCAGTGATTTTGGTGTGATTGTTAAAGTCAATAGGCTGACAGACATTCTTCAACACATAGACATAGAAAGGTGTAGTTGATACACAAATGACTATATTTTTTACTACGAATAGTGTATTAAAAAGTCTATGGATTCCAAAATTTGTATGAAGATAATTTTGTGTGAACAATAACTGCTTATTAATACCATTCAGGTTTACTGATTATTTAAACCTGTTGATTCTTAAAAGGATTTGTTTGAAACGAGCAATTAATTAGAAGGCAAGCTACTTTGCACCTTATTTAGTTTTGAAAACCATGCTAAGTTAACAAAACATGTAATTATTTAATACTACCATAACGTTCTTCGATATGAAAATTGAAAATCAACTTATTAGGCAAATACTGCATGCATACGGAAGAAGGGACAAAGAACAGAAAGAGAGACGAAGAAAAAACGAAAAAAGACGAAGAAAGAAGGGAGAGAGGCGAAGAAGGAGGGAGAGAGAGAGAGAGAGAGAGAGAGAGAGAGAGAGAGAGAGAGAGAGAGAGAGAGAGAGAGAGAGAGTCCTGAGACAAGAACGGAAAGGAATAATGAAAATGGAGAAAAAAGTAAGGTAAGGGAGACAGACACAGAGAAAGAATAGGAAGAGAGGGATTCTCGAAGAAAGGTGAACGAGAGAGAGAGAGAGAGAGAGAGAGAGAGAGAGAGAGAGAAATAAACAGAGAGAGAGAGAGATGGAGAAACAAGTACGGAAAGAATTAAAGACAAGGAGAAATAAGAAGGTAAAGAGGTATAAGTGAAAAGAACTAGGGAATGAGAACCACGGAAAGAGAGAATCAGGGAGAGGGTCAGGAATGAACTCGAAAGGAGTCGAGCGAGTGGAAGAAAGAGCGTGTTCCAGAGCGTCTTCCGTCAGTGGTTTCCGTCGCCGTCCGTCCAAGGCGATGCCTCGAACACGATAAAGCGCGTTTGGCCCTGCCTCCGTGGCCCTGCCGAATAAAGAAGCCTTTCTGCGGACGGCGCGGGATGCGAGTGGATGTCCGAACGCGACCCTTTCGGATTGGAGTGCTCCTTCTGCGGACAATCGCTCGCGGGTGACTCCGTCGACGCTCCAGTTGCTCGTGCACGTCATCTCCAAGCCTCCTAATCGTGCAATTGTAATATTTCAGAGAAGGCGAGTTTCGATGATTCGGATTTTTTTATTATTTTAACTGACATGTTCTCCCCCCGGTTTGTAACATTCCCTGGAAGGAGTCGTATTTAACATAAAATACGATTTTAGGGGTCTTTTCTTTTAAGTTCCTTTTCATTGTGTAATTAACGTTCAAACATAGGCTCCTAGAAATAATGAGATGATTGTTCAAAATAATCAAGTGAAGCATTTGATCAGAATAAAATTATATTGATGAAACCTTTTTGGATATCTTAGACAATAAATATCATATTTTGAAACTATTTTACGTGAACCATGATTGAAATTCTTTATGAAAAAATATTAGTAATGTACACTACTGCTTTTGTTAAGATTTCAGATTGAATGTCAGATTGTTGCAGAATCCACTGGAATGAAATCTGAAGCTTCGAACCCTCAGGGCTTCTTAAGACTTCCGTCTGCCCCTGTTAGGCTTCGTAGTGTATTGAAGACCTTTGGTCTAGACACATGTAATATAATTTAAAAATCGTAAAAATTGCAATTATTATTATTATTATTATTATTATTATTATTATTATTATTATTATTATTATTATTATTATTATTATTACTACTATTATTATTACAAATATTAATTACCCACATTGGTATTCGATTTTTTTTCATCATCAATATAGTCAACTGGCCAAGTGAACAGGACAGCTGTGAGTACTTCAAGCAAATTCAAGAAAATGGTAGTCTAGCCCAGACGAGTATATTAAAACAGGGGTATAAAATATGGAAACAAATAAACCCATCTTGTTTAATTTGTATTTAGTAATAAAATTTTAATTTTTGGCAAACGACTTGCTAATTATTAGTGTTATTATTTATTTAATTATCGCATTTCAGATCCATTCCACAAGAAACGAGTGAACATGTTTATTGCTTTCCAGTCGTAAATGGCCTGCTTATTATCCTCGTTTTCTGCTTCTCAATGGGCGACAGAAGAGTAGATTAAACTGGTGCGCTGGTTCTCAGCAGAGCGTAACGCGCCCCGCAAGCGGGTGGGCGTGACCTCGGGCAGAGGCGAAGAGGCGATGCTCTCCCCCTTTGCATCTCTCTTTCCTCCCCACTATCCCTCTCTCCATTTCCTTTCCCCCCACTTTCTCTCCCTCTCCTCCTCCCTCACTCTCCTTCACTCTCTCTCTCTCTCTCTCACTCCTCCCATCTCATTCTTCCTCTTCTCGATCTCCCTCCATCTCTCTCCGTCTCACTCTCCCTCCCTTTCCCTCTTTCCTGCCCTCTCCCAACTCGTGAACGGTCCCGCCGCGACGTGGGTCGTCCCATGGCCCCCTGACGCGCACGGAGTCACGGCCCCTCCGAACACGTCGACCGACGCAGTGCACAGGATTCCTCTGCCGTACGTTGCTGCTCGTGTTTTCAGCGAATGAAAGAAGAACGAATCCTGCAAAAATGCATTTATTCTCAAGTCCTTTCCTGGGAATAATTGTTTCAATGTCTTGCAAGTTATGTTTTCCTAAATGCAAAGATAACAGTTTAGGACATATGACTTAATTTGGGCATAATCGCTTGACGAATACATGCATAAAACGAAATTTACTAAAATAAAACACGTATGAGCGCTTGAAAATGTTTTTTTCTTGTCATTGTAAATATACGAAATTCGAGTGCTGTGTAAGAATAGTAAATTATAATAATTTTTATATTTTTGAGGTTGTGAGTACAGCTCACAAAACACAGTTATTATTTCATTGACTGGTTTTGTTACATAGACTCAAGTACTTTAGAAGAATAATTTCGAAGGGTCAAGAATCGATTTATTAATCACAGTGATTAAAATTATTATATAAATTCTTTCTTTTAAAACTCTTAATTTGCGACATTCATTTACATTTCCATTCGTCCGCTTCCGGGACCGTAATCCGCACACGGTGCTGCAAGTGGGTACTAGAATTGATGTACTGATTAAAACCATAAAATGCAGAAGAACCGAAATTTTTATTGGTGTTCCAACGGTTTAACGGTTAACCGAAATTTTTATTAGTGTTCAAATAATTTCTGAGGGTTTCAAAGTTGAAAGTGGAAGGGCTGATTTGTCTGCCAGCGTGGGCGGGGCATAGGTAGACCGCCTGGTCTGTCACCGTTCAACGTACACAAGCAATGAAAAAACTAGCTCATGGGCTTCCAAAGCCCTATATTGATCTGTAAAAATAGTAGCTTTCGAGCCGGTGACATATCGCCGCAAACGTGTTCAATGCAATGTAACTGTGAGAAAAGAAATCAGACAGAGCGGTGCGGCTCAAAAGTGACTTGGGAACAGTGGTTACATCGACTGCCTGCGACTCACATGAGAGGCGATTGCAGTAAAAAAGTTAAAATATTTGAAGGCTGATTCTTAAAGTAGATTTTGAGCTTTAATTTTATGCCAACTAAGAGAATTTCGGATGAAAATGCATGAAGATACGATCATTTGAATATACTCAATTTTTAGTTCTTTTTTTTAAATTAATCATAATCTTATTACAGTGGTGTAAGTTTTAAATCAAGCAATTAATATTTTGTAAACAAGACATTTTTATGGAATACACTAAGCAGCAACTCATCCTAGCATCTTTTGAAAAAATTATATTTAATAATGTTTATTTCTTAGTATCTAAAACGAAGCTCAAAAAGGTGAAGACATAGTGTTGATGGGGTTTGTGGCAGATAATCGCATTTTAAATATCATTCCTTTGGTGCAGATGTTGTGCAGCTGTGGTGCTTTGGTGCAGATGTGGTGCTTTGGTGCAGATAACTATTTTTTTCGCTACCCCATTGAAATCTATATTTTCCCCATCTTAATGCAGATGGCTGGGCGCGTGAGAACCATACAGCCCGAGTTCTCCTTGGCATTTAACCTCATTGTTGGAGTCAGGTACTGAGTAGAACTGGTGAGAAACGCTCAGTAAATTTAGGTATCTTCGTTAAATTTCCTTTTATTCATAGAAGCGTTTATTGTTCTTATGTTTTATGTACAGGTCTGGAATATATTTCTGTTCTGTTGGAACAGTGCTTGAAAATATAACTGCTAGTTAATTTTTAATTCTGTAAGGAAAGAAAATATCAGCACTATATTTTCGACATAAAAATGCCACATACTTGGCCACATGCAGTGCCATGCCATCTCTACATGCAGTGTTCAATTTGAAAAGGTTTGAGTAGATATGACACTCTGGTGTAAAATTAATTCATATTGCATGCTCTCGCTTTGATATTGACCGCGTAACCAGATTAATTACGTGTGTGCTGCGAAGTGGCACGGCTCCAAACCGCTACGTAAAAAGGCAATTTTAGTTAATGGTTATATATTATGAATAGTGTTCCCATATTTTCCCTCTAAATTAGCAAATTACATCTTCGGAAGTACACTACAAAAATTACGTCGTTGCTAACATAAGAGGGGTATGTCCAAGTCACGGTAAGTAACTTTCCTATGATAATGAGGCTCTTGACTGGAAAGGTTAAAGCTATTGGATGGAAATAAATGAAGAATGCAAATGATTAATTTAGCAATTATTAACAGCACGTAGATTTGTATCAAGGTAGGGAAAATATAAAATAAGAAACGTGAATCGTTTATTCACAAATGTGTTTATTCATCTTTATTATAAATAACTTTCACGAAGACATCCACATCCACGGACGTTCAATATCTACTGTTCTTCAAGTCCTGACGGCGGCAGGATTTTCGACACTAGCTTTTCAGCTAGTTCGAATTCAGTCACTGTCTGGAGGAAAATTCTAGCGGCCGGTTGCTCTGATCGGTAGTTTTCTGTGGTTTCTCCGATCAACACCAGGCGAATGCCGGAGCAGTACCCTACCAAATGGGCCACGAACCGCGCGCGATCTTTCCTCCCTCTTTCTTGTCCTGTCCTCTCCTCTCCCCTTACACACTCTTACACTAACATGCACTACACTACCACATATTCCGGGAGACCGGTCGGGAGCTTAGAGCTTGTCCCGGCTGGGGCGGTGCCCCGCTGGTGGGAGAGTCCTGGTTAGGGGGTCGCTGGTGGGAGGGTCCTAGCCGACGGTAGGTCGGCGCCGGATCTCGCCATCCAGCGGGGGAAGATCGCCACCATCTGCCGAGAACAAGCATGCACTACACTTACTGGCTAATGACCAAAGCAGTTGACGCGCCCGGAAACACGAAAAAATCAATCAATCAATCAATCTACTGTTCTTCAAAGTAACCTCCCGCACGTTAACACCGACACAGCATGCGCTTATGCCCAGAGCTCTACAATAACAGAACCCTCTGGCACAGTGGTAATAGGAAATCGCGATTCGCTCTACTTGTCAGACATTTGTCCACGTTGTCTCATCTCTTCCCGGCATTGAAGGAATTAAAAAGTGGAATAACTTCCGGACATACGAAACACACGGCTGCAGCAAAGAGGTTTGGATTTGTAAGAATGTTTTTTTTGTTATCTCATGTTTTTGTTTGTTGTCTAATGGTGATACTGAAGCTCCATTGAGATCATGTCGCAGATTCTTAGGACGATCTTCAAATGTCATTCGTATGCATATAAATCTCTTACGTTATTGCTAGTGTAGAGAATGTTAGTGTAAGTGTGAGAGAAAGGAGAGAGGATGGGTAAAAATGAGGACGGAAAGATAGAGCGCGGTCCAAGTCCCGTTTATTAAGGCACTACTCCGGCGTATACCTGATATTGATCGAAGAAACCAAGGAAAACTAGAGATCAGAGCGGATAGCCCCCAGGATTCTCTTCCAGACAGCGTCTGAACTCGATCTAGCTACCTTGCTACTTTCAAAAAGTCCACCATCGTCGGGAGTCGAATCTGTCAGATCTGTCGTCTCGGTCGGAGTCGCTGCAATGCCAAAAGCGAACTCGACCGGTCGTAATCTATGATCTATTCTAGCACCCGGTAATAAAAACTTGAATGCAGTGTGAATCTTTAGACAAGGCTCTTTTAAGCATGAAGTGAATAACCATTTTAAACTAATGTGGAAATGCCTTCTCTCAAATACTTTCCTGACGAGCGGACATTTTAGTTTCCTTCACCCGCAACGAGGTGGTTGGTGCAGCAGAGTAATGCCCCCGTTCACCCAGGCAATTCGACCCATAAGGAGAGCTTCGAACCTGCTGGGGTGCCGTAGCAGATCTAATTCCCGCGGTTTTCCACAGGCGAGGGGTATCTGGTGGGTGAACACCTCTCGCAATGACAAGGGAAGGGCTTGCACTCG
This sequence comes from Teleogryllus occipitalis, assembly GCA_011170035.1. Lineage (NCBI taxonomy): Eukaryota > Metazoa > Arthropoda > Insecta > Orthoptera > Gryllidae > Teleogryllus > Teleogryllus occipitalis. The sequence goes on from BLKR01002200.1 coordinate 204,779, forward strand.
AAAACCACGAGAGGCTATGAGTAGTTACCAGCGCTGGTCGCGTCGTCTTAGTCCTACCGATTGAATGTTTGGGATTCCGGGCGGGTCAACTGTTAATGTCATTATTTACGTAAGTGTAGTGTGTGTTGTTTCCTCGGGAGGTGGCGGTGGTCTTCCCTCGCTGGATGACGAGATCCGGCGCCGACCTACTGTCGGCTCGCGGATTTTTCCCCCAACCATGTGTCTCCCACCAGCGGGGTTCCGCCATAGCCAGAACAAGCTCTAAACTCCCGACAGGCCTCCCGGCATGTGTGATAGTGTAGTGAGTGTTAGTGTAAGTGTGTGTGTGTAAGGGGTGATGACAGAACAAGGAAGAGGTAGGAATGATCGAGCGCGGTCCGTGACCCGTTTGTAAGGGCACTGCTCCGGCATTCGTCTGGTCATTCTCCAAATCTTAAAGAAATACGTCAGTTTATTCCGAACACATTCGAATTAACTTGAGTAAAAATTAACCATAATGTTTCTGCCGTGTATTCGTACTGTGGATATTGTATTTTTTATTTTATCCATGCTTATTGTGTATTGGTATCGAATTCGTGTTTAGTGGTGGTGGCAAAATCTACATAAAGCGTAAGCTGTGAACATATTTGTCGTAGACGATAAAACAGGTAGAATGACGGGACCCATCGAACGAAATCCCGTCATTGGATATCGGCACATGCGTAGTGAAATTCTTCCCAGAATTGTGTTGCGTCTTTCAAATGCACGTTTTAAAAATCTTTCAGCACTGACAACCGAGGAAGAGCGAGAATTTCACAACTCCCCCTACTTGAATCTTTGTGATTCGTTGTATTAAAATGAAATATTACTTCATATGCTCAAAATCTAACAACGAGACCGATTTCATCACAATGCATAAACAACTAGCAATCAAAATTACATTTTGACAGGAATCGTATGTAAATTGAGGTTGGGGATCAGCAAATAAAACAGATGCAATGATATTCACTGGCTAGTGTAGTGAGGAAAAATATAATATAACCGCATTCAGAATGATATCTTTCAACCCACCATATCTGTTTAATGGAATGATTCACAGCTTATTTTATTGCTATTGTTTGACCAAAGCGGCTCCCTGATGGTAGATTTTTGTGTCGCGTTTTCTGTGTCAATGGAGCGACTCTGATTGGTCCGTCTGACTCGCCTTGCTCTCCAACACGTCTTTGCGGGTGGAACGAATATGACGGCGCCGAGCAAATTTAGAACTCGACGCAGCGGACTGAAGACACGAACTCGACGCAGCCTTCGGAAATTGTGTTGCAGCGCTCGAGATGCTGCACGTACGTGGTCAACTTCCACCACTCGACTTCGACAGAAATTGACTCCAGTCGCTGGCAGCTGGCCACGGTATGTGTGGAGTATGACAAGCATATAATATGGCCCGTTGAGACGATATACGACAGGTTCTAAAGAGTTAAACATCGCCGAAGACCGCATCGCTCTACGAAATGAATTCTTCCATCAACCAAATGGACTGGAACGCCAGCTGTAATTGGCATAAGTATAAGTTCAGTACGTATAATTGGAGGTTATGGATAATTTTTACGAGTTGTTAACAATGTTACATTATCGTCACGAAAATATTCGTGTATTAATTGATACAAATAAAATCTAAAAACATGTGAGAATATATTTGCTCGTGAATGAAGTCATCAAACGGAGCGGATAGTCAAAGGAAAGATCATTAAGCTGATAGTCAAAAATATTGAATTTCAATTAGACAGTGTTGTTTAGTTTCATTGCGCTGTTAATTAAAATTGAAATAGACGAAACTTTAATCTCGTTATGCATGAATATAGTATTTCTTTAAAAGTAAATTTTAAAGTTTATTTTTCTTGCATTCTGACTACATAAATGTAATGTGCAAGATTGCAAGTGAAATGTGCAAGTGTAATGTAGCAAGATTCGGTGCCAGTGCTTTTGTAGTACGTCTATTTGTGTTTTCAGAATTTGATTTACCGAAATTTAACGCGCCTTTTGCAGATGATAGGTTTGAAATATTTTTCATGATGACACAGAATCAACCTTGATTGGAGGTCAATTTTAATCGCAAAGCATCAATAGAGAGGACTAATATAGCGGCTGGTCTTGCCAGAATAATGATGAGACATCTGATTATGAGCAAATGTGATTTTGCAGACTAGTGGCAGAAACAAATTAACGATTCATAGAATGCATAGAAAAAGACGTGTCTTTGTTCTTAATTCCTCTTCTTGGACGCAACTGCCCTAAATGAATTGTGCTCTAAAGCAAATTAAGGAGAAATAACTATTCTCAATGCTAAACAACTCACCGCAGAAAAAACACTTTTAGCCGAAAAAACATTGACGATTCAACGTATCTCTTTAGAATTAAAATTTTATTTTTTTCTCTTATTTCTATTATTATTTTTCTATTATTATTTTTAATTATCTCTTTAAAATTAAAAAGCATATGTTATATCCCGGTAAGAAGCAATATTGTTCATCCGAGAATATGAGGAAAACTACCATCCAGAATTTTGTATTGGAAGCTTGAAATATTCGTACATTTATCCCAAAGTTGTTTTGTAATTTCAGGGTTGCGGAATTTATTAACTGTTCTAGGAATACAAAGAGGAGATATATGGGATTTTCGCATTGTGGTATTGGGTTTAAATTGAATCAATGTCACATTTGGCGTAGCGCCATTTCTTATTTAAAGCTCGCTTACAATTTGCTGTTTTAGAATCGTCAAATTTGAAATGAAGCGAGGCAGTTATTTTACGAATCAACAATACACTCCTCTCTAAGCGAAAATATAATTAATAAATCCTGGAATTAAAATTCTGACTTAATACATTAGACCAGGTGAGTTTTATACCAGATACACTAAAAAATCACGTAAGATCAGATACTACTGGAACGGTCGTGATTTAGTCCCCCTACTCTAAACTACTCTAAATTAGTGCAATTAATATGGTCACGAACAGCTTATACCGTATTTATATAAATGTTAAAATATTACCTATTACATAGTTTGTACTTCTAATATCATTGCCGATTGTTAATGTTGCTGGAAAGCGAAAAGAAAAAGAAACCGTAAATAGTACAATATCAGATGTTTCAAATTGGTTCCGAAATAACAAATTAATAGTAAACGAAAAGAAAACGGTTTTAATGCAGTTTTCCATTTCAAATAAACAATTATGTGCTCCATTGAAAATGAACAGTGTACCATTGACTGATGTTAAGGCAACAAAATTTTTAAGTCTCTCAATTCAGTCAAACCTTAAATGGAACGTCCATTTAAATGAATTGAACACAAAATTAAGTTCATTATGCTACGCGTTCAGAATTCTTGCAAATTCAGTCAGCCTTCATACTGCTCGCTGTGTATACTTCGCGAATGTTCATTCCCGCCTGAGATATGGCATAATATTCTGGGGAATTACATCTTATAGCTCCCAGACTTTTAGATTACAAAAACGAATTGTACGAATAATAACCAAATCCCACCCACGTGATTCATGTAAGCCTCTCTTCATTAATCTAGGAATTCTACCATTACCGTGTGTTTTTATTTACGAATCAGTGGTTTTTGAAAAAAATGACTTGCTTAAGGGCGGGAATATATTTTCAGAAAATGCCGAAGTCTATTACTATAACACTCGACGTAGAAATCATATTCATCAGGTGACAGTATCAACAGCTCATTACAAAAAATTCACATACAATACATGTACATTATTTTACAACACTTTGCCAGATGACATTAAACGATTAAATTCAATAGAAAAGTTTAAATCACAAGTGAAATCGTTTCTGCTGCATAACTGTTTCTATACAATTAGAGACTATACTGAGCATGACAAGAAAAGTAACATTAATTTTAACAATGATACATAATGCATTAATTACCATTTGGACTGTATAAATGAGTATAAACAATCTGTAACAACTATTGTAACACAGCTTCCGGGTCAATGACCCCCATCTCGATCAGGTTTTTCGTCCAGTTTCCCTGATCCATTGAGCAAATGCTGAGATGGCCCCTTGTTTTGCTTCTGGACATAAATGTAACTTCATTTTCTGTGCACGTCTTCTAGAATTCAGTGGGAAATACAATTATTCAAATTATCGTTTCCACGTTGTCGCGGCAGGAAGTAATAAGAGCCAAAATTTATTGCTTATTTATCCTTGAAAATAGATTTTATTACATGGGAGTTTTTTTGTTTTTTTTTCTCCCTTTCAAAATTCAAAATTTATTGCTTATTTATCCTTGAAAATAGATTTTATTGCATGGGAGTTTTTTTGTTGTTTTTTTCTCCCTTTCAAAATTCAAAATTTAAGTAGTATATGACTGATTGTAGGGATCACAGAATTTTGAAAATGTGCACAAAATTCACTTTTCCCCATAGCACGTCATACGCAGTTTTTAACTGTTTTTTTGACGTAAAATAAATAAATAAATAAATAAAGCGCTTTAATTATTTGTTGCAACATCTTATAGATATATTTGTTTCTCGAGCGATTTCAATTACCACCGTCTACAGTGAGTGATAAAACCAAGATCTGTCACACTACTTTTGCACAGTTCTTTCAACATTAAGTTAATCAATTCTCAGATTCAGTTCAAATCAGGGTTCTTTTGATCAGACTGTCAATATGACTCTCTAGGTTCTGTGATTCAAATTAAACCTTATTAGGTTCTTTAGAATTGACGTAAATTTGTTTATGATAGGCAAAACGCAAAAGAACGTTAATGTTTTGGGAACACGAGCATCGGTCCAGAATAGGTTTAAAGCGTAGACCCGTCAGAGGTTCGCGATGCCAGAGGTCTTGGAGTGAGCATTTTCATTGGGGCCGCGGCGCCAGCGGCGTTTTCCCGCAGCGGCGGGCGCTTCCCCGTGGAGACGGGGGCCTCGCGAGTTACTGCGGCAGCGCGGCCGGCGCGGCCCGATCGCCACACATCGCCTGCGCAACGAGCGGCCGCCCAACGAGAACGCTCTGGAAACGGCCGCCGCGTAAATCGAGTGCGCGCAGCGGAAAAGAGGAAGAAGAAGTCGAAGAGGAGGAGGAGGAGGAAACGGAAACGAGGCCTGCGGCGGATCTGCGAGGGGATGGGAGGATGTAGGAGGGGAGGGTGAGGTGGGGGAAGGGAGGTGAATGAGGGGAGCGGGTAGGAAAGAGGGGTGTTGGGAAGGGTGAAGGAACGGCTATGGCAGGTCAGCAGGAAGGGTTGGTGGTTGTGGGAGGGATAGGATTGTGTGGGAGGGAGGGTGAGGTGAGGAAGGGAGAAGAATGACGGTGGCGGGTAGGAAAGTGGAGTGTTGGGAGGTGTGAAGGGACGTCTGTGGTAGGTCAGCAGGACGGGTTGGTGGTGGTGGGAGGGGTAGGGTGGTGGGGGAAAGGGTAAAGCGGGGAAGGGAGGTGTATGGGGGTGGTGAGGATAGGATACAGATAGGACAGCGAAGGACTTAGGGAGATGGGGGACGCCGTGAAGTGTGAGGCGGAGGCCTTGGGTGTGATGCGGGATGGGGGGGGGGGGACTGGAAGGTGCAGGATGGGCGGGGGGAGAGGCCGTGCGATCGGAGAGGTTATGATAAATGAATTCAGACGCTTCGTCGAAACGTCGAAAGAAGTGCATATTTGTGGCTGGGAATTTCACTGAAACATCAAAACACTCAAAAATCATATAATTGTCTCCAATTTTGACTCCTTAAAGTTCCCGTTTGTGTTGAATGACGCTCATAAAGCGGATATGGGTTCAAAATATTTAAAGGAAACGTAAAGATAAACAACAATTTCAGTAACGGTTGCGATTACTCTAGTAAATTTCGTTTTGTATTCAAATTACATATTAAATTTACGGATGTTTCATTCCTTAATAATCTCCGTTTACTCATAAGCACCCAAATTAATTCAAATTTCGCATCTAATCTGGAATGTAAATAATTTCAACCTCTCTTTGGGATGAATTAACAGCAAAGGTCACATTTCAAACTCCACGCGTACGAGATAGTTATTTTTCCCTAAAAAATGAGACTGTATTACAGAGAGAAGGAATAATTTGCCTAAAAATACGCGCTCTAACTACTTCAAAGATGACCATGAGAGCGCCCACCTCCCTGGACGGCTGAAGCGCCGGCTACGTGTACACTTCAAATGTCCTCATTCGAAATTGGTTCCTTTCTACTTAGACACTAGGGGCGCTCATTATTTGAAGATCAGCGGCCGAGACATGTGGGTGGCAGATCGCCTCGCTCGTAAAGACTGAGGAAATACTAGAATATATACTTGGGTTTTCTAACGTGGCATCTGAGGGTAGTATCTCCAAGATGGAATATTGCGTCTCCAAGATGGAATACTTTTTGCGTCTTTTTCGATCCTGCAGAAAGATGTATGACTGCTACCATATCAAGAATTGCTGCAGATCAAGCAGCTCTAGCGGCATGACCGAGAAAGACGCAAAGTGCCGTGCCATATTCCATCTTGGAGATACTACCCTCAGATGCCGCGTTAGAAAAAACCAAGTATAGACTGCACGGAAACGGTGAGTTGTTTCTGTAAGGTCGGTGTCTCGATTTCGAAGCTCGATGGTGCTGTATTTTCTATGAGCCCGCTTTTTGGCACGCCGCAGCGAGGCAAAATATGCGTTGTTTCATACACGCATAAATAATGGGGTAAAAAAAGAAAGGTAATAAATTACTTTTTCTCGAGACACAGGTAACACTGATATTTTCTTTAAATACTTACTGTGAAAAGCAGATTATAATCACAATTCTTGATGACAGTATTCATATTTGTCTTTTCAGAATCCTCTCTTTCACAAAAAAACTCAGGAAGACGTTTTTCGAGGGTTTTCTTCCCAACTTTCCAGCTCTCCCATAGTTGGTTCCACATATCAAGAATTTAAAGAATGAGTGCACCAAAAGAATGAGTCATGTCAAAGTCATCAACCATACATCCTGGGGAGCGGATTATACAATTATAAGAAGAACTTACCAGGCAATAGTTAGATCCAAATTGGACTATAGCTGTATATTATATGATGCGGCCAAGAAGAATATCAAGAGATTGCTGGATCCTATCAATAATATGGGAGCGAGACTGACGTGTGGGGCCTTTAAGACCAGCCCAACTAAAAGTATTTTGTGTGAAGCCAATTTATTATCTTTAGAAAAACGTAGAAGAATAGTATATTCTGCAACGAGCGTAGAATGATGGCTATTATTCACGAGTGGATGTTTCCGACGTGAGCGATGTAGGAGCGAGTGTCGGAATTTCCACGAGTGAATAATAGCCATTCTTCGCAAGTAGAAGACTATACTTTCTCTACGACTTTGATATTGAAGTTTTAAAAATACTAAATGATAACATGTGAAAAGGTTTTTTTTATTTTTTGAAATAATGTTACATTCATACTACTTTTAACTTCATTAATTAAATATTTTATAAAATTAATGTCAAACAAGTAAACAAAACAAGTATTACAAATATAAATAGTATAGATTTACTTTTTGGAAAAATTAATTGTAAAATTAGAACAATGGTTTATATTTATTATGGAGGAAGTTGACTCTTGATTTGAGTCGATTTGATTTAAAATAGATTTACTTGCAGAACAAGAAGTTTTTTGTACACGAGTATTTCCACAATCTCTGGCAGTGTGCAGTCTACGTAATCTTCATCACTATTACTGCTGGAAGAATCCATAATTATAAATCAATGTGAGCGTTTTAACCTTACAAAGTGGCCACAATTATGTGAGCTCGCATACTGTTTCGTGGTTCACCTATCTTACAATAGTTGCGGAAGAGCACGCAGCGCCTCTGTAGGCGACTGCGAGAACCCTAAGTCGTTGTGTAATGAACTAGGACGAATGCGATTGGTCGACAAGTGTGTTAGAATAATATTCTCGCACGGCTTGTGGAATTGGCATGATTACTGCATCCGATAACATGGAGAAATGAATACATTCTGCTATAGTCGTAGAGAAACCTAATTATGGGATATACGATCAAAGTAGCAGCCAACAAATTGAATCCAATAAATAGAGTATTCGAATATGCATACAAACATTATAGAACATTAAATTATAAAAAGAAGCTCCCGAGGCCCTTAGCAATAAGGGCAATTCAGATATTAGAGAAGATACAAGAGAAACTTCCACTCCTAAGGATTACATTACCTGACTATGCTCCTTGGATAATACGAGACATTAAAATTTTAACCATGTATGGAGAGAATAACTACAAGATGGAGATAATAGCATTTTAGTTTATTTGGCTTTTTTTTAGAATCTCATTTGAATAGGAACAAGTTATACGTACAAATAATTGAATTTCGTCTGTTAGAAAAAATAAAGCACTGGTAATGAAATGTATTGTTAAAGTGACCTTTCTCTGAAAAGACTCCAGAAATCCAAATGGTAAATAATTCTACTATTCCCACAGCTCAAATGTTTGAGCAAGAAAATTGCTAACTCGAGAATTTTGTGCGTCTTTGGTGCTCTCATTGTGAGCTGTGATCGTATAATGATTTGCAGAACAGATAGGTTAATCTAACCCAGATCTCTAGTCTCTCAACTTTCACTGATGCTTTTCAAAATAGAGAAATGGCTTTGATTAGCTGTAAATATAACAGAAAATGTGATCCACTTAATCAAAAGGTGCCCAGTGAAGTTCATAATTTACCTTCATTACCTATTAATTATGGTTTGCAAACATGACGTAAATACGAATTTTGTTGTGATAAAGCATAACAAAAATCATGCGCTGGGAAATTTATTGTAGACCATAATCAGCGATTATTCACCTATTCGGTATAACGAATCTGTTATGGTCTATTTAGTAATCGTATGGTTTTTGGGCACGAGGGTTATTTGACAATTTGATGGAATTCATGTTACTCCTTGAATAGAACTAGTTAGGACGCAACCGGGGTTATATGTTAGTTGACGATGTACAATTGTTTTTTCGATGATCGAATAAGTAATATGTGTTGAGTTCGTAAGTTATAACTTACAATGTTCAAAGGTTGAGGTTCAAATAATAAATGAATAATGTATTGAAAGAATTTTTATCTACAACATAATTCATCTATGAAAAATCTTTTGAAGCATTTCTCTCATAACAAAAATCATACTGTATATTGCAATAATTACAAAAATTATGTTTGGCCAGTGATATACACTAAAGTAAATTTGGAAAAATATATATCCTACTATCCCATTTATAACGTAATTGAAGAGCTGAATGCAGGAATAATGTAGTATTAACTCAGTCTAATAAAACAGTCCCGCAGCTTCGAGCAAATTTTCGGACATAGCGCGACACTAGCACCTCCAAGCGGCCAGTAAGCTGGTATGTGTCTGTTTCTCTTCTGGGTAACATAAGGTTATGTGCAGAACATTTCGGGAGAAGCCAGTTAATGCTCAATTTGCGCATCTTCACAAGATAAATATTTAAGTATAATCCGAAGAAAATATTTAAAATATTCCGAATTTTAAAAATATTCCGAAGGAAATATTTAATTGTGAGTAATTGAGGGTGGTAATTGTTAAGATTAGTGCCTCATTAAAATGTATGTGTAGCAAAAGAAAACGTTAGAAAATTGGTATGTAT
>BLKR01002201.1:0-214345 GCA_011170035.1 Teleogryllus occipitalis
AATACTGGGAAAACTCACGTTCACCCCACCTCTCATCATTCTCTCACCTCAAAATTCAAGACTCATCCACCTTGTCTTACCAAGGGAGCAGCCGAAAAACTGATCTCTACAGCGACACACGTTAATCTATCCGGGATATAATATTACCGATTCTTGGAAGAGAACGTTGTGTCGTAAATGGCCGAAAGCGCGTCTGCTACCAATAATAACAGAATATAAAATTACTGGTGCAACAAAAAAGCATAGGCTTTCTCGTACGAGTTAGTTTTATAATTTCTTTGGTCTGAGCTAACTTTCTCGTCTTGCTCATCCTCTTGCCAGCTACAATTTTATCGTCTTAAGTACATTTTCTTAAAATTTCCTAAATTTTTCTGTTTTCTAAGCAGAAACGAATTATAGCTTTAAGAACATTACAGAACAATATAACCTCGTCCTATATGGAAATTTTCGGTGAAACATTGGAGCTGCTGTTAAGAAAAATGCGTTAGACGCTACTGTAAATGCGAAATTTGAAGCTCTTTTTCACAGAAATCTTTTGTTTTCGATTATTTGAAGCACTTCCACTCACAATGCAATAATGTATACAAATCGATTGAAAAGTACATTTTAACAGCGTGAGAGATACTTAAAATAGCATACATTCGTGTGATTAAAAAAACAACAAAGAATACTGCAAGAGGAATTTTATGTCCACTTAAATTGTGCAATTAGCAATAATCGAAGAGTTTACAGAAAACGCCAGGAGCCATTTTTGAGAAAATGGCGTTTAAAGGTATCTGAAAATACGAAATTTTTGTATATATATCGTAATCTTGATTGTTGGCTTCTCGGCTGAGTGGGAGAATGAATTCTCCGGAATTCTCGGAAACAGTTTTCGTGCCCTTTCCTAAATAAAAATGTTCAGAATATCCTCGATTGCTATAATAAAGATTTAATATTCCCACAAATCAAAGACGCGGTCGGGACCTTCCCTATCAGTTTTTCGTATGAAACACCTTCTCCCAAACTTCCAACTAAACAATTCCCGGATTATTATGATCTTCATAATCCAGCATACGATGAAAATTTGATCGCACCTCACCAACCGCTTAATGTACTCACGACTGATTATATTCATCTAATTATTGAAAAATTCTTCCATCTACGAAGCTACCCTGATGTCTCTGTCCTTGAAACATGGAATTGAATTGATGCCTTATTATACATGGCAAGGCTCAGACCATGAGGCCTGCTCTTCCGTCTGACCACATACATTTCGCTACACTCCTTTCACCAACTAGGGGAGAAAGAAGGTATTACGCGAGCGAAGGAACAGGCAAGTCGAATTTAGCTCAGCGGCTTCATTTAGTCTTGAGGATCTATTACATGCAGTAAATCTACTAATATGGGGCAGCCAACCTTCCTTCCCCTCCGAAGGAGTTTTTCGGCCCATCCACGGGTTGGATTGGGTTCGAACCCGCGAACTTAAGTTTAGAAGTCTGATACGCTAACCATTACATCATCGCCGCCGCCAAACATGGAGTCTATTTAATTTCAACTTCCACTATTATATTAATCAAAATTCCCACCTACCATTTAATATTACAATTTACACGAGACCAAGCTCCCAAACTTCCAACTAAACAATTCCTGGATTATTATAACCTACATAATCCAGCCTACGATGAAAATTTGATCGCACCTCACCAACCGCTTACGTGTGCTCACGACTAACAGAGAATGAATTCATCTGTCCTTCGTGACAATCACGACCCTCCAACGCACTCTTCAAATGTCTGCATATCATGTGTTCGGGGCCGTGTCCATTTGTGTAACGATATATCAAACATGGAATATTACCCTTGTTGTTGCGTTGTCCTAAAAACTCGTCTTCTTTGACTACAAACGATGATCCAAACTCTAAATGTTGATTTTATCATTACAAATTCATTCCCAGGTTCATGGCTTATCACAGTACACTAAAATTTTAATTACACATATTATATAATTTTATTAACGCATAGTATGATCATACCTCACTGGGGCATTGATAGCCACAGATTGACAATGATATGAAGAATATTAAAGCCTGAGAGATTTCTTTGTAATAATTTTATCATATATTTTTCATCATTTATTACTTTTTACACATTTCTATTTCCATGTTATTAGACAGTATCATTATTATGATTTATCACACGTCTAACATTTTATATTACATATTTTACCATTTTACACAATTGTGGGTATTTGTGAAGATATTCAGGTATATAGGGTATTCCTCTTATTGACCCTGGTGAATCTACAGGGGCCTACGTAAAGTCCTCTACCAAGTAGCTCATCTCTCCAAAGGAACTGTTATGGACACAATACAGTGGAGCGGCGTGAGTTTGATAAAGCGTCTCCTTTCAAGGAAACTAACTGCCCCTTTTAGTAAGAAACCCATCTCGCAGAAAGAACATTCAAACTGCCTTCTCTCTGAGTGAGCTTGAAAGTGCCCAATTAAAGTACCCATTCTGAAAAGTCCTTCGTGAACATTTCAATTTCTTCTACCCTGAATGAGTTCACATGTAGATACACAAAATTCCCTTTTGTAACAAACCCATCTAAAGACAGAACATTCAAAAGCTTTTTCCCTTGAGCGAGTTTGAATGTGGGCACAAAGTTTTTTAGCGGAGAAACTATTCTGCCAGAGAACATTCAAGAGGGTTTTCCCTTGCGTGAATCCGCGTATGGCGAAATAAATTTACTCTAATTGAGAAACCCTTCTGGCAAACAACATTGAAATAGCACTTCACTTGTGGAAATTCGCAAATGCATAATTCAAATTCGCATTTCTGAGAAACACTTCTGGAACACAGAACATTAAAAAGGATTTTCCCCACTGTGAATACTCCGCATGTGTATAATTAAATGTTGTTTTTGAGAGATATCCTTCTGGCGGACAGAACATTGAAAAGTCTTTTCCACTGAATGAGTCCGCATGTGGTTACTTAAAGTTTCTCTTCCTGAGAAACCCTTCTGGCAGACAGAACATTCAAAAGGCTTCTCACCCGTGTGAATCCGAATGTGTCTACTTAAATTTCCCTTTTCAGAGAAACTCTTCTGGCAGACAGAGCATTCAAAAGGGTTTTCCCCAGTGTGAATCCCCATGTGTCTACTTAAAGTTACCCGTTCTGAGAAACCCTTCTGGCAGACAGAACATTCCAAAGGCTTTTCCCCAGTGTGAATCCGCATGTGTCAACTTATTATTATTACATTACATTTATTTGAACTGCAATTGGGTATGACCCGGTGGCAGTTAATTAACAATAATTACAATAATAATAACACTTAACATTAATAATAACATCAATATGAATAATAATAACAATATCAATAATAATAACAATATTAATAATAATAACAATAATAATAAAGGAGTACAATACAAGCCGAGCATGCAATAATCCTACTATCACTAATATTAAGTATTATAACAAATATTTCAACTCGTATGATATATAATAATTATAATTATATATCGGTGATGCTAAAATTTAATACAAGCTACATTAATATTGGCTAAATTTATTGTTTTTAATTCATTGATCGCGTTCACTACAATTAACTGCACGACACTGCACTGCACAACACTACACTACACTACACTACACTACACTACACTGTTTTTGCTTTGAGTTACACTGACCAGCACTTCACCGCACTTCACAGCACTTCACAGCACTTCACCGCACTTCACAGCACTTACTCATTTAATGTCTATTACTATCATATTGTTCTAACTTATTTCTAAAACTTCGAACACTTAGAGGAAAAGCTTTGAAAATTGTTGCGGGTAAACTGTTCCAATCTTTAATTGTTCTGTTACAAAAGGAAAATTTACCAAGATCTGAATTTTGTTTCCTTGTTCGAATTTTGTGAGTGTGATCGCTTCGGCCGAAATAATTTGGTTTTTCTAGTCTAACCTGAATTTCCTTCCAAGCTGTTTGACCTACGTACGATTTATAAAGAGCGCAAAGCCTCGCCCTTGTTCTTCTCATTTCTAGAGGTTCCCATGCCTTTTTTATCGCGTTAGTTCTATAGGTAAACTTATTCGCTTTTCTCTGTATTCTATCTAGATTTTTCCGGTGCGACTTTCTGTATGGATCCCAACATGCCACTCCGTATTCCATGAGAGGGCGAACCAGCGAAAAATATGCTAATTCTTTGGCGTTTGCAGAGCTTTTCTTTAGAATTCGCATTACAAAATGCAAAGACTTCCACGTTTTCCTAACTACCTGATTTATATGCTTCTCCCACCCTAATTTACTATCTATATGAATGCCTAAATACTTGCACGATGAGACTCTTGGGATGATGACCTCACCTAAACGATAGTCTGGTTCCTCATAATTTCGTCCCCGCCCGAACGTTATTGTTTTGCTTTTCGATCCGTTAATTCCCATGTAATTTTTTTCAGCCCAATCACGTAAATGTTCTAAATCCTGCTGTAATATTTGTTCGTCTGCGCTACTTTTGATTTTTCGGTATATAACATAATCGTCTGCAAATAAACGCACCTTTGATTGTATGTTAACATACAATACAAATGTTATTTGTAATTGTGTTTGTAATTGTAACTGTACTTTCGTATTTCTGCATTCTGCCACCGGGCATCATCTGCCCAATTGTAGAATATCTATCTAATCTATCTATCTATCTATCTATCTATCTATCTATCTATCTATCTATCTATCTATCTATCTATCTATCTATCTATCTATCTATCTATCTATCTATCTATCTATCTATCTATCTATCTATCTATCTATCTATCTATCTATCTATCTATCTATCTATCTATCTATCTATCTATCTATCTATCTATCTATCTATCTATCTATCTATCTATCTATCTATCTATCTATCTATCTATCTATCTATATCTATCTATCTATCTATCTATCTATCTTCTATCTATCTATTATCTATCTATCTATCTATCTATCTATCTATCTATCTATCTATCTATCTATCTATCTATCTATCTATCTATCTATCTATCTATCTATCTATCTATCTATCTATCTATCTATCTATCTATCTATCTATCTATCTATCTATCTATCTATCTATCTATCTATCTATCTATCTATCTATCTATCTATCTATCTATCTATCTCTATTTTCATGAAACACTGTAGGCCAGAGGATGGATGAGTATGCTCCAGGTATTTGTATGGCGATATTTCTATGATACACGTGAACAGAACAAATAAAAAATTGCATGAAAATCCCTGCTGGAGACGCCACGCTAAGCAATGGGAGCATTACGACTCATTTATGAAGCATTGAATTCTCTTGGGATCCCCTATTATATATCCTTTTTTATACTATCATGGGGTTCCTAATTATACTATACAAACATTACAGCTGAGGCGTTTGTACAGAAGTAATACCAACTGACATTTCTTGTTACAGAAGAAAATTCAATTTGAGCGCATCATCTACTGAAATTGGTTATGAAGGCCATAACCCAAAAGTGAATTTTATTGTCATTTGTTGTTTATTATTGAACTTTATTGCAATATAGAGAGAGTAATGTAAGGAACATTCTGAAAAAATGAGATGAGAGAGAGCTACTACTTATCACACATAAAATCAATAATTATAATTTCATCCTAAAAGTCAGTTTCCATCATCTATACCTGAAGTGCCTCAACTGTGAATATAAAATAAAATTGAATGTGTAATTTTACAATTGCGTCTTTCGTCGTTATGTAGTCAACAACTATAATCTTCGGACCGTACAAAAACCTCATATGTTTTCCCTATATCGCTCACGCACCATGAATTCCAACGTCAGTTACGAATGTAAGTTCGCAATGGTCAAATAGGTTGAAATGCTATAGAAAGAAAGATAACAAAATGAAACGCAATTCTTTAGATGCCTGGAGAACAGCAACGCAGCAGTCGACTTTCAACTGAAATCACCTGTTTCCTCCTTTATTTTCTTGGGCAGTTTTTAACTTAATTTTCCCCGTGGGGCCAGACAGACAGGGAGAGGCATCGGCCGTCATATTTAATCCTGTAGGCCTGCCTGTTGCCATGGTCACCGCTGTATTGATTAATGAGTGCCGCATTATTCGTCTCAACGGAAGGTTTCGAATAGCCGTTAAAACGAGCTGGTGTTACGGCGACGGCGATGATGTTGGCGGAAGTGATGATGGTAGTAGTAATAGTGATGGTGAAAGGCTGGTGTTATAAGAGAGGTGGAGGTGGAAGTGTTTGTGCTGCTGAGATAGTAGTGCGGGGGTGGTGTGAGATCGAAATGGGATGGCGACGCAGGCAAAAATGATGGTGGAAACGGACTCTGCTTCAACATTTCCAATGGTGTCAATATGGACATCGATTGTACTATTGACACCCTTTACTCATGTCCTTGACTGCGGGAGAAGAAAAATCATGTTTTTCTAGTTGAATGATAAGTCTTTAGATGGCAATTCAAGCGAGGAACTCCTCCCATTTAATACGTATTGGAAACGTGTATCTACAATAGCTACAGACGCCCTACGAGATATGCAGCATTATTACAAGAGATTTGTAAACCCTACGAGATCCTCCTCTGAGCGACTTTGTATCGGTTAAAAAGATAAGTAGTTTGACAATCGATTTAAGTCGATTTCCTCGAGGCTACGAACTCAAAAAATTATATTTTTTTGTCAAACATAGATTTAATTTTACCTGTCAATTATATTCAAAAGTAGAAAATATGTGAGGAATGTATTCTGGAATTCCGGCCTCCTCTTCCCTAGCCGACCACCTCTGGCGAGTACATCGTTAGAAGCTGTACGCGTTAACGTTATGAGCAAAGCAGACCTTTGTAATCCTTTTCTGTTGCTTTCACAGCGACGTGCGTAGTGGACGTGGACGCCGTTAACACCTTCGACAACACCACGTACCCTCTGCACGTGGGCGGCTGCTGGCGAGTGGTGTTGCGGACGGTGGCGTCCGCGGACCCGCGAAGTCCCCAGGTCCCCCACGTCACCGTGCTATTGCGCGAGCCACGCGCCGGCCACCGAGTGAGCATTCAGAATACTTTGCATTTATTTAATGTTTATTTATTTATTTATTTATTTAATGTTTATTTATTTATTTATTTATTTATTTATTTATTTATTTAATGTTTATTTATTTATTTAATGTTTGTTTATTTATTTATTTATTTAATGTTTATTTATTTATTTATTTATTTATTTATTTATTATTTTACTATTTATTTTATTTATTTTTTATTTAACGTCAAATCAGAGATAAAAGCTGTGTGTGATGTAATATTATGGAGAAGAGCAAACTGTGCACATTTGCTTAAGCTCTAAAATCCCTTCCCCAGCTCTTACATAACGAGGTGTATCCAGAAAGGAAGTTCCCCAAGTTCGCAAAAAAAAATTCCAGGAACAAACTTCACATAATCACCACTAGTATTGAAGCATTTGTCAAAGCTTGGATCAACATTTGTATCCCTGTAACGTAGAAGTCTGCCGCCCGAGATAGATACCAGTGTACACAGACACCAGCACCAATAACTCCTTTCAACGACTTCAACAGTATGAGTTTTTCTTTATAGACTGAATTGTATTCGTTCTAACTTCAATAATCAGACTAATTTTCCTATTTTTTATTATCGCACGTGCATTTCTTTTGAGGTCAAACTCAGGAGTTCAACGCCAAATTAGTCCAAATTTGGCAATCAGTATCTCCATTTGGACCGACTGTACTCTTTCATTTTGTTTCGATTCCTCTTTACCAGAAACAATGTAATTAAAATATATTTTTTAATGAAATTAGCAAAACTGCGACCCAAATTAGTTCACTTTCCCCTAGGTAACTACATTCAGTATTCAATTCATAGGAATTTTATTCGCCAGAACTGATTATAGCGGCCAGAACTGATTATAGCGGCAGGATGCTCTTCTGTTTATTCCTTTCACATAGAGAATGTCAGGTCTCCAACACCTCCAGAAAGTAACTGATCAAGCCGAGGGGATATCGTTTAAGGGAATTTCTTCTCCATACGTCACATACAGTTTCTACAGTTTTTTGACGAAAATAAATCAAAGCGAATAAAATTACAAAATGTAGCTGCAATAGCGATTACGTAAATATTACGTTTTATCAATGGATCCTCTGGGCAGTAGCCGAGAGAAATGTTCATACAACACAGTCTAGTAATTATGCGCAACGGGTATTCTATTAAAACGTGTTTTTGGCATTGATACAATGAATTCGTTTCGCCGCAGGAATGTGCTGTTTTATGTGCTGCTTTCTGGATGCAGATTTACTTGTAAAATTAAGCGAATAAAAGTGAATGCCATAAAACAAAAAAGTGTTTCAAATTAACGGAACTAAATGATAATTGCAGTGCTCATCAATTTTATCCCTATTTGTCATTTGAATTTTTGCAGCACTCTGACAACCAGACCGATAATTGGTAGAAATTCACGGACTAATTACATAATAGTGGCTACTAATTATAATTGTTCATGACACTGATAGATCTTTAGACATAATTTGACTACGAGTTAACGTTAAAAGCTAAATTATTTTAACATTTAAGACTTCATGTAGAAAATATTTGATGTGGACATAAAAGCAATTACATTGATTGTCAGAATTGACTAAATGAAATGGTTGTGTTTGTTTCACGTATTAAAATAGAATTTTTGAGTCGAAGCAGCAGCGGAAATGATATATTTCAATGAAAATTTTAAATACCTTTAACGAAATTCAAAAAGTACGTCACTTCTGTGGCTCCGGTGTTCGTTATCCCCAAGAAACATAACAAATGGAGCTAGAACAGCACACATTTTCTCGCATTATTTAGAACTTCCCAATTTTTGAAAATACAGAAAGGCCAACGAAAATGAGACCTGTGCCTTTTAAGCGTTCTTTACTCTACCTGGAGAAGAAAAAATAAAGAAAAACTTTGGAGCCGTATGTGACAAAATAGTTATTCAAGGAAAAATTACGCGAAAATGAATAGCTTAAAAATATCACATGATTTTATTGTACGATCTAATTTTAGAACAAATTTTGTTTAAGGAATAATTTATAAACTACTACTTTTACGATGTTATTTTTTGCAATTTTTTCAAAAATAGGGACAATAGCGAAAATGGTGCCAGAGACAATTTTTTTAACGTCGGTGGCTACATATTGAAAAAAAATTGTTTTCGAAATTTCAGAGAGTTTGATTAAAATGAGGCTTGCTTGATTTGTACGCATCTTTTACGTCATTCGACAACAAAGTTTTATAAAAAATTATTGAGAAAATCTGAAAATGTTGAGGCTTTAAATGAAGTACTTCCCAGAATCAAAATGTTCGTTTCAAACTCGCAGGAACTTTAGTTCGTTCAGATTGATCGGGAATATCAATCGTGGAAAAAAGCATCCCGACGATTAGCTTTGATCTCAGAGCAATGGACAGACGGACGGACGGTCAGACGGACGAACAGACTGATGAACATACAGGCGGACGGACATATAGACACAGCCATTTTCCGTCAGTCGATTTTTAGGTATCAAAACTTAATTTCTGACTACAGAACGTGTTACGGTAAGTAATTTACTATAATAATATTTGTGGCTAAAGCATCGTAGAGGGCCCTAACACAAAGATAGGCGGCTATAAATTTGCTGTTTCTCGGAGTATTCTGTACTTTTCAGGTTACAACTAACTAGGGCTTCGATTTGGAAATAATCGAAAAATCTAAAAACGTTACAAGAGATCCTTCGGAAAGAGGGCAAGAAACTAAAGCTTCCCACGGAGCTTATTGCGGCCTGTTTTATCCGTAATATCAATAGTTTATTAACCAATCTATTCTTTCAACGTGTTTTGTATTCTGAGTAAAATGCTTTTCACAGCAAGTTTTTATTTGATATTTGTAATTTAAACAGAGTACTCAATGTCAGAAAACCATTTGGTGGCCAAACTGCGCCCTCCATAGCAAGTTTTCTTCATTATTTCGAGTGCCGGGTGCAACTGGGGCACCACGTCAAGCCGTCCTTTCAAACACCATCGACCCCGATGGAAACCCCTGCTTTGGAGTAATTGGCCATCCTGCTTGATGCCATCCGAAAAGGTGGGTGGGTGGGACCCCTTTATTTTCAGCCGAATTCATCCTTCTTCTTCGCGTTAAAGCAGGAAACAAATCCGTAGCAAGGGAAATGCCAAGAACTCAAGAAAGTATGACTTAAGTGTGCTTGCCCGAATTTTTCACACAAATTTGCAGCATGATACAAATCAATCTATCGTCCTTTGGAACCCATTTGACAGACTTCAGTCGTCAGGTGGCACACAATAAATATAACAAACCTGTAGAGAATGTACAGTAGTCGAAAATGATCAGTATTCGAATATAAACCTGAGGTGGGAAATTTCATCAAACGAAATTACACATACGGCATTTGCACCTGATTTTTATACGTACGATCGTACAATAGTGTTTGGCAGGTGATTAAAATAACTTTCACTAACTGTGTGTTCTGAATATGATCAGCTTAACATCACTGTACAATGAGTTACCTAACCATCAATGGCAAATGACACGTTGTTATGTAAAATTCCTTACCACATGTTCATTGGCACAATGCGATCATTTTGCGCCTTTGTGCATGCCCTAGTCGTTTGTAGCATTCATCTTAACATCTTGACATTCTGTATTTGCATCAACGTCTGAAAGGGTTGGTCTGTCGACATTCAACGTAAAATTACGTAGTGAAACACGTTCCTTTCACCTCTGTTTGCGGGTCTCCGTATGAAGACGTCATGAAATTTTCCCTCCTGCGACGGTATACCGTCTGGAGACAGAGGGTCGCCTAACCCGTGCTCTGAGCTGGCTACCAAATTCCTTCTGTGGCGTGCACACGCGCGCACACACACACAACCTTTCTCCCTTCATCCGCCCTGAATTGAATAATTTATTTCCGAAGAATCGTATCTCCATTTCCGTTCGTTATCTAGATTTACACATAAATATATTGTGAAGACACTTCTACATCAAGCTTCCAAATACTGTGTAAAAAATACTGCCAAAAACTATCTTTCTCCTAGGTTAAACAGTTGTCAACCATTTACTGTTGAATCGTATCTTGAAATGAGTTTGAATGTGAATACTTTCTCTACCTGAAAAATTGTTTGTTGGAGATACGACACTTTTGAAATAAGTAGTCCAATTGTCGCCGGCGTCGTGAGCCCAATTGTTTAAGTACTCTCCACAACTGAAGTCACAGCAATTCGAGACACCGCCAATTTCCGAACCCCGGTTACTAACGGCGCCGAGCCCCTTACCGAAGGGATAAGAGATTTTAACTGACCGCGACGTTAAGAGACAAACGGAAAAATAACTAAAAGGATTACTCCAATGTGTACACGCTCAATTCACAAAAAAGGGTTTGCGTAAGGTGTCGCGTAAAGGTGTAAAGGTGTTGCGTAAACGTTGCAACAAATTAGTAAACAATACCGCTTACAAGCGTTCTGTTGAAAGCGTCGGCTGTGTCCCCAGGAAGTGCAGATCGTGGTGGACGACCGCCAGGTGCTGATGCGCTCGTCGCCGTCCGGCCCCGACGCCAGCGAAGGCGCCATGGCGCCGGCCGAGCTGCTGGTGAACGGCCACCGGCTGCCGCTGCCGCTCTTCTCGCTGGACAACTGGGTGCGCGCGCACGCGCTGCGCGGGGGCGGGCTGCTGCTGGACCTGCCGCAGGCGGGCGTGCGCGCGCTGCTGGACGGGCGGCGGCTGGCGCTGGTGGCCAGCGGCGGGCTGCGCGCGCGCGTGCGCGGCCTGTGCGGCACGCTGGCCGGCCGGCCTCGCGAGGACTTCACCGCGCCCGAGGGCTGCGTCCTCTCGGGGCGGGACGCCTTCGTCCGCGCCTGGACGCTGCCGGGGCCCGCGTGCCCCGGGCCGGCGCGCGACGCCTGGGAGCCGTGCGCGGCGCCGCGGTCGGCGCCCGTGCGTCTCTCCGCGCACGCCACGCGGGCCGTCTTCGCGCCGTTCTCCGCCTGCGCATCCCTCGGCGTCTCCGACTCCGACTCCGACTCCGACTCCGACTCCGACTCCGACTCCGACTCCGACTCCGACTCCGACTCCGACTCCGACTCCGACTCCGACTCCGACTCCGACTCCGACTCCGACTCCGACTCCGACGCCGGCGACCCGCTCGAACCGATCCGCCTGCCCATCCCGGGCGACGAGACGCGATCCGCGTCGCGAGAGACGCGCCTCGAACCGCGGACGCCGCTATCGACCCCGCTGCCCGTCCCGCCGGACTTCCAGTGCTCCCGAGGGAGGACCAAACTCTTCCGTGAGGGGCTGCGCTACTGCTTCAGCCAGCGCCCGCTGCCCGAGTGCTCGCCCAACTGCAGCCCCGCGAGCCTGCTGCGCAAGACGGTCCCGTTCGTGTGCGCGCCCTTCAGCAAGGTCACTGCCTACTGGGCGCAGAAGGTGACGCAGGGAGAGGACGTGGACTTCAGCCAACGCGAGCCCAACCGCTGGATCGTCCTGTCCTTGCCCACGAGATGTGTGTAAATGGAAAAACTATACAGTGCACTCTACTTAATACCAAACTTCAATAATTAAAATTGTTTGTCTGGAAGAAAATGGGATATTTTTTCCTTGGAAATTATTTAAAGCTATACGACATGACTATTTTAAATCTTCCAATAGTTTAATTCAGGCATTTCGATTCCTAGATTATGCAACTGCAAAAATTTAATAAAGTAACAAGAATTCGAAAAAATCAAAACTGTGGCATTCTCAAATGGTTTCATGAGTATACTGTCTGTAAGAATGTAATGGACTCTTCAACAAGACTTCAAGAAATCTTCATTGAAAAAAAAATTGTAATAATATTAGGACGTCTGCCGTATTTCCAGGAACAACGCAGTAAAATTTGGTAGTCATATCGACAAAAACAAATACTCGTTAATGAAAACGATATACCAATTTGTGTAAATTGTACGTAAGTAAAAGTTCTTTTCGTTTCGTTTGCGCTCGAAGTCAAAATCCTCTGTGTACATATTACCAAGTGAATAGTGTATCTTTTCTTATCCCAAACATTTATAAACGATTGTATCTCATTGAAAATAATAAAATGCAGAAATTGCAAAATAATGTTTAAATACAGAATTGGTATTTGCTTTAATAAGAAACAAGTTACCTGTTTGAGGTGAACGACTCAGATGCACACGCCACTCTTTCCTTCATGTTTTCCCGTTTTAAAACGAAATTTTCAGTAGCACCTCTCTGTAAGTTATGAAACTCTCGAAAAACGTTACCTTTATTGTAATAAGACCAGCATTGCAAGAGAGTGGAGGGCAGGGATCTTAAAAGAACGTTTGAAAGGTCCAAATAGAAACAAAAATATTAAGTAGTATATTTTGCACTTGTGTAGGTATAGGAATGTCTCGGAATAAATGTTATAAAACTTTGAAGGCATGCGGAGGGATCTAAGACTACATTTTGCCAATGGTCGTATGGTGAGGAATATCATGTAACGAAGTCACCTATGTGACAATTTCTTTATTAGGCAATTTCTTCTCTCCTAGTGTTCGGGAAGTCACATTCGGACGCGAAGAGATCTCGTGGACCGGTCGAAAATCGGTGCCTAATTATGAGATCCTAAATTCAAATTTGTAACTTGTTTATATGAAATTTTCCCTTGTATGTTGATTGGCAAAATGTGTCTATCTTCAACCCACCTGCATCGAAAATGGACATTTTTTAATTACAACAGACGGAGGGACACACACAAGTGTACTTTTGTACAAATGCTGAAACTCTTCGTATAAATTGCACAAGTTACGGATAAGCTACTATCTAAAGACTATTAAGCGCGTTATGTTAACGGCCAACATATTTCATCTTCTAACTAAACTAAATAGCACGACTTGCTAGAGTTAATATCCTTCGGAGATGGCTCTTTTGAATTATTTTCAATTCTCTGACGGAGGAAATAACTATTTCTGTACATTTGTGTACAAATGGGCATTACAGGATACCTCCACAAATGTTACAAACTTCTAGGACATACAATATAATCACTTTGACAGTGGACATGAGGTGAGAAATGTCAAGTATCCAGGTTACACATGTGATATTTGCCCCTCTGCGTCCCAACGTGGCTAGCCAAACACCCCGTGCGTGAAGAATTGTCAACGTATCACGGACGAGTATTACAAGTGTTACTTGGTTATTTGAAAATTCTCACCATATGGTCATTGACAAAATGTGAAATTTTTCCCCTCCCATGTTGTAGTAGTTTGTAGCATTTATTCTAAGATAAACATACATTAAGATTGGATACATACTTTTAATTTATGTATAAATGCAAAATTATTCACAAATAAAATATACCGTAAAAGATCAAATTTAGTTAAAGTTCTTATTGGTATTTATCTTCGTATTGCACACTACCAAAACTCAATTTAATAAACTAAATTAAGCATACAAATGTGTAGCATATTTCTGAATTGAACCTCATGGATTATATTTGAAACTTTAAGTCTATATTTTTAACCAATGCAGAATACAATAAAGATCAATGCAGAATACAATTATTTTAGAGATAATTTGTTTAGAACAAGGAAAAAATATTTAAAACTTTGTTAAAGTATTTACAAAGTAAAATTAGTCTCGATAAGAATATATTAATAAAAATACAAAATATCATACTAAATGCAAAGAAAGAATCTTGATCAAATGTATCAGGAATTAAATAACCTGCTAATAATGCTGACAACAAAAGGCTACATTTTGTGTTACATGCGCTACAACAAAAGGTATACTTTTTGAAATCCATTTTATAACTTCGATGAGGCAGTTGCGTTTTATTTAACTAGCAATTCACACAGAAGTGAAATATTTGTTTCCATGTGAAATTCTACCGAATAAACAGAATTACCTGCAGTCATCAAAGTTCGCTTTGAATATATTACATCACGTTCGCTATTATTTGCATGCTTTTGACAAATATATTACGCGAATACGAACTAATAACTTTTCAATTTGCTGTCCTTTTATCAGATTTATATTTTCAATGGAGGAATCATTCAGATTAAATTTTATAGAATTTAGAAGAAATCGAAAAGTTTCGGAAATTCGTTAAGAAAAATACAAAAAAATGTTTTCCTGCACAGTTGAAAATATGGAATATACAGTAGAACTTCGCTAATCCGAACCTCGCAAATCCCAAATTTGTATAATCCGAACAAAACTCGGTATGGAGGAATAATAAAATAAATAAAATGGTTATTTATAATTTAAAGGAAGGATTTTGTAATTACTCGAGAACTGAACAACTAATACTTGAAACACAAGTTGTTGAAATGAAACGTTTAGTAGACTGGTAACAACGGCGTATAGCACATATTTATGTAGCAGTACTTTTTACTTAAGATAGCTTAATGTTCGTTATACTGGGGTTCTACTGAACAAATCAAAACAAAGTAGATGTACCAGACTAAGTGTTACATACTTTTTGGACACGGATAGGAGTAAAAAATTATAACTTTTTTACAACAAACATGTAGTGGGCAACTACATTTAAGGGAGTTACATATGTGTGTATATATATATATATATATATATATATATATATATATATATATATATATATATATATATATATATGTGACAATCGCTCTATATTTTTAGACAATGCTACATGCACAGGTTTTGGTTTGACATGAAATATATAGGACTATATCACAACGTGACCCGCGAAACTGCTATGTTCATTGACAAGAAATAATCATTTTAGACCCCTCTACATGCACAAGAAAATTGTAATATTTATTCTGAGAGATCTGCATAAATAATGCCACGTAGTAGAATTAAACAACAAACAATTGATGATTAAAATGAGTTGATATCATATGGAACAAATTCGAGCAATATTGAACTTTATCATGGTTGGCAAACGGAGAATACCTTATAAGCAGATGCCATTAATTTTCCAAGAAAGATTTCATAAAAATTGTTACTTCACTACTACTGCAACTATTATTTAAGCGCATAATACTTATTCCCTCCAAAATAACGTGTTTTTAAATACACATGACCCCATTTCTTGTCCACTGATGGTGTTAATAGTTGAATGGATGTTGAATAATTGCTTTCTTGAGGAAGATTATTTCATTTTTTAAGTTGACTATATTATCACAAAGAAATTCCACAATATTTCTGCTGCCTCTACAGAAAATAAAAACCATCAATCTCGTCCATGGCGAGTGGTGAGAATCGAAACCACAACAAAGAAGCACCGTGTAATGGACATTCCATCTACCTTGAATCATATCTCGAGCCACCATCGATGGTTTCATTTAGCATCTGCAAATCTGATGAGAAGTTGGAATAAGGATTCGTATTGTTTCGTAGTATTTATCACGGTTGTTATTTTCCAAGATTGGGAGTTTTCTTCGTTTATCATATTAAACGTTCAAAAGTGACGGGGGTAAAGTTTGAGTGCAAATAGACAATATTGTTCAAAAGAGCATTTTTAATTTTTTTATTTGCTCTAGAAAGAATGAATAGATATGCGGTATATGCATTAAATTATCCACCTTCACCTTGAATTCATTTGTGAGTTTTCACCCGCAAATATTATTTTTAAATGATAGGTGCGTAATGCATTTGGAAATTCATTTATTTTTCATTGTTTGTACTAAATAGTTTCATTAAATATTTCGTTGTTTATCAATACTGCTGAAACGACTGAACGTGCAAACTAAATTGTTGTACTGAATTTATATAAATATTTTGTTTCCGTAGAATCCTGTTGTAAGTGCCATAGTGGTCAACAAGTCTATATTAGTGTTCTTAATAATTTTATTTTTCAAACATTATGAAATGTTCGAAAAAAATTAAAGCTGATATATCATTCTTCAAAACTGAATTACTGACAATCTATGAATTTCAAACTAGTCGAAAAGCGATTACGCAATGTGCGAGAGGTGTACAGCTACTGCTACATTATTAAACTGAATTTTGTGGGCATAAGAAATTTATTCTCTGCAACTACTAATTAGATGGTTCTGAGTCAAAACTCATTTGTTTAAAATAATGCACAGGAAGTTAAAAAATGTTGGGGGAACTAGAATCGTTGATGTTAATGACCTTCAACGTATGTGCGACTATTTTACTCAATGTAAACATACATTCTTTTATTTCATTAATTAACTTTCTACCTCATGACATAGATCATAATTCTGCTAAGTTTGATTTATAAATAACGTACTGTTAGTTCCGATTTCATGCTACCTTTAATGTTTGCTTACCACAATACGGAAAGTATAAAAAATCGAAAATTGTGAAGAGAGTTTTTTTCTCTCGATTTTCTTTTAGTTCAAATCGATTTTTGAAACATTCTGTCTTTGAAAAGAAAATTGATTTAATTTCTTTTGTTATTATTTGCGAGCCTTAGTATAATCTGGATGACAATTCAGTAAAAATGTTAAAGAATAAAATTCGAAACTCTATAAATTTTACTACAAATACTCGAAATACTATAAATTTTAATTTAACTATATTCTCCAGTATACTATTTTAATACCTGCACACTCTCTTAGTGAAGTAACGTGTTTATTGCACGTAGTCGTTAATTCGAATCTCCCATTGGTGATGATACACCGGGATGGTCAGCCTGAATTTAACACCACCCTTCCAACACATGTGCGCGGCGGGTTAGCAGAAGCATAACAGGCTGTACGAATCCAATGGTTCAAAACTAAACGAGACTTAAGACAATTCTCGTAATGATGTTGAATACAATGTCACAATATGAACTCGATACACATATTCAAATGCCAATAAATGTTGACAATATTTTTCTGCTGAAAAATTTCAATTCAAATCCAGCAAAACACATTCAGACTATATTTCATATAAAACAAGTAAGTTGTTTTATAGTAATAATAATAATATAAAATAATAATTTCTATTATTATCGTATTTTATTTATATAACTATAAACACGGCAATATAATAAAGGTTTAAAAACAGATATTCGCAAAAAGAGGGGAAAAGATAAATGTAAGTTAAAATTACAAGGCTGTTATTGAGTTTTATCTACATTTCATCGTTTATAGGGAAGGATATTATAATTTTTATTATAAACGGATTTTCAAGACAAAGAAGGTTAATTTCACGTTGAATTTACAGCAGGTACATCTAAAATGGATTGTGCATTAGTTATTTGTCAACAATTGACAGAAAAAATTAATGCAGTTGGAAAAGAGACAATTTGTATTCATTGATTTAGTTATTGAGTATGATAATTATTTAAAATTAATTTAACAAGAAAGTTGGTGAAGTAAAAAATGGAATAAACAAAAGATATAATCTTACATCAATGTTAAAAGCTATTTTTGGAATAAACATTCGGTACATCAAAATATAATAAAATTAGTAAGTATAAATTAATAGAAGAAAAGAGGAAATTAAGGAGCAGAAACATGTAAATTGAATAAAATTTAAAGTGAAAGTTATTAGCAATGGAAATTATTTTTTTTGAGAATTGCAGCAGATATTTCAAATTAGAAAAAACGCCGTTTTCCGGCATACCATTAGATAATTTTCTCTTCTTACGTAGTTCCTTCGTAAGGGGAGAAAGTAAAAAATAAGGAATGAGGTTATACCACTGAAGGCCAATTAAAAAAACAAATTTTGGATCCTTTTTATTTTATGAAATATAAACAATTGGAATGGAGACGAATGAAGGCAGGCAGGCTACCCACGAAATTTTTAGGATTTTTTTCACGTTGAAGACAAAAAGAAAGATACACCCAGACATTCATGAAAGGAAAAAATATGCAAAATTTTAAAGAAGATAAATTACATGCTACGAAATGTGAAAATAGATTTAATTCGAAGAATCTCATTAAAATTCATTAAAAAAATTGAATTTGTAAGAAATTTGATTTTGCAGGAAAATGCTGCGCATTCAATCCTGTAAAGAAATAAAAGAAATATTAATGCAGTATTCAACATTTACATTGAATACTTCTACAATACTGAATATACTCGTAATTATTACAGGAAGTGAGGCATGGCCTACGAATGAAATGTTGACAAGTCCTTTTCGACATTTTGAAACGAATACGCCTCAGATACTTTCGTACGGCTTATGAACTCGAGCGCCCATCACTCCAGCGCATACCAGCCCCGAGGAAAGCCACAAGACGGTCGAAATGTCGGCATCACACTCTACGACGCGGCGTCACCCGGGCTACCTAGAGCACTTACAAACCTGGCCGCGGAAGCCCACGACATCAATAATAACAGTACGATATTTGCAATCGGAATGAATGTGTAATGTATATTAAAACCCGAACGTAGCAAAATTATACATAAATATCCCTAGGAATCCCTACAACACCGCTAATGTGCAACAATGCTTCATTCGTTCCATGTATCACGAATGGAATTCTTCTTAACTAAGCTGGAAAACTTATAATATTCTGTTTTTAATGCACAACAAATATCGTTCCAAATTATTCGGCGTATTCATTTTTGTGTATTTGCGGGGTGAACATCTTGATAAATGTGTCAAGGAGATGTGCATAGTAATTCTTGGATTAATCACCGAAGAATTTTATTCACGAACTGATAAGGCACAGTTACCATGCTGTACCGCTTCAAGCACTAAAGGATATCTTGCCGGAATACTTTCGTTTTTAGTTGAGCATGACTTGGGGACAATTATAAAAACATCTTTGTCACTTTTATCAAGAGAGAGAATCCTGCATTCGCGCCTAGGTAGATATGCATGAGCGTATTACGTTTGCTTTGGTGGTGAGGGAGACCTTAGCCAGAAGTGATGGATTTCCATAGAAATACAAAGGCATTGCATAAATTGCTACGGAGAGGAAATAAAACCATAGATCCCACGTTATTCTTACATTTCGTGAAACAAATTGTGTGAAGCTGAGCCAATATTGAACAAAATGAAAAATGTATGTATTCGGCATTTTTAATCGATTGTGCGATTTTGCACAGTAGCTAACCGTGTCCCTCATGCTTAGGCCTAGTTAAATTCCCAAATTGGGGGGGGGGGGGTGAGAGACAAGTGGCCAAAATTACGGCAAAAGTACTTAAATATTCGAAATATTGTAAATGATCTTATTCCAAAATCTATCTTTAAGAAATATATTTTACTAAGGGAAAAATCTCTTTCTTCATACTTTATAGTTGTAGCAAAACTCCAAAAATTTATTTTACAATTTTCGAAAAATCAGGTTTCAATGAAAATGAGATACGTGCCATTCTCTTAAAACGTTCTTCACACTATCCAACAACAAAATTTAATTAAAAACGATGGAGCCATTTTTTTTGAAAATTTGGAAAATGTCCCAGTGGATTCATGTAAAGTACGCCATAAATTTGAAATATCGGTTTCAAATTCAAGGAGCAACGTCATTATCTAGATTAATTGGGGAATTTCGATTTTGGAGAAAATCGGCTGAACGGTTTAGCAGCTAGCGTTGTTTACAGACAGACGGACAGAAGGATGGACTGACATTTGCCGTCATTCGATTTCTCGGTACCAAAGGCCCACAAAATATGGGTTCTGGCTTGACCATGTGTTAGAGGCTTGTTTTGTAAATTTTGCAACTGGATTTATCCACTTTTTCGTTAGCAGTGCCCTGTAATAAGAGTTATTCTGTCGAAAATTCGCAGTTTTTTGCGCAGTAATACATAACTTTCTCTCTACTCTCTACCGTAGCAATGAAGTAAAAATAAAGAAAATTAACAAAACGTTAATTAAATCAAGAACTCAACGTCAGTTGAATTAATTAAAATCATTATTCGTTACAAACAACATTGTAACTTGTTTAATTCTTGCTATTTATGTGATTAAAACACAGAATGTGGTCACTCCATTTCTTACAGTTTTTATCACTACTTTTTGTATCATATGTTTGAAATTAGGGCTGTTGTAAATTCACGTTTTTCGTTTCTTAATTGAACTATAAACAATATTGTATTCCAAACCGTGTTACATCGATATTTAACGCTTATGATTTTTTAGACTGACGACATTAAATTGCTTTTTCGAGCCGATGCTGAGTAACTATAGTTAAATAATGAAAATCATGATGAATTCTAAAGACAAAAATTATAAAAAATACAAGTAATGTGGCAGAATGGGTGAATGTTGATTGCGGCTGCGTCTTAAGGTCATTTATTCCGAAACTGCAGTTAACCTTATAAATCGGGAGGCGGTGGTAATCAAAATTAAAAGTGAAGTTCAAAACTATTGTTAACTACTTCCGCGCAGATACGTTTTTATATTATAATGAAAGGAATTCTTTATTTAATATAAGGAAAAGCCGAGTAATATGCAATGAATAGTAAACAAATTTGAATGAGGAAACATATATTTGAAAATGCATATTCAGATTCTATTAGTGTATTTCTGTCGAAGTATCATTCACTGATTTGCATTTAATTACTTCGTATTAAAATAATAAATTATATAAATATTATCTCAGATGGCAGAATCAGTTTTGCTTCATGCTAAATGAATTGTACTAGAGAGAAGTAATAAAACGAAGTTCCACGCGTTGAAAAAGCGTTAAAAATTGTAACGACAAAGGTGACGTCAACAAGACAGCTCTTTTTTTGTAAGGAAGTAAAAAGATGTATTCTGCGAAAGGTTTCGAAAATTGTATTCGTAATTTTGTTTTGACATGACGAATCTCGCTCACGCCCATGATCTTCCCTTGCAGAAAGATCTTTCTTCGAGTAATTTCATTTAAGATACTTTGTTAATTTATATTGTTAACTGAATAGATAATTCGATGTTCTAAATGATAATATATTGAAGAAATCTTCTATTGCAAAGAAGATATTATTTTATATCTAAAAACTATTGTAAATGAACTTTTTCCCTAACTTCGACTACTTACTACTTCCCCTAATGACATTAACCAGTTATGAATTAATATTTCTGTATGCCTGAAATTCGTTCTCGTTAAATCTAACAGTCCTAATACGTGACATATTCCGCTCTCCAAATTCTGACTATAATAAGTATTCCCCTCGAGTGAAGGTTGTCGGTGCGTTCCTTTCATTCCTTGCATTTTAATTAAACTCAGCTCAATGAAACGTAATTTAATTCAGTTTAGAGTCATTCTGTTCTACGTTCACCGATTACTACTTGCGCCGAATGTAAAATACAAAAGGGAATGACGAACAATGAACAATCAACGTGGAGCATTTCCTTTCCTGTTCTCACTTCCTATTTTAGCAGTTCCTTCTTTGGACGCCACCACTCCTGTTCTTCGAATACAGGGAATATCGGGCTACTTCCACGGACACAAGGTCGCGGATTCGGCCCTTCGATTTTATTCACTTTCACTCACTTCAATTCAATTCCCTGCGGTTCCATTAAGCAGGCCGCCGCACACTGGTTCAATCGCGCCTAAAACCCGGTCATAATTGCAAATGCGAGTTGATTTGCGTAAAAATGGGTAAAATGGGCTTTTGGGGTCGCTGAATTTGAATACCATAAATAAATTTCAAAATTCAAAATGGCGGATCAGCTCATTTAAAACAAACAAAAATGCATAAAAATATACGTATGGGGTTCTGGAGATCACTGATTTCGAATATCATAATGAAATTTTAAAAGTAAAAATGGCGGTTTGGAATTGGCTGACTAATAAAAGTAATGATATGTGTAGAAATATGGATACAATAGTTCTCGCGGTAGTGGGTTAATGTTGTTCTCGTCTCAAAAATTTATATCAGTAATTTTCTTATTAAAAGTACTTATAAGAAGGAGAAATCGAAACAATATATACAAAAAAATGCCCTGTGGCGTTGAAAGCAATTATGTAGCATTGTAGTTAAGATGTTATAAAAAAGGTGCAGATATGTGGAGCTCAATGTGTGTTATTCTGATTAAGAGCATTGTATTTGAAAAAAAAAAAATGATTGAGGCAGGAATACGGAGGACAAAAAAGCGTTACGCTCTATACTTTAGAATTCAGCCGTATCTTACATTAAATTATTTGAAACATTTTTAAGAAAGTATACCTAACTTATAGTCAAAAGTGTCTTCTAATCGGAAATACAAAAATAATCCTCACGAAATGAAAACGCTTGTTTTTTATTTCACAAATCCCGTTGATAAGAATCAATGAATTCGAGTGTTTCGAGCAACGGTAGGTCCACGAGACCGTGAAGAAGACAAAACTGCTTGAAATAACTTCCTGGAGCTGAAGTAGTGTGCTACAATGTCTTGCGCAGGAGATTTGCTAAGTCAGAACTCCGATCGCGCACTTTGAATTTTGTCATTATGGCCAGGTTTTTGGCCCGACTCAACGAGTGTGCGCCGCCTCAACCCCGTCAAAGCAATCCCCACCGCCGCCACAGCTTCCGATACCCCAAGGCGACCACCCGATCACTGCCACCACCGCCAACGCAAACGCCCGTTCTACTGCTCCCGCCACCTTCATCACCACCGGTATCGCTGACTCTGTACTTTGACCGGTATCTCTCCATCTCCACAACTTTCTCATCCTCTCCCACCTCATCATCATCATCATCATCATCATCTCATCTCCCATCTCAGCAGTATAGCCGCCCCGACATATCCTACTTTTCTTCCATCGCCTCCTCCCCATCTCCTCTTCGCCCGTATCCACCTCTCCTCTCCATCTCTATCTCTGCCCCTCCTCCTTGCCAACCCCACCTCCTCGATTTCTCTCCTCGTGCACCATCTCTCCCATCGTTCTCCATCTCTCCCCATCCTCCGTCTCTCCCATCTCGTCGATCATCTCATCACCTCCTGCCCATCTCCTCCATATCTCGACGACTCCGCCGTTTCTCCGCCACCGCCGCCGCCCCCTCGGGGGCGACGTCCGCTTCGCCAGCGCGTCGCGGCCGCAGCACGTGGACGGCCGCCCGCGCTCTGCCTCGCCAGCCCCCACGCGCGGCCCCGCCCCGCCCCTCGCTCCAGCGGCCGCCCCGCTCCAGCCGGCGCGCGCCCGCCGCCGCCGCCCTCCAGACGCGGCCGGCCGCGCGCCCACCTCTCTTCCGGCGCGCGCGCTCTGCACGCGTCCGCTCGCGTCGGGTTGCGTGGCGTCGCGTCGCGCCGCCGGCCGCGCGTGTTGTGGCAGCCCTGGGCTCTCTCGCGCGTTTCGCGTCGTCGGCTCGGCCCCTGTGCCTCCGCCGCCGCCGCCTCCTCCTGCGCCGCTCGGTTTGCTACGGGGGCTGGCGGGCCGCCAGGCCGGGCGCAGCCTCAGCGCTGGGATTCTTCTCTAGGCCCCCAGCCCTGCCGCCGCCGCCGCCACCGCCGCCACCGCCGCCGCCCAGAGTCCCCGCCGCCACCGCCGCAACAGCCGACAGGCGACCCGCGCGCGCGCACGTCGCCAGCGGACACCGCACGTCTGCTGCTTCTTCCTCCTCTGCTCCGTCACCGACGCGCGCTTCCTTCTCGTCGCGGGCTTCCGTCGTCGTCGGCGTGGTTTCGCCGTAGGTGCCGCCGCCCTCCCCGCCTTTCCGCAGCCGTCGCCGCCGCCGCCGCCTCCGCAGCCGTCGGCCGTTGCATCGCGCAGCGGCGACCGCCGCCCCCGACCGCCTCCGCTGAGGACGGACGCCGCCGCCGCCGCCGCCAGCGACGACGCTGCCCTGCGCGCCCCCCGCCCCCGTCGCCCCCGGCCGATCGAGTCGCCGCCGACGCCCCCAGCCGCCCCCCGAGGACGCCGGCGTCAGTGACAGTGAACGCTGTGTTAGTGTTTTAGTGATCGCCTGCGACTTGGATAGCCTGCCGACAGCGTTCAACGGTCCACCAGCTGCAGCCGGGATGACATTACGGGCTGTGAGGTAAGTGGCCTCGCCGCCGACGGACAAGCGCCTCGTCACGGACACCGGACTCATCGCGAACCCGACCCACGTCCCCGGAGCCCGCCGCAAAAAAGAGGGTGCGTGGCCCCCTCACGCGTTAGAAATCAGACTTGAAAGTTACAGGAATAGCGCATTCGAAAGACAAATAATTATTTTGTTAACGAATTGTTTACCCGGATCATTCCACGACACCCCCTTAAGCGTACAATTAAAGTTTTCGGCATTGTTAATAACGTGCATAAAAAATAAAGAAATCGCGCCATCATGACGCTCCACGACGTTGATGGCAGACGCCCGAACTAAGACGTGAATCTTATCTAATTAATTTCTCGGTTCCCGAGAGACGTATCGAGTTGCAGTTTTCACCATTGAATAGGTCTACCGAAGATAAATACAAAAGGTTATGGACGTTTTTCGTCTTTGACTGCTGGTTTTGCCAGAAAATAAGCGCTGCACTTTTCGTTACAGTTCTACCACTTAATATGTCGTCACTCTCTACCTCGAGAAAATAAGTTGATGTTGAGAAACGCGATTCGTGGCGGGAGCGGGGGCTGGTGGACGGGCCGCCCTGAGGTTTTCCACGCCGTCCCGCCGCCGCCGCCGGCGTAGCGACCTGGCCGTGCGCCCTTCCCGCCTCTTTTGTTCGCCGGCCTAAAACAAGCGCACGAAAAATAGCCTGGGCTCGGGAGGCCCGGCGACCGACCGACCGACCGACCGACCGCATGACAAGTGCCCCGCGCGCGGCGTCCGAGCACGTCGCGTGGCGTCGCGAAGCGTCGCGTGGCGTCGCGTGGCATCGCGAGGCGTCGCGAGGCGTCGCGAGGCGTCGCGTGGCGTCGCGAGGCGTCGCGAGGCGTCGCGAGGCGTCGCGAGGCGTCGCGAGGCGTCGCGTGGCGTCGCGAGGCGTCGCGAGGCGTCGCGTGGCGTCGCGAGGCGTCGCCAGGCGTCGCGAGGCGTCGCGAGGCGTCGCGAGGCGTCGCAAGGCGTCGCGAGGCGTCGCGAGGCGTCGCGAGGCGTCGCGAGGCGTCGCGAGGCGTCGCGAGGCGTCGCGAGGCGTCGCGAGGCGTCACCAGGCGTCGCCAGGCGTCACCAGGCATCGCGAAGCGTCGCGAGGCGTCGCGAAGCGTCGCGAGGCGTCGCGAGGCGTCGCGAGGCGTCGCGAGGCGTCGCGTGGCTTCGCGAGGCGTCGCGAGGCGTCTCGTGGCGTCGCGAGGCGTCGCGAGGCGTCGCGAGGCGTCGCGAGGCGTCGCGAGGCGTCGCGAGGCGTCGCGAGGCGTCGCCAGGCGTCGCGAGGCGTCGCGAGGCGTCGCGAGGCGTCGCGAGGCGTCGCCAGGCGTCGCCAGGCGTCACCAGGCGTCACCAGGCATTGCGAGGCGTCACGAGGCGTCGCGAGGCGTCGCGAGGCGTCGCGTGGCTTCGCGAGGCGTCGCGAGGCGTCACGAGGCGTCGCGAGGCATCGCGAGGCGTCACGAGGCGTCGCCAGGCGTCACCAGGCGTCACCAGGCATCGCGAGGCGTCACGAGGCGTCGCGAGGCGTCGCCAGGCGTCGCGAGGCGTCGCGAGGCGTC
Source organism: Teleogryllus occipitalis (assembly GCA_011170035.1). NCBI lineage: Eukaryota > Metazoa > Arthropoda > Insecta > Orthoptera > Gryllidae > Teleogryllus > Teleogryllus occipitalis. Next base: position 26,438 of record BLKR01002201.1, read on the forward strand.
GCGAGGCGTCGCGAGGCGTTGCGAGGCGTCGTGTGGCGTCGCGTAACGGAACGGCGGCTTCCCATGTGGTGGGCGCCGCGCGTGCCCGCGCCACCAAACGCTCGTCAGCTTTCCAGCTTCTTGAACGTTTGGAACAGGATAAACAGGAGAACCCTGTGATACCCCGCTTAGTTCACCACAAATTCCAAATGGATCAACCGAGTGTGAACCCCTGTTCCAACGTTGGAAAACGAGTAGTATAATTGTTTCACTAAGGATCGTCCGCGATCTAAAAGACAATGAAAGAAGGCAAATGATGGTTGTAAAAAAGGGAAATGAGAATGAATAAAGCGGGAGTATCCACTGGGAATAATTTGTACACACATTTTTAACTTGAGAAACTTAGATGTTCGAATCTAATTAGCACAGACGAATGCGTTTAGGTACTTAAGTTTGAGGGTTCGGAAACTGCGTATGATATGGAGTGTCCGAGGCTCAGCCCACTCATCTTAAGACCTCTGGGCATCAGGGTTCAAATCCTAGCCAATCAATGTGAAAGATGTGTGCAAGGAGGGTGTAGGTTTTCTCGGGATTCTGTTTATCCTGCCTCTTAATCTCCCCTTGTTTCGTTATCATTCACATATCAACAATGTATAAACTCGTTCATTAGATCATTTACGCCAGATTTAAGTGAAAAGGCTAGATACTCGGACTAATTTTTGATGGTGAAAAAAAAACATAAAGATTTATATTTTTACACAGTTCTAGAATAATCGTTCAGCCTCCGTTGCTTCTGTAATACTGGAAAATTTATTAAGAGAAATAGTCATTGTTAATGAAATCATTCATTGCAAGTATATATTGTGGGATAACATATTGGAGAGTGACAAATAAGCTTCTTGGAAAAACATTAAGCGAGATAAGATTCAGGCTAATCGTCTTTTAACGCCATTTATTCTTCATTTACTCTTTCACTCATTGATCTCGCTTGATGAATCCCAACAACGCACGGTATTCGACCAAACCATGTTATTTCGGCACTGAAGGTCTTCACCCTGAAAAATTAACATACCTGGTTTATTAAATGTGTTCATATATAATTATTTTGAATGATTCACTCCTCCAAATCATGTCAGTGAAAATTGAAGAATGACGAAATAACTGCAATACAATGATGAACTCCATTAATCTCGCCACCCTCTCTTACTTCCTATACATTAATATTTCCTATTACTTCGAGGATCATTTCGGCTGCATGCTTCCGGTTTAATTTTGACCCGGTTATCGCCTTACAGTAATCAGTGAAACTATTATCCAATCAGAAGTGATATCATAGGATGCTAATATATCACACTTGTGAAATGCCACATATTAGACGTAGGAAGATAACACAAGTATGGAACGGATAGCTCGATAACCAGGTAACGACGCGGGAATTAGTGGAGGATATAATTTTAAAGTTTGCGTCCCACGTAGAGAAATATCGGTTCGCTTTTGCACACTCCCAAGCCCTTCGATCTTCCGCCAAACGCTGTGGTTCAGAGGTTTTCATTGAACGTCATTCAGTGGTCCTTTGAGATATCATCCTATTGGACACAACGTTTTTAGCTAGCAAATATTGCGCAAATTTCTATACTTTTTCCCCTTCCGTGCATTCAATAGATTTTTAACTACCGCTTTCGCCACCGGGAGGTGCCCCCAAGGCAGCTCAAGAAATTAATGTCCAGGCGGGTGCAACTTTCTCAGCTAGGAAATATGGAGTGTGATTAAGGAGAGAATTGTAGAGCTTAATTTTCCTGGGTCACGTCCAAAAAAACTTTTCATCCCGCAAGTGACATCGAATGCAGAAACGAGGGAGCTAATATCATCGACCAAACTCCAACTGTGGTAAAGGTGGCACGGTTGCCACCAGCAACCTCACCTCCGCCTAACCATTTTCCTTCGCTTTTTTCTTCCTCCTCCTCGGGTATCTGTTCTTCTCCACCTTCCTCCTCCTCCTCTCCTTCCACCGGATTAGGTGGCTCAGGGCATCAATTGCAGATATCACTGCAGTGCCTCTAACCGGCAGGTCCTTGGGTTCGAGTCCCCACAGTGGCAGGATTTTGACACTATCTACATAGCTAGGTCGAATTCAGCGGCTGTGTGGAGGAGATTTCTAACGGCCGTCTGCTCTGATCCGTAATTTACCGTGATTACTCCGATCAACACTAGGCAAATGCCGGAGCACTTCTCTGAAAAACGAGCACGGACCGCGCACGATATTTCCTTCCTTTTCCATGTCCTATCCTCACTCCTTCCTTACACACACACATTATATATACACTTACATACACATATATACACTTACATACGCGTCACTCTCACGCAGGTCGGGAATTCAGTCAGGAGATTAGAGATTGTTTCAGCTAAGGCGGTGCCCCTCTGGTAGGAGATACTTGGTTAGAGAAAACACTGCAAGTCGACGTTTTAGACCGGATCTCGCTTTCGGTGGACATCTGGTGTAATAAAACATATACTACACTTACGGGACATGACCGTTGCAGTCCCGTAAGATGACGGACCCGGAATCACTAATCAATCATTCATCTTTTTCCTCGTTTGGGCTGGATTTCATATCTGTGGCTACACACAGCGTTATCTCTTTCTCTAAGGGTCTCAAACCCTTTTCATGATTCTATTCCATATCTCACATAATGGCAGAGCTCAAACGTATGGAGAATATTCATGATTATTATTACTATTATTATTATTGTTGTTGTTGTTGCTGTTTTTGTTGTTATTTTAATTATGTTACGGAACCTAAAATCATAATGTTCGCATTATGATTTCATTGTGCCATGACGTGTGCAGTGGGAGACGGGAAATAGAGATAGCACCGGTTTCTTTCTTGTGATACGGAACCAGCTCACTTGCATGAAGTTAGTAGTTCAGTATGAAAGTTTTTTTCCCTATGAACAAACGAACACCGGTACGTTCAAGCTTTACCTGCCTAAAAGGTTTTCTGTCACGTGCGATAAGATGTTGTGAAGAGCTGAGGTGAAGTGTGTCCATAGGAATATGGAAGGCGATATATCAGGAATGGAGTATCAGGAATGGGAGGACCAAAATTTAGAACGATACTTCGGCAGCCGTCTGGAACTGATCGGAGGAATCCACGGAAATGGCCGATCAGATCAGGCGGCTCCTCAATGTCTTCCCTTGTAGTCTATCAATTTTCTAGATCTAACCATCTCTGGAGCAGACAATGAACAAAATTCCAATGTTTCAAAAAACACACAAGCATCCATAATACATGCCAACATACAACTCACAAACACACTGCTTTTCACTAATGATTGTCCTGCATCTCCAACGTTGTCAATATACCTCGGTCACAAAATTAATTTCTAGAAGATATACATGTTATAAACTATAAAGCTGCTTCCAGTGGATATAACACTACTCTCATAGATACCATGCTGCACTACAAACAAGAAAAGAAAATGATTTACAACCTTTACTAGTTTCATCTCTCTCTCATGGAAATAATCTTAATTCAGTTCTAGTTCTTACGTTGGCACAATAACTCAAAAAGTAGCATACAAACTGTACAGATAATATTTTCATCTTACCTGCACCGGCACCCTTAAGCACGTTTCTTCCGCTCGTTAGGAAATGAGTTTTGGGTAGAGATGTAGACGAGGCGAGGGAGGTAGAAGTTCCAATCGAATGATGTCTAAAGTAGCGACTAGCATGCTTGTTTCAGTTTGAGCCACCTCATCTCACGGGGTGAGGTGGTCAGGACATCAATATATGTCACTAGTGCCTCTCATCGGAAGATCCTACTGTTCGAGTCCCGAAGGTGTTAGGATTTTCGACCCTAGCTCGATAGGATAAATTCACGATTCGAAATCATCATTCCTGAGAAACGCGCCACGGACCGCGTGCGTTCTTTATTTCCTACCTCTTAACCTATCCCAATCCCTTACTTAAACACACACAATACACAATCACAAATGTTACATTTGTACGAACACACATGTCAGGAGACCAGTTGCATGCTTAGAGCTTGTTGCGGCTGCGAGGGGGGCGCGCACGCTGCTACCCCCGCGAGAAGGTACCTGAATGAACTCCGCAAGCCAATATATATATATATATATTGGCTTGGCTTCCATCTGGCTGGAAAGAAAATTGCCACTAACAATTACGAGGACTAATGAGCATACCACTTGGAAATACGAAATAATAAATCAGACCGGATATCACAACAGTTTGTGCTAAATAGATCCGCTACCCTACGCGTCTCAGGATTAAAATCCTGACTAATGTGTTACTTGTGGACAAATTATTCCCAGTGGGTTCTCCCCTTTTATTCATTCTCATTTCATCATTTTTTGTCAACGCTCGCATTTTTGTCAGTCTCTTGTAGGTCGAAGGTAACCTGCAGTGTAACGATTAGACTCATCGCCTCCAACTACAGGACCGGGTTTCAAATTACGGTTGATCCATGTGGAAATGTGGTGCAATTTACGGGTTATCTCAGCGTTCTCCCGTTTCATCTGCCTCTTACTTTTCCATTGCATTCGTATCATACCTTTATACTCAACGCTTCAATCAAACTCATTCATTCATTTCAAAGTGTGACCATAAGGCTTGCGCTGTAGTATCCTAATAAAGAATACTCTCATCAATTCATCACATTGTTCTTTAAATGAGTTCGAGAAATCGGTCATGTATTCTCATAATACACAGAAAGTCCTTTGATACTCTTACTTCGCCAGTAATAAAAAAAGGTCTAATATCGTCTGAGCTCGGAGAAAGAACATTAGTAGTGTACTGTTTACAAGTAAGGAATGCCATTAATTTCTATTCGTGTGATGAATTGCGATCCTACTGACGGTCAAGTCGAGTGCACGAAGATGGCAATAAATTTTTACTCATGTTCAATAGTTTCTTCCATGGACTTTTTTATTTATGGAGGGCGAACCAAACAACGACCATAATTATTTTTATGTCATTTTAAGAGATTCAAAGGAAATTTTGAGTATATATATTTTAGTACACTTCATAATGCGCAACGAAATTACTCCATTACTTTAGGGGTGCGTGGATGTCTATTGAAAAGCATCTTTTAATTTCGGGTGTAGACACTCACGCACATCGTTTTCAATCTCTCCATCGGCTTGAAAATTTGGAGTAAATATGATTAATTGCATACTCTATTTACATGCCACTTATCATTCTTGTTCACGTAGTTTCATAATCAGAAAAGAGAGAAGATTTTTCCGCTTGTACCGGTCGTGAGGCGTCCGTAACAGAAGTTACATCGTCTTTCATGTTTCTACTGCACTCGTACAGCTGCAGTGAGGTAAAGCATGAATTGGCATTTTGGGCAATCATTATGGAAAGAAATTCAACGGGTGTTATGACTTCCTACTTCAAAAACACTTTAAATATTTCTGATTTAATGCGATGCATGGAGCCGTGTTTTTAGTCATGACTATTATGAAATCAAAACGCTTACTAATGCAATCTTCCACGTATCAATTAATCTCATTGTTTTCCAAGATAATGATTTTAGAGCTTGTAATTCGTACATTAGAAATTGAAGTATTTTGCGCGTTAAGATCTCAAAACATTGATAGAACTCGTGGTATAGTTTTCCTTCAGAGTGTAACTTCAACGCAAACAAATAATTAAAAGTTGAAACAGATTCCACAAATAACCTCACTACTGGTATATGAATATGGAAGTTTCGGGTTTAATGCCCTTTAATTGCGAATGTTTCGTAACTATGTGGTATATGCCTTTATTAATGTATGAGGTTTACATGTAGGGTAAGTGCTTGGTCATAAGGAAGACGTTAGTTACTGTTGAACTGTTTTCATGTGAGGAATATCTCAAGCTATTGATCTTTGCAGAAGTCCGTTTGAATCTCTCTTCTGTTAATAACGTTTAGATTTTGGAGTGAACATCAGCGTAAGTGACTAAGGGAATTCTCAGATATCAAGCATTAAGAATACAAACTTCGGCTTATTAATTAGTTCTCAAGGTATATGGACTGGCCAGAGAAAAGTGTTACGCGCTTATTTTTACAACTCGATGCCCATATAATTAGAAATTCACCGGAAATCGTCGACATTCTCAACATGCGATGCGGGACTTCCGCGATCCTGTGACGAAACAACCCGTTTCATTAACGTCTTAATCACATTAATAGCTTACAGAGTACATAAAGTATTTTTAGCGATGTGGATCATAATCAATTTTATTTCATTCCGACTCTTTGATTAAATATATCATAAATATTCACAATACAAACTACACAATGTAAATGTTTACAGCTGAAACTTGAAAATAACAGATAAAAGTAACATATTATCTAATCTGAAGAATAATCGATATGCGGAAACACGAGTCACACTGCATCTTCACTCTCTGCAAAACGACAGAACTTGGGAAAAAATCTGAAGATCAAGCATTACCATATTATGAGCTAGAAGTGTGTGTGGACAGTTGACATAGTAATTTGAACACAGGACCTGGAAATATCTACAGAGTACAGACAATGATTTAATATGTACTCTTACAAACTATCGCAACGCGCAGTTAATGCACATTCACAAAAATATGTTAATTCATAAAAATGTATAATAAAATCCACGTTCAAATTAAATCTTAATCTAGGCATGAAACATTGGGTCCTCAAAAAATAATTTATGAAGCCTTAATAATTCATTAAAAATACTATACAGCAAAGAAAATGAAAGAACAGTGACCAAAGAGAAATATTACAGACACAGCTGTGCAGTAAAACAGGTGTTTTTCATTAAAAAATGATTCAAAATTACATTTTTTAATTATTTCTTGAGCAAATTCGATTCCTAATAGCCAAATGTTACGGGCGTAGTTTTGCACCTAGAAATCCACTAAATTCCTATTACAAATTGTAGTGGTCGCCCGCGTACCCTTAAATGGCCCACCACAAGGGCGTAGCGGGTAGACGACGGCGCTTCCGGAAAATGCGGACGGTGCCCAAAAGAGGTCGACGCAGTCGGAGCCGGGACAGCCATGACGCTCCAGTCGGCGCGCCCGGGCGCGCCACCGCCCCTACGGCCGGGCTAGTCGGCGGACCTTTAGCCCGGAGGGGTAATAAAACGATCTCTTCCGGGGGCGACCAGCAGTTCCAGCTGTCCCGGTGAAGAGCGAGCATTTAGTGAGAAAGTGGTTTGTAATTCTAAGTGAAGACGACGCTACGGTACAACGGACATTTCGTCTGGACACTGTTCATCTCGCTTGTTCCTAGTACATCTCCTGGGTATTCCGTTAACTGAGCTAGTTCGTGGTTTACTCTCTGTGTATTATATCGGTAAATACAACGTTTTATAAAATGGGCTTTTTGTGTTCACAACACAAATCATCGAAATCCCTCAAGGTGCGTAGCAGACTTCTGCAACTCTATAACGAACGGTTTTTGCTATTTCACAGTAACTGGAATTCCAATCCAGGATTTCAATGCACCCACCAAAAACACGCACTCTCATCATCTCCCTCTGCCTGTCCGCCTTCACGAAAACTTATTAAAATTATAATACAGTCCAGGGCCGCCTCTTCAGATAAATCCATTCGCAATAGCACGCGTTCCCTGCATATTTATGCAGCGTCCGACGCGCTCGCCAGCGCTTCGACGAAGTTTAATTATTCCCGGAGAGGTCCGCCGACGAAATTTCGTCGTCCGGGCCTCGTCGCCGGGTCCCGTCGCCCGGCGCCGCCGCGCCGCGAGTCCGTACGGCAGACCGGTCACTCACTAAAGGAACGGAGTGCTTTTGTTCGGGGGCTGCTAACAAAGCGCGAATTATTGTGGGCGCCCGCCGACGAGGCGAGGGTGGCGGTGGCGTAAGCGATGGCGGAGACGCGACCAAGGACGGGGACGTGGTGAGGACGCAGGAATGAGTCGAGATGGGCGAGATGAGGACCTGGTCGGGAGTGGAGACGGAGGCGGGCAGGAGGCGGGGAGGAGGCCGGGAGGAGGCGGGGAGAAGGCGGGGAGGAGGCGGGCAGGAGGCGGGCAGGAGGCGGGCAGGAGGCGGGCAGGAGGCGGGCAGGAGGCGGGCAGGAGGCGGGCAGGAGGCGGGCAGGAGGCGGGCAGGAGGCGGGCAGGAGGCGGGCAGGAGGCGGGGGAGAAGGCAAGGGCGGGAACAGTGGAGATGGGCAAGGCGGGGGAGAAGGGGCGGAGGTGGGGGTGGGACAGGGAGAAGGCAAGAGCATTGACGTGTGACCTAGTGGTTCATGATAAATGAAAAGCGAAAATTATTCAATAATTTGAACTACACGTTATTTGAATACATTTACATGGTGTACCTACACAGGCATTCAGAACATTTCAGTTCGAATGTACAATAAAAATTTTAAAATGTGAAATGCCAGATTGAGTACGGCGTTACGGTTAACAGTTCTTAAATAATGTATATTTTAAACGAAAATCACGCTCTCTTCAACAATCGCTGTTTTTATTATTTTTACTCTACTCGTCAAATTATATACATCAGTTAGAATATTACAATATTGATATAATTTGAATTCACTCAAACTAACATGTGAAATAATATCGTGCATTAAGATTAGCGTCTATTTAACAAAGAAAAAATTCTGCATCTCGAAATACTTGTCTACAACGTTGCATGAGTTTGGTGACCGGGGGAAATGCGGAATTAGAAAATGAGTTTTAGTGACTTGACAAAAAAGACTTTTTTGTTTAAAGTCTCTTAGGACGACGGAAAGGCTGATAAAGAAATGGCACACGTTTATACGTGCGATCGCGAACTCCTTTATTCCCGCCACCCCCTCCATTCACAGTCCCCGACGCTTCTTCTGCCGGGCCACACAGCTACCACGCCCACACTTAAGGCGCATTCACAATGCAAACATAAACATAATCATGGTGTTAACAAGCTCATTCACATTGTGTTCGCATAAGCATAACACGTAAGACGTTAACTTAATAGCTTGCAAGATTCAAGCTTCTGTGCTTATGCTTATGTCAAAAATAATAAATGAACCAATCACAGTACGTTAACTCAAAATCTAGTATCGAAACGAATCGATTGACGAACAAACGCAATCTATGGCAAGAACCCCCCTTCCCAGGCATGAACACAGTTATATCTTGAAATCAATTCTTACATCTAATCAATAGTAAACTAGAATGCCTCTCAGCCAATAGAAATTCTTATTTTGCTTAAGTTTATGTTCGACATAGTGTTAATGTTTACGTCCATGTTATGTTAATGTTTACGTTAATGTGTTATGCTTATGTTTTTTCTGGGTTATTTAAGGTCATATCAACATCTAGGTCATTAGCGACCACTATTGGAGTTAACGTTATGGTAACTGTGAAAATGAAACAATATGTTGATGATAAGGGGTGAAAGGACGAACACAAATACAACCATGCCCGAGGCGGGACTCGAACCCGCGACCCTTCGGTTTGAGATCACTATGACACTACTGCCTTAGCGCTCTCGGCCACAGGATCGGCTACTTATGTTTGTGCTTGCATTGTGAATGGGTCTTAACTCTCATCGCCCGCCAATCGTCATGACTGCTTGCGTGCTGACGCCGCCCCGTCAGGCACAGCTTCCACGGTCCGTGGCCCCTCCTCACTCTCCATCCAAGCCATTTCCCTCCATCACCCCCACCCTGACCACCTCACCACCTTACCACCCACGCCTCTTCCGCGGCTTTCACTAGCTCAAAGCCCGCGCCACCTCCACTGCCCCTGAGACCAACGGGCCGCGACCACGGCGGCCCAATTGGGTGGCTGACTTGGCGTGCCCAGGGCCAGCGCTTGTCTGTGGACAATCCCCCAGGTCACCTGCTTGTCGAATCAATCCGCCGGAAAGAGGGACGGGATGCGATCAGGAGGGTCTAGTAAAAGGCAAGTGGCACTCGGGTAACTGTAATGGACCACTGCGAGCAGTCTGGCTCGAATGCTTGCATTCCAGTGGCCCTGATAGCGCCCTTGTCACACCGCGGCAACACGCCTCTCTGACGCGTGGCCATTCCCCTGCATCGTCACTCTGTTGCAGCCCTTCCACCTGCCACTACCTACCACGCCGCCTCGCTGTGCGCTGGCTCCGTATTCCCTCACATCGTTTTTCCGCAACTGACCCAGCCGTGGCGACGTCCGTATCCAGGTCCAGAGACTATACACAGAATTTGCTTTAGAGACCCTACAGTCCAGTCGCTCAGAATTGAAAAAGGTGGGCTACTCGAAAAATAAGTCATATTTTTTTGTTTGGGTATATTGTATAATCTTAGGCGCTAGTTAAAACCATAGGTTTTTGATCTCCCAGACCCTGTGCTAACTACCGGAGGTCCGAAAAACTCGTATCTCCTTTTTTCGTTTATGCCTGTAACACTTTAACTTTAAGATCTGTAGAAAAATCATTCATATACAGTTAAAAATAATAAAAAATCCCAAATTTTCATAAGTAACGTCCTATCTCTGAGCCTAACGTTAATCGAGTTACATTTGTTCCAGAAAAACAATGATTTCATGATTGGAATGCTGTGGCAGGGCCCCGCCATCTTCTTTTCTGGGGTCTGTTTCTACTCCTACGTATATTTTCAGTTGAAGCTCTTTTCATACACTTACTTAATGTTTATTAATATTTTAGTTTTATTAAAAATAGTTTTCAGTATGCAATTTTCAGTATGAATTTGTGTGAAATAGTCAGCGTAATAAGAAGCTAGAGCAAAACATATTGCTGAAGCGGGTGAAACATTTCTGTGCTGCTTTCTAGAGTAGACAGATGACATAAACTTCAGAGACGATCTCCGGTACAAGTACTATTTTCGATTGCCTTATTGATTCATTAGTGATTCTAGGCGCATCATCCACTAACGTCATAAACTAACCCCGAAATTTGTACTGCATGTTTTATCGGGGGAGGTAGGGGTGATTACCCCCGCTGAATGGCAAGATCCAGCGCCAACCTACGTCGGCTGGCGGGGATTTTTCCCAACGAGCATAGTATTTCCCATCAGCGTCACACCAGGCGGAACAAGGTCAAGCTCCCGACTGGTCTCCCGGCAAGTATGGTAGTGTATGGTATGTTAATGTGTCTATAAGGAAGGAGTGAGGATAGGACAAGGAAGACGAAGGAAAGATCGCACGCGCCCATTGGCGCGTTTGTTAGGGTACTGCTCGAGTATTCGCGTGCTATTGAGCAAAGAAAACACGGGAAACTACCAATAAGAGCAGCCGGCTGCTGGAATTCTCCTCCAGACAGCGGGTAAACTCGACCTAGCTGTCCAAGTAGTGTCTAGAATTCTGCTACTGTCGGGAATAAAACCCTAGGACCTTCCATTCAGAGGCCCTGCATTGACATTAGTTGATACCCTGAGCCGCCATTGGTAATTCGAAATTTTTCCGCGTTAAAGAGTTGAGCGGGGACACGAACACCCACATGTACACATCATTCTACTTTTTTACACATTATAATTTTCAGCAATATGTAAATTTCTGAAGCATTCCTTACATCGATGGTAGGATATAATACAATGGTATTATTTGTAAGAACGAGAACTATACACATTGCATTTTTGTAGACATTTCGGAGAAAGAAAAAATCGCGATTTTAAAAAGCTGCAGCTCGCTTGGTAATTAGTTTAGAAAAAAATTGAGCACAAGTTGTTGAAAATTATATATTCTTTAAAATTGGTTTGAATGATTTTTCTGCAGAACTTAAAGTTAAAGAGTTATATAGAAAAAATCGAAAGAGGCCGAAAATACCGTTTTTTTAGCCTCCCGGAGTTAGCACATGGCTTGGGTGGTGGAGGTCTTAACTAGTGCCTGGATACATACATAGTCAAATGTAGAGTATTTCACCCTCTTTCGAGAGATTTGTACTTACCGAGTGGGCTACTAAGAAATTCCATAGTGAGAGGCCCCCTAAAAATATTGCAATATTGAACACTTTAAATGAAATATACTGCTTTATATGAAACTTTATATGAAAATCAACACCATAACGTTTGCGATTTAACAAGTCAATTCTAATGTTTTAAAGATTTGTAAACTAAAATAAAATTTTGTTTAAAACGTTCTTGGGGGTACTTCTCAACCGGGACCCATATGCCCATGCTTAATAGTTTGTGTATGAATCCACCCCTATTCATATCCTTTCATTGCCTCTACACTAGCTCTCCGCCAGCAAAATTTAAAAACCAATTTATGTGGTTTTGTTCAGCAGATATATATCCCCTTCAGGCTACTACTTTCATCTAACACTGCTTCACACATTCGGCATTCGGCAAGAAGCGAGCGACTGCTCTAGTGATTGAGGCGCTCGGCAATTTTTCGCTTCCTTTTGATGCGCAACAAACTAACGAAATGCTGCGAGTAAGACGAGCACCGAAAGTTTCGCGCTAAACAAAGAGCAAGCGATTCTACCCCACTGATACACCATCGTTCGGCACTTATAGATTGGTACTCGCCGAATGCCGTATGTGTGGCTCCGACTGTAGTTTCTGTTTCCACTATTTTCCTGTTATTGATACAAAAAAATGTGATGAACACTTGTCCGAATGCTATACATCAGTTGGCATTGCCTGAACGTTTTTTTCGTTTTCCGCACTCCAACCGAACTGCGCTCTCTTGCTGTTTGCGCGTCTTCTTGCCTCCACAGACCACTTATTTATTTAACGTCGACTGAAAAACCCCGTACGTGACGTTAGGGAGTGAGGAAAGGTACAGACCGCCGGGACTAGTGACGACCAGCGAAGCGAAGGGACGCCACATCATTTCCTCAGTACATTAAGAGACACTCAACGAAAAATTCGTTGGAGATGGAGGCCACATACCGGGAAGAACTTAATTTTTAAATGTATATATAATTGGTATGGTACCTATAATAAATGGTATATAATTATGCAGCATAAAATTACTAATACGCTAATATGATTATAAATGAAACATTCTTTTAGTTTGTCATAAGTTTCAAAACTTCAACAGGTTCCACAGTAAATTATACCATTATACACAATAACAATTGAATACTTAAATAGTGTTATTGAACCATATTCGATATTTCGATTTACAAAAATCGCAGGTAAAATGTGTCATCCACTTTTACATTCTACTTATATATAATGTATAATATATACACACAAAAATATAATTAATTCTTGTAAATGATTGATAAGCTAAGAAAGCAAGGAACCATGACAAGACTGACGCCCCATCCCCAATTTAATATACTACACATTCGCCACAGCCAACGCAGATATTCCAAGCCCGCCAACTTCGTTACTGCTTTTCAATCCCCTTGCATTTTCCACTCCTCTCCGTGACCTCGGGTCCTCACGTCCACGCCCGGCCCGACGAGCACGAGTCCGTGGTCGCGGCGACAGCTTCCGGCCCCGTCTACTCCCTCCCCCAGCCGCCGACCGGAAGTCCTCCCTCGCCGGGGACCATCCGCAGCGCAGCGAGCACGGTTGTTTTCAATCGCGTCTTCCGTTGCAGTGCTCCCAGCGATCATTGCAATCGCAATATACGACTAAAAATTACAAAACCGCGGATTATAACACAAAATGATTGAAAAATGAGAATTTCAATGCGTACGTAATGTATGAACTACATTTTCTCGCTTAAATTAAAAATCCCGAAGCGATTTTCAATCTATTGATAAGTAGTTTGAAATTTGTCTAGTGATCATGTTAGTGATTTCAGCATAAACAACTACGCTCATCCCGTCTGTATTTACACAATGTTCGAAGAGAAATTAATTATGTTGAAAACATGGGACTCTCGAACCGAATTATTTTGGTGGTGATTTAAATAAAACAATTCATTTTTTAAGAAATTGATTCGGTTTTTGATAACTATAAATCTCTAGTATAGTTGCAATAACTCGAAACAGTACTTTCAGGGTGCAAAAACGCACGACGTTCTTTCTTCCCCATTCTGTTCCCTTTAACCCCCGCCCCGCTCCGCCCCGCTCCACCCCGCTCCGCCCCGCTCCGCCCCGCCCCGCTCCGCCCCGCCCCGCTCCGCCCCGCCCCGCTCCGCCCCGCTCCGCCCCGCTCCGCCCCGCTCCGCCCCGCTCCGCCCCGCTCCGCCCCGCTCCGCCCCGCTCCGCCCAGCTCCGCCCCGCTCCGCCCCGCTCCGCCCCGCTCCGCCCCGCTCCGCCCCGCTCCGCCCCGCTCCGCCCCGCTCCGCCCCGCTCCGCCCCGCTCCGCCCCGCTCCGCCCCGCTCCGCCCCGCTCCGCCCCGCTCCGCCCCGCTCCGCCCCGCTCCGCCCCGCTCCGCCCCGCTCCGCCCCGCTCCGCCCCGCTCCGCCCCGCTCCGCCCCGCTCCGCCCCGCTCCGCCCCGCTCCGCCCCGCTCCGCCCCGCTCCGCCCCGCTCCGCCCCGCTCCGCCCCGCTCCGCCCCGCTCCGCCCCGCTCCGCCCCGCTCCGCCCCGCTCCGCCCCGCCCCTCTCTGCCCCGCCCCACTCCGCCCCTCCCCTCTCCGCCACCTGCCGAGCCGCAGCGCGCCCGATTTCCAGAAGTTTCACGCGCTCCCTCGGCGGCCGCAGCTCGCAGCCCCGGCAGGGCGCTGCACCCCTTCCGCCGCCAGCGCTTTATTAAAACATATACGTCCCCGTGCGCCCACCGGCACCGCGCAACTTGCCCGGGCGGCCGACATCGAGGCGTTCCCAAGTTGGCGCGCGCTTATTACAAAAACAGCCCAACTCGCACTCGATTAATACTGATGTACGTCTGTTTGGAGCGAATGTAATGGGCCCTGTGTCAACATAATAGGGACCTGTGACTTCTCTAGACACGCGATGGAAATTCTAATGAATAACGAGCTTTTAGTGAAAGTATAAAATGTCACTGGACATGTGTGAGAAGGGACTAATTTTTTATGACTGTGGATTATGGACGTGTACGTTATTGGTAACAGACCTGCTACGGAATTGCGTTCCATTTTATCTGTTATCGTAATCCACAAAATCTCTCCAGAGAGTTCACAATCAAACACTTGCACTGCATTGTTCAGTCTCCTTTCTGTGGTATACTTTCGTAAGCCATTATTTTATAATATTTTATAATGATTATTAATAAAATCTTATAAAGCCTTTTAGAAATGCATATCACATAATACATCAAATATTAAGCGTGTGTTACCTGCATTTTAATTTCCAGCGAACATTTTAATCACTCTTACCCCAAACTTCAGTTTTGGAGTTTCATGTGTATTGCAGCTCATTTACGATGCAGCCCTACTTCGAGATGGATTAGGTGCATGTTTTCGATTTTTAACTGATATGATGTTTCAGTTAACAGAAATATTTGATTAGAGCGTAATAATTATAAACTGTACGCCATACAAATTAAATACAAGCACTTTTTAAGGTAAAAAATTTGTTTATCAACAGCACAATTCACAAGAAGTTTCGAAAAAACTCACTGATGCTTACGTACTGCTCTTCTGCGCCTCTCTTGGCAGTATAAATCATACCTTTGCAGAGCACAGCGAAACGTCCTATTACGACAGCAGCGTTGTGCCTAATGCTCATTGTGATAACAATAGGGAACATTAAAATATTTAATTATGCAGCTATTTCACTGTCATTTGGCATTTCATAAAAAATATGTAATCGACATTCTGTATTAATTTCTATTAAAATTAACGCCTGAAAATATTTGAAATGTTAAAAGATATTTAATTTCTGTTTGGGAATGAAACCACGTTTGGATATCATTTAAATCCTTTCAAAAATAGGTCATTTTGATTAAGTTCAACACATATTAAAGTTTTGTTACATGGGGTGAATATATGTGAGGATTATTAAAATTCGACGTTACAGGACGATTGAAACTGAAACCGACATAAATGATTTTTAGAATATGTGCCCAGATTATAAAATATTTCGTTGTAAAATCTAATATTCTGGCAACTGCTAAAATAGAAAATTATGAAGATTTTCTTGTAAAATATCTGCTGTAGAGACTTGAAGACGTCGTTTATAGAATATTGGCATACAGAAATTTTTTTGGGTCTGTAGCAGCAACAGTGTAATGAACGACGGAATTCAATTATGTGTAATTCAAATATTGATATTAAATTTCAATATTTTATATTCATGGGTATACATGTGTTGAACATGAAGTTCTCGACTCTTTATATTCACATGAAAAATGTTACAGCATAGCATTTAATTTATTTCCATCTGCATATGCTAATATATCTTCACATACGTATATGGAAATATGTGCATTATAATGGATTGTTCTTTTTATAATATATTATAACATTGTGTTCTCAACCCAATGAATTCGTTAAATTAAATTTTCATTATTTTTAATTTTTTTGGAAAAAAATTACATAATTTAAACGTGAGACAGATTGTACTACGTGGCATAAAAATGTTCTTAAGGAAGATATAATTGAAATACTTGAGGTTTGCTAAATTTCACCTCCTTTCACGCAATAAAGAATACACATTCCAGTTTTGGGAATATTATCATTTTAAACTATTCTGACTCGACAATCATTGCAAAGTAATAAAGAATAAAAACTTGTATGTTTTTAATTTGTAAATATGAATACCGTGCTCCACCGAGATTTAGAAACAAATATTTTTTATTCAATATGCAAACCTTCGTTCCCTTTCAACGTCTATTCTTCTTTTACATTTCAACACAATACGTTTCTCATTTTTGAAGCATAATCTCTCAGAAATGAAACAAAGTTTAGTTTTATGAAGATGATGTTGAAAAAATTTTGAAAAAATCCTCCCATGTAATAAAATCTATTTTCTAGGATAAATAAGCAATAAATTTTGGGCTCTTCTCCATGTTGTCCTTCGGAATAATATTTCCCGCCGCGACAACATGAAAACGATAATTTGAATAATTGTATTTCCCACTGAATTCTAAAAGACGTGCACAGAAAATGGAGTTACATTTATGTCCAGAAGCAAAACAAGGGGCCATCTCAGCATTTGCTCAATGGATCAGGGAAACTGCACGAAAAACCTAATCGAGATGGGGGGCATTGACCCGGAGGCTGTAGTACAATAGATGTTACAGGTTGTTTATACTCATTTATACAGTCCAAATGGTAAATAATGCATTATGTATCATTGTTAAAATTAATGTTACTTTTCTTGTGATGCTCAGTATAGTCTCTAATTGTATAGAAACAGTTATGCAACAGAAACGATTTCACTTGGGATTTGAACTTTTCTATCGAATTTAATCGTTTAATGTCATCTGGCAAAGTATTGTAAAATAATGTACATGTATTGTATGTGAATTTTTTGTAATGAGCTGTTGATACTGTCACCTAATGAATATGATTTCTACGTCGTGTGTTATAGTAATAGACATCGGCATTTTCTGAAAATACATTCCCGCCCTTAAGTAAGTCATTTTTGACAAAAACCACTGATTCGTAAATAGACACGGTAATGGTAAAATTCCTAGATTAATGAAGAGAGGCTTACATGAATCACGTGGGTGGGATTTGGTTATTATTCGTACAATTCGTTTTTGTAATTTGAAATTCTGGGAGCTAAAAGATGTATTTCCCCAAAATATTATGACATATCTCAGGCGGCAATGAACATTCGCGAAATATACACAACGAGCAGTATGAAGGCTGACTGAATTTGCAAGAATTCTGAACGCGTAGCATAATGAACTTAATTTTGTGATCAATTCATTTAAATGGACGTTCCATTTAAGGTTTGACTGAATTGAGAGACCTAAAAATTTTGTTGCCTTAGTATCAGTCAATGGAACACCGTTTATCTTCAATGGAGCACAGAATTGTTTATTTGAAATGGAAAACTGCATTAAAAGCGTTTTCTTTTTGTTTACTATTAATTTGTTATTTCGGAACCAATTTGAAACATTTGATATATACTATTTACGGTTTCTTTATTGCAAAGGATGTTCGTATCATCCGCAAAGAGAACCGTTCTTCCGTTTCGAATCGTCGAGGGCATATCGTTTACGTAAAGTAGGAACAGAATAGGGCCTAAAATCGATCCTTGAGGAACCCCACATGCAACGGGCAAAGAGTCGGAAAGGTGCGTACGTAATGTTCCATCATTCCAGTAAGGTATTTCAACTTTCTGAGATCGTTGTTTAAGGTACGAACATAACCAATCTAGAGCAATACCAGGTATTCCATATGAAGATGATTTTGAAAGTAAAATGTCATGATCAATGATGTCAAAAGCTTTTGAGAGATCTAAAAAGAATCCAACAGGTGCCTCGTTTTGATCTAATGATGAAGCGACATGTTTGAGAAAAGAAAATATAGCTGTTTCCGTTGATTTTGATTTTCTAAATCCATGTTGGCAATCTGAAAGCGCGTCGTGTTTAGTGAGAAAGGTTTCCATTCGTACGTAAAAAAGTCTCTAATATTTTTGAAAAAACTTATAGAAGAGAAATGGGCCGATAATTTTGAATTTCATTTTTGTTGCCTTTTTTGAAGAGTGGCGTAATTTTAGCTGTTTTGAAAATATCTGGAAACGTTCCAGTGCATAAGGATGCATTAAATATGTGAGTTAACGGGTGCATAATGGCATAAGCACAGGTCTTTAACAAAGAATCCGGGAATTCATCTAAACCGGACGAATATTTATTTTTTAGTTTACCGATTATTTTGAGAATTTCATAGGAAGAAGTTTCGGAAACGAACATCGTGTCTAAAATTTTGGGCGAACTGTCTGTTTTTGAATTTTGTGCCTGGAGACCCTTAGTGAGATCAGCAGCTATTCTCGAAAAGTATTGGTTAAAGAGACTAGCCACTGTTGCCGGATCGTTCACATTTATATCGTTATATTTTAAAACAACATTCTCTACGGGATTTCTAGTTGATTTGGTAGTATTTTTTATTATATTCCACATTACTTTTGTTTTTTGCTTGAGTTCAAAATATCCTGATCGTGTTTCATGATTTTAGCCTGGCTTATGACTTTTCATAACAATGTTTTGTATTTTTTAAAGTAGATAAGGAAATCTAGAGATACGTTATGACGTTTAGAAATGTATGAAAGAATTCGCTTATTTTTACAAGATGTCCTAATCCCTTGTGTTATGCAAGAATTGCTTTTCCGTGAAGTATTTAGTTATCTTTTTTGAAGGAAAGCAAGTATTAAAATGAAATGAAAGAGTTGAAAAAAAGAATTATATTTGTCGTTTGTATCAACAGTATTATAAACCGCTTCCCATGACTCCTGCATCAAGTAATCAATGAATAATTTTATTTTACTTTTTGTAAACAATCTAGTCATTCGTGTATTATGTAGTTAATATAAAACCCTATAAAATGTTGTTAAGGCTATTATTGTTAGCATATTATTATTATTATTATTATTATTATTATTATTATTATTATTATTATTATTATTATTATTATTATTATTATTATGTCTTTAAATAATTTAAAGTTACATTGTTAAATAATTTTAAGTTAATATTATTAATATGTAAATTGTAGAGTTCTGCCACCAGGTTGTATATACCTACCTGCAGAATAATAAATATCTATCTATCTATTATTTATTGTGTCAGTTGTTGAAGATAAGTATTACATCATGAACACGAAACAAAAGAATTTTGAATGAGATAGCAAAAAATAAAATGCATCATTTACCATAATTTAATATGTCAATATGGAGAAGACGGCAATTTATGAAGAAAATTAATTTCATTAATCAGGTGTTTCCACGTCTTTGCAAACGATTTCCAATAAAACGTAGATCTTGAGACTATTCACAAAAGAGACTACTTCATTGCCGGGAAATTGTAGCAATTAGCTCAAGGGAATCGAGAGAGAATGCAAGGAAATTCAATTCAACAAAGATTACTAACTAATGAGAATTTTTCATTTCGGAATGAAAGTAGTCCTTAGAAAGTAAATAAAATGTCTGTCTATTTGATTCGTCTGGTCAAGTATCATCAGATGATGATGATGATGTATTGTTATAAAAACACGGACACATTAAATAAATTAATATTTCTAGAGAGACAGAGACAGACAGACAGAGACAGACAGACAGAGACAGACAGACAGAGACAGACAGACAGAGACAGACAGACAGAGACAGACAGACAGAGACAGACAGACAGAGACAGACAGACAGACAGAGACAGACAGAGACAGACAGAGACACATAGAGACAGAGGCAGACAGAGAGAGATAAGATGGAGAGACAGACAGAGAGACAGACAGAGAGAGACAGAGAGAGACAGAGAGACAGACAGAGAGAGACAGAGAGAGACAGAGAGAGACAGAGAGACAGACAGAGAGACAGGACAGAGACAGAGAGAGACAGACAGAGACAGAGACAGAGACAGAGACAGAGACAGAGACAGAGACAGAGACAGAGACAGAGACAGAGACAGAGACAGAGACAGAGACAGAGACAGAGACAGAGACAGAGACAGAGACAGAGACAGAGACAGAGACAGACAGACAGACAGGCAGACAGGCAGACAGGCAGACAGGCAGACAGATAGACAGACAGACAGACAGACAGACAGACAGACAGAGACAGAAATACCTGCATTGTACATTTGAGTAAATTCAAAAGTAATAAGGTTGATAACCAAACATAAATCACGATAACTTTTTGTATCCGAATCGTACTTGGAATTTGATTTTAGAACAAATTTAATAATAGATTCCTTAATTTTCTTTCATTGTGTTTAATAAGTACCATTAGTCAGATATGAGACTAGTTGAAAAATCTTATTATGAACGCAATATTCTGACACAATAATTCATTAGGGGAAATTTTTGTCGTACCAAATAGAAATAAATATTCCATTTAGCTTGCTTTCAATTCAGTGAAAACACTTTCATGGAAATAACATCACTTTAGTTTTTATAACATACATACTGACACTAAAACAACCCTAGCTTGCAAATCAGCATATTATTTCAAATCCTAAACAACACAATTATTTAATAACAGGAGAAATGCGGAACCGTACCTTAACAAACCTTAACAAACGAACCACTTGGCTCGCAGAGTATTATAAAATGAGGTCATAAATCAGAATTCATTTTTACGAGTTGGGTAACTGTCTCAGACACTGAACTAATGAGGAAATCGTATTCATTTGTTCCGTGATCTTCATCCTTTCACTGTTGTAACTGAGCATTTCAGGTTAGAAGCATTTTGAGTTGGGTACCTTCGATTTTGGACTTTCATATTCTCTTAGGGCACCATTTTATCTTTATATCTGTTTATTAATTGTGAAACTTGCATTCAAATTCAAAATTAATGAAAACTTGGAAACTGTGGAAGCGGCTAAATACATAATTAACAAATTCATACAGAGTGAGAATATTAAAACAAGTTTACACAGATCGCTCATTAAATGCAATGCAGTACTTGGAACAACGTCATTCTTTTTTTATTTCTGTCGTTCGAAGAATCATCATATGCATTTTTAACTGAGCGCGAAAGAGGAAGTAAAAATTAATAAATCTGGATGCAGCAACTTCAAATTCTTAACTATTCGAAAAAGAGCAAATCTTAATCTCCAGACACTTTTCTGGGAAAAACATTTTTTTAGTTATGAGAGAATTGCATAAAATGAGGGCTAGTATACCGCAGCAGCAGAAAAGGTGCTAAATAATACCTCGAAATCTCGAAACCTCGAACCTCGAAACTCCAAAAGTACCACACCCACGGCTGAAGAACTAGAAATAAAATTCTCCCGTGTAACACTGGAATAAAAAAGTCGATGTTATGCGAACAAAGTTGCCATTCAGTAAGTTCACACATGAAGAGCGTATATTTAATTGCGTGCGGCCTATTCGTTGGAACCTTGGAGTCACGGGAGTTCAGCTGCGCCGCAAGCAGTGACACACTGAATATAAGAATTCAGTGGGTAATTGCAGTACAAAATTGGGAAAATAACACCAAGTATTTGCTTTTCTCAGTCAAACTAGAAATTTTTTATAAATTTTCCCCTTGTTCGTGGGTATGAGACAAAATCAGTGATTCCTCCCACATAGTCACAGGCGGTTTATTTTTCCGTCAATTTAGGCATATATTCAAAATTAGTAGAATAGATTAGATAGTCACAATAACTCACATTTACATTTTGCCGTTCGCAATTAGATTCGTGTAGTCAGTGATATCACATTACATTTTTCTACCAAAAGCGAAATATTAAGTATAAGATTCATCATAGTTAATATGTGCTGGAAAGTTTCCCTGGTATCCAGGAAAACAGTTGGGAGCAGCAATTTTCTCGTGATGTACTACGCAGCACTGCCGGATTCGCCCGAAACCTCAATCAAAGACAACGCTTCTTCTTGAAGGACGACTTTGAAATATTTTTAGACCTCTCCCACGTAATCAAACGATAGAACAATTGAATTCCTAAACACAAAACCATGCGTTGGAGAGCAAAGATATTCTATTTCCCTAACAGTCCCCTTACCGTCTATGCCGAGAAAGCTGATATGTACCATGGAAATTAAAACATTTCTATTAATTTATTTACGATAGAATTACAGTAAATCCAATTACGTACGCATTTCATTCCTTCACTTATTCTCTCATGGAATGGAATGAAATAATTCAAATAATCAACGTCTACCACAAATCAGCCAACGATCTTTAATAAAATATCGACAGAAAAGGGGTTTAATGAAAAGTTAACAGGAATTTATTATTATTATATTATAATAATAATATTATTATTATCTTATTGTATTATTATTATTATTATTATTATTATTATTATTAATTGTTGTCCACGTATTATGCGGATTACGCATTTGCAATTCATGACACCAAATGCGCAACACAGGTTTTCTCTAAGGCTATCAATTACGGTCGCTAAACTATAATTCGGTCGCGGTTTGGAGGAGAATTATAGCGCCCGGCTGCCCTGATCGGTGGTTTTTCGTGATTTCTCCGATCGAACAAGGCGAATGCCGAAATAGTATCCAGACAATCGAACCAGGGACCACGCGCGATCTTTCCTTCCTCTTCCCTGTCGTATCCTCGCCCCCTTACACACACACACACACACACACACACACACACACACTAACATGCACTACACTACCACGCATGCCGGGAGACTTAGAACTTGTTCCGGCTAGGGTGGTGCCCCGCTGATGGGAGATAACCTGGTTCGGGAAAATCTTGCTAGACGACGGTAGGCCGGCGCTGGATCTCGCCATTCAGAGGGGGAAGATCTCCGCCACCTCTCGATGAAAAAGAACATGCACTACACGTACGGGAATAATGTTCTCATGAGTTGACGCGCCCGGAACCACTAACAATCGATCAGAAAAAATAATGCTGGAGGTAGTCCGTGGGCACGGATCACAGCTGGCACATTTGCACGGGAATAGAACGACCGTTCCCGATAACGCCATTGCCATTGCCCTTACATCTACAACTTGGCACCGGGAGCGGTAGCTCAGTGCATCAACTGATGTCACTGCAGAGCCTCTGACCGGGAGATCCTAGGTTCGAGTCCTACAGGATTTTCGACATTAGCTTATCAGCTAGGTCGAATTCAGTCGCTGTCTGGAGGAGAATTCTAGCGGCCGGCTGCTCTGATCGGTAGTTTTCCGTGGTTTCTCCGATCAACACCAGGCGAATGCAGGAGCAGTACCCTACCAAACGGGCCACGGACCGCGCGCAATCTTTCTTCCTCTTCCTTGTTCTATCCTATCCCCTTACATACACACTTATACTAACATGCACTACACTACCACATATCCCGGGAGACCGGTCGGGAGCTTAGAGCTTGTACCGGCTGGGGCGGTGCCCCGCTGGTGGGAGAGTCCTGGTTAGGGGGAAACCCCACTAGCCGACGGTAGGTTGGTGCCGGATCTCGCCATCCAGCGGGAGAAGATCACCGGCATCTCCCGAGAAAAAACATGCACTACACTAAGGGGACTAATGACCAAAGCAGTTGACGCGCCCGGAAACACGAAAAAATCAATCAATTACAACTTGGCACAAATTGTTTCTATTATTATTGGGTAAGGACGGAGGATGACATCATAAAGGATATGACATGAAAGACTGGGAACGCTCTTCATCTCATAATCACATCTAAAAGCATCCATAACATACGCGGGGTCCGAACCCACAAGTTTCAACGGGTGCTTGGACCACCTATCTCATGATTCACGAATAATCCCAATGATATCATTCCCAATAATGTTTTCCATAATACAAACGGCCCCTCTAATAAGTTATAACATGTATTCAAAATTGACATTCTGCTGTGAATGTGGAATACATACTCAATATTTACAGCGGTGGATCATGTGTGTTCCAAATAGTGATGAACATAATCACAGACAACGTATCACAATAGCGAGAAATTTCTGTTCAATTCCTCCCCAGAGACTCGCTAACTTCAAAAGCGCTTTGACGTCCTGGACACCCACAGACCAGAACGTCGCAAGACCGCGACTGCTTTCCACAAAGGTTCTTTGTTGCTCGTCAAAGGAATTGGCAGGCAGTGCTTGCGTGATATTTCCTCTAAAGATGCGTACTGGGAACCAATCTGCGGGCACACTAGCCACTACATGCGAGAGAGAGAGAGAGAGAGAGAGAGAGAGACAGAGAGAGACAGAGAGAGACAGAGACAGAGAGAGACAGAGACAGAGAGAGAGACAGAGACAGAGAGAGAGACAGAGAGAGATACAGAGAGAGATACAGAGAGAGAGATACAGAGGGAGAGAGAGACAGAGAGAGAGAGAGAGACAGAGACAGAGAGAGAGAGAGAGAGACAGAGAGAGAGAGAGAGAGAGAGAGAGAGAGAGAGAGAGAGAGCGAGGACACATTTCGATGCGCATTTGAATTTCGTGTGTGGCCACTATGTTGGAGCCTTGCATTTACGACTGACCATAGATCTAAAGGAACATTTGTGACCCGGAAGTCTTAGACTTCCAGTCTCGTCGGCGATGAGTTTTCAACACCAGTTAGATAGCTAAAATAAATTCGGTCATCTGTGGGCGACCCCCCTGATTGATTTCCGTCGTAGAAACTAATAATTTAAGAGTTTATTAATTAATTAATTTTTACTGATACTTTATAGCTTCTATTTGCCTTCGATGTATACTGCTCGATACTCGATATACACTGCATAACTTATCTGGATTGCAAGGATCGTAGTTACGAAGGTAATACGAAAACAATTGAATTATGCTACATGGTCTGTTATGGAGGGAATTATGAGAGGAAATTATGAAAGAATTATGGAGGGAAATATGAAAAGACAACTGGAGTCAGGTTAACATTTAGTTAATTAAGGGTACTGACCCAAGGGTGGTTTAGCGAGGAGTGTCGGGAGAGCAGGCGTAAAGCAATAGTAGCCTTAAGGATGTTCAGAAACAGTGGAACTGCGGAAGCGAGAAATAGTTACTTGTTACTACGTAGGCAATACGAGGCCACAATTAAGAAATCGAAGAAATCTTGGCAGGAGGGTGAGACAGCAAGAATAGAGGCAATTTTAAGAAACGATCATAATAAATCAATTTGGGACGTTATAAGAGCTCTGCGTAATAAAAGAAATGTAAGTAATACAATCTCATCAGACGCGTGGGAGCAGTACTTTTCACGGGCGCTCACAATAGCGAATATTGAAACAGGGATAGATATTATCACGGACCGGGGTGTCCCTGAATTAGACGAACCTATAACCTGGAATGAAGTAAACAGGGCTATGCTAGCCATGAATAATAAGAAGGCAGGCGGCGCGGACGGCATTCCGACAAAATTTATTTCGGAATTGTGGCACATAGACCCAGAGAGTATTCTGGATTTATTTAATGCAATAGTTGATTCCGGATCGTACCCAGAAACGTGGAGTACAGCGATCCTCCAACCGGTCTTTAAGAATAAAGGTGATACAAATTGCCCACATAATTATCGCGGAATTAGTCTTTTACCAGCGCTGAGCAAACTATTTTGTAAAATACTCAACGGGCGACTGAGTGAATGGGCGGAAAAGCACGGTAAAATATCAGAATTGCAAGCAGGCGTTAGGAGAGGCTTCGCGACTACCGACAATATCTTTGTGTTAGATACCCTAGTAAAACAGGCGCTTGCGCGTAAACGGGGCCACTTATTTTGCAGTTTTGTAGATTTCGAAAAGGCGTTTGACTC
Source organism: Teleogryllus occipitalis (assembly GCA_011170035.1). Lineage (NCBI taxonomy): Eukaryota > Metazoa > Arthropoda > Insecta > Orthoptera > Gryllidae > Teleogryllus > Teleogryllus occipitalis. The sequence goes on from BLKR01002201.1 coordinate 52,567, forward strand.
TATCAATAGGAAAGCTTTATGGCAAAAACTTAATGGGCTAGGCGTCTCACGTAAAGTTTTAAAAGTGCTGCAGAGCATGTACGAAGACGTAAATTTCTGTGTCAGGTGCGGTGATGGAAGTACAACGCGAAAAATAAAATCGACAGTAGGAGTAAGACAGGGCTGTCCTCTCTCACCGCTATTGTTTATCTTGTTTATAAACGATTTATTGACGTGGTTACAGGAAGCGGATACATCTGCACCGGAAATTGAGGGCCTGAACATTCCCGGACTACTATATGCTGATGATTTAGTTTTATGCTCGGAGACTATTGACGGCTTACAGAAAAGTTTAAATCTCTTAGAAACGTATAGTGAAACATGGGGATTGAAAGTAAATATTCAAAAAACTAAAGTAGTTGTCTTCAAGAATGGATTTATCTGGGGTAGCAAAGAGAAATGGTTTTACGCTCAGGACGAGATCGACCGGGTTAAAACATTTACATATCTTGGGGCAAAATTTTCCATGAATGGGGGATGGAATAATCACATAGTGGCGGCGCACAGTAAAGGAAGAATTGCGCTCAAAGAAATCGTTGGCGCAGTGCGCAGGGTTCCGGAATTGTCTTTAAAGGTGTGCGATACAATGTTTAAATCGCTAGTTCTCCCAGCAATGAATTATGGTGCAGAAATTTGGGGAGTGGATAGGATAGATCGACTAGAAAGCGTCGAAACAGATTATTTCAAATTAATTCTCGGAGTCTCAAGATTCGCAGCAAATGCCGGAGTCCTAAGAGAGGTCGGTAGTGTAGGAATTTGGAAAGATTTTAAAATGAAACCCATTAAACTTTGGATTAAATTAGCAGGTGAACAGTCTGACACACTTATACATAGATGTTTTCGAGTGCAGTTACAGGGAAGCAACCAACGCCACTGGTCGTATAAAATTAAACTGCTACTGGAACGTGCAGGTCTGGGAGACGTTTCTCCGGAGATGGTGGGAGATAGGGGAACACGTGAGATAGAACGGCTAATTTCGGGTAGACTTGCGGATATTAAAAGGCAAGAGATCCTGGCAGCAACGGCCGAAAAACGTTCGCTAGTTGCGCAAATTCACGCGAGTCCGTTATGGGGTTGCGAACGTTACGTAAACACACTGCGAAAGGACGCAAGAGGGGGATACGCTTGGTTCAGGGTCGGGGGGTGGATGCAACGTAGATTAAAGGACTCTAATGGTAATGGCATCTGTGTGCTTTGCGGTGATAGGGAAGACTGGATCCACATCCTTTTAATTTGCAATGCGACCGAAACTTGGAGAGGAAAATGGATGGGAATGGGAAATTACTACTTCCAACATAGGAACGTAACGCTCGCCCAAAACATTCTAGGTGATAAAAGATCTAACTTCATGAAAGAATTAGGAACATTTCTAGGAAAGGTTCGGACCATTAGAGAAACTGAAATTAGGGAGTGGGAAAACAGCACTGGTTAGTACGAGCAGAGCCTAGACTGGAGAGAAATAAATAATAAATCAATAAACTAACAATAATTAGGTTAGTCAGTAAGTTATGTTAGGTTAGTAAACAGTAAAAAAAAAAAAAAAAGTTATAAGTTTTAGTCAATTGCTAAGTATAAGTAGATAAATAAGTCAATAAAAATAAATAAATTAACTTATAATAATTAAAATAAGTTAAATAAATTAAAATTAAATTAATTAAAATAAGTTAAATAAATTTAATTTAAATTAATTAAAATAAGTTAAATAAATTAAAATTATATTATATTAAAATAAAATAAAAGCAAACGGTTAAAATAAAACACATTAGGAGGCGAAGGGAAGTAGGAATCGGAAATGTTAGGGCAGAGGCGTTGGTGCGGACGATTTCCTGTGGTGCTGTTTGTTTTCAGGTGCGGAGGAGGCCAAACACTGGAAGGAGAATGCCTGACGCCCGCGCCAAATAAATAAATGGATTAAAAACCGGATAGATTAGCATGTACTCGGCTTCTGACGGCAGGTTTTTCCCCCTTCAGGGGGTTTTTCCTCAGCCGTACCTTATGGTCTCTTTTCCGCGGCTTTGATGCGAAGGAGAGACCATTTGGGGTGAATACCAGAATTCGAAAGGTTAGAACGCTGTAGAATGTAGGTATTGTAATGGCTTAAAGGCCTTCGGCCTAGCCACATTGCATCAAGATTTTTACTTTGCCTGTAATAATTACCTATTAAATAAATAAATAAATAAATAGTTAATTAATTAAAGAAAGCTGAATCAATACAATTAGGTAGAAAATAAAATAATGTATGTACGACGGGCGTTAACTGGTTCTAATGATCTCGGGGCAAAAAAGCTCTCGGACCAAAGGCCGGGCTTTCTGTCACCACTCGATCACGGCAACCCTCATAACGCCCTTGGTGCATAAGTAACCATTTTTATTTAAAGTCAAAAACACGTATCTCACGTAGGGGAAAAGTATAATCTCCACCCATTTGCTTGAGCTCTAGTATCCCTACCCCTATCCTTTTCTTACACCTACATGTAAATGATTAATAGAAGATAACAAAAATATTTTATGCTCTCTTCTTGCGAGAACTCTTTATGTATATGTATGTATAACTATAATTGAACTACGCCTGAGATTTCATATTACACTTCCAAGAACATATAGCCTACACCACAGCATAAAACCTCCAATTTTGCCCTCATAGCGCATTTGCTGAAGTATTTTTCACATAAAGTTTCATAGTATCTATTGAAATTTTGATCTTCAGATACCAGAGTAATTTACTAGTTTTTCCACTTGTCCTCTAAGCGGATGGTTCAGCTGAGTTCAATTCAGATCCTGTGTTGCCCCTTATCATGAGTGACTATGTCTCTTGCCATCCCGACAAATCACGTCACTCGCCTCTACCCTCACCCACGACATTCTCTTCGCCCTTGCCTTCACCTTCACCCTTGCCTTCGCCTTCATCCTTGCCTTCGCCTTCACTCTTGCCCTCGGTTTGTCCCTTACATTCGCCTTCGCCCTTACCTTCGCTTTCGTCCTTGCCTTTGCCTTCGCCCTTACATCCGTCATCACCCTTCCCTTGACTTCGCCCTCGCCTCGGCCTTCCAGCTTGAACTCGCCCGTTGATCCGCCTTTGCTTTGGCCGCTCCGCCGTGTTCCTGCGCGGCGCGGCTCCCCGGCGCCCGCCGTCGCTCCGCCCAAACAAACCGCGCGCGCAGGCCGCCCGCCGCGGCGGGGTTGAGAGCTCAATTATTTGAACTCTGTTTTTACAGCCCGTGCGAGGCGTTATTTTCAGAGACACCTTGGGGGCCCGACGCCTCGCCTCGCCCCACGCCATGCACAGGCACATGAGCACGCGGGCACGCATGCACCTACGCACAAACGCACGTGATTTTTAAAAAAATTGTTTTACGTCAAAAAACAGTTGTGCTTAAGTAATATAGTGCCGATTGCCTCTTTCATTTCTATGTTTATTTATTTATTTATCTATTTAATTTACGTCAAAAAAAAAACAGTTGAAACTGCGTATGACGTGCTATGGGGAGAAGTAAATTCTGTGCACATTTTCAAAATTCTGTGATCTCTACACTAAGTCATATACTATATGAATTTTGAAAATTAAAAAAAAAAAATCCGTGACAACTATTGTGCGTGACATTTATCCGTGACAACAATCCGTGATCCGTGACAACTATTGTGCGTACTTTGCCGAACGCAGCAGGACGCGGCTGCCTTCACCTTCTTGACTGACGCGGGTTTCACAACTATTTCAGGCGGATGTCGGAACAACTCATCGAAAAACGAGGCCGTACGCGATCTTCTTGTCTCATCCAATCCCCACTTCCATCCTCAGAGCGGGCCGATGAAATAATCCGCAACCGAATTTCCGGAACTTTCATTATGAACACTATTTCATTATGAAGTGTCATTCATTTCCTTATCTTCAGAGGATTTGGTCTAATGTCCACTGATATCCACACGAAAATACAGGGTTTTCCACAATTGTAATGGACAGTTTTACAATTTTCATGTATTATTTACATTTGCATATTCACTTGGCTTCTTGATGACATGGCTCAAAGGAGGGGCATTCATTATGTAGGAAAGAGAAAGAATCGTAAAGGTCCAGCGGCGATTTTTCGTAAAAAAAACTTGTATTGTGGATCCCAGATATCAAAAAGTGGATATATCTTGTCCTTTTCGTAGCAAAATTTCTTCTTCTAATAAGTTGTGGAGTCAGAATTCAGGTTGTGTGGGTCCTTCATACCGATAAATTGGTTTAAGGCGAAACGTCTGTCTCCGGTCAATGCTAGCGACTACACCAGCCAGATGATTTTCTTCGAATTGATATTTCCGGATCAATCTGGCGGAATCCGGGGCCTCTCCATATACGAAACGGACATTTCGATTTGGGGAGTTCTTTACATGAAGCCTTAATTGTTAACAATTTTTTCAAAAATGACTCAAAGTTTTATGATTAATTGTTTTCTTCTGATATATGAAAGGACGCTTAAAACATCTTTTCTTCATCATCAGATCTGGTCATGTACAATTTTTCGAAAAAATGAGTCGTTTTCACGTAATTTCGCGTGAAATGTGATTAAAACAATTTGGCACAAATGGATACAAATTTTCTTTATATTTTCGTCGAATAAATCATAGTACGCTGATAAAAATGACAACAGTTCAATTTTCGATAAACTCTGTATTTTGCAAAAACTACAATATGATGCAAAAACTACAATATGATGATAGAGATTTTTCTTTTAATAAAAGTTGTTCTGAAAAATTAAATATTTAAATAACACCAGAAACAATGTTTTAATAGAATAATTTTGGGTATTGTTTGGTTGAAGTAAACAAAATTTATAAAATTAATTTTCTATAGAAAAGGGCTTTAAAGTTTTCCTTACGTTTTTCTGGAATATTTCTCAAATACGTTTATAAAGTGTTGCAGGCCTCAGTTTACTTGAGCTCTCGCAATTGTTGAAATTGCAAAAGTTTTAAATAATGGAGAAAGTAATGTTCTTGTAGCATGATGAGGCAGATGACACTCAACACCTCATCTTATGTTTCTTCTCCTACATGTTTCATTTCTCGTTCTGCGACATCGGAAAACTTTCAAAAAAGACCCCACCCTCAAGGAACAGAAACTGTTGATTTATGCCGAAATATTCGGTAATATACGTTATATAAATTCACTTATTATTGTGTGTCATCTTGTATTTAGAAATATGTGCTTCAATTTCACGAATTATAGAAATAGGAATTGCAAACGCAAAGCACTTAACTTTCCATGAGGGTTTTATCTGTACAAGACTGGCCACGACATGGCCGGATATTACTCGCACACGCACGTACACGCATGCGCATATGCCGTGCCAATTGGTGTGCGTGCACTACAGTACGCACGGGATCTTTCTACCTTCACCATTAACGTCACTCATTCTGATGTTGCTGCAATCCACTTGGGTCGTTGGCGTGACCCGCGTACTCTTAAGAACATCTCAGGTCTTGCCAGGTCATTCGGAATGGGCTGAATATCCTTTCTTAGTTTTGGTTACTTATTAAGCAGCCACTTGTCTGTCTGGGAGACGCCGCGACCTAGACATAGGGGTTTATTTATTTATTTATTTTACGTCAAAAAACAGTTAAAACTGCGTATGACGTGCTATGGGGAAAAGTGAATTGTGTGCACATTTTCAAAATTCTGTGATCCCTACACTAAGTCATATATTACTTCAATTTTGAAAAAATCCTCCCATGTAATAAAATCTATTTTCTAGGATAAATAATTAATAAATTTTGAGCTCTTTTCCATGTTGTCCTTCGGAATAATACTTCCTGCCGCGACAACATGGAAACGATAATTTGAATAATTGTATTTCCCACTGAATTCTAGAAGACGTGCACAGAAAATGAAGTTACATTTATGTCCAGAAGCAAAACAAGGGGCCATCTCAGCATTTGCTCAATGGATCAGGGAAACTGCACGAAAAACCTGATCGAGATGGAGGTCATTGACCCGGAGGCTGTAGTACAATACTTGTTACAGGTTGTTTATACACATTTATACAGTACAAATGGTAAATAATGCATTATGTATCATTGTTAAAATTAATGTTACTTTTCTTGTGATGCTCAGTATAGTCTCTAATTGTATAGAAACAGTTATGCAGCAGAAACGAGTTCACTTGGGATTTGAACTTTCTATCGAATTTAATCGTTTAATGTCATCTGGCAAAGTGTTGTAAAATAATGTACATGTATTGTATGTGAATTTTTTGTAATTAGCTGTTGATACTGTCACCTGATGAATATGATTTCTACGTCGAGTGTTATAGTTATAGACATCGGCATTTTCTGAAAATATATTCCCGCCCGTAAGCAAGTTATTTTTGACAAAAACCACTGATTCGTAAATAAATAGACACGGTAATGGTAAAATTCCTAGATTAATGAAGAGAGGCTTACATGAATCACGTGGGTGGGATTTGGTTATTATTCGTACAATTCGTTTTTGTAATCTAAAAGTCTGGGGTCAATGTTTCAGTCGCCATTATGCGACCTTCCTCAGGGCGAAATACAAAAGGCGTACCTGTGCCTAGAACGCGGCGTCTCACGGACAGCCTATTAGCTACTGAGTCCGGCCACGAAGCCTACGCTCTCGTTTGGTTATTTATAGTTATCCTCAACTATACCTATCAAGGATTTTAATCCGAACGTTTACCAGATATCAAGCTACACAATAACGTTTTGAGATACCCCAGAGAGGGCCCTCTTAACCTTATTGCAGATAAGGTTTTGAATGTGAGTAAGTCAAACCTAAAACCCTACCCCATCCCCTTACTCACAGAAAGGGGTAACTGCTTTGATGTTGCCACTATTTTTTCCCTTTTCATTAGAGAGAAGCGAAACATTTGCATTAAAAATTAATGCTTGGTTTATTTAGAATGAAGTGAAATAATTTCTTTAGGTTGAGCTAAGAAGATTACGAGGAATATAGCAACTTCGTGGAATGACGTGAGCGGATTTGAGGGGAAGGATACGCTGAGATTCAAATATGGAAATGACATCCTGGGACCCTTACAGGAAAGTATTTTTATTCAAATTATTGACTGCATCGATCTTATTATTATTATTATTATTATTATTATTATTATTATTATTATTATTATTATTATTATTAAATGCTGGTATATTTTTTTGAAAGGGAGTATTGCTTCTCCAAGTAGTCTTATATAATTTCAAGTCGTTAGAAATAATTCTTTGTAATTTGATCTAAATATTAAAAAGGATGAAATACACAAATTAACAGCGGGAAGTCTAAAACACCTATTTTCCATAAATATTTTTCATACAGTGCGATTGCTGTCCAAACAAATTTTCATAGGTTACATATATTTATTATCTTGTCTATAAACCATGACGTTTCGCGACCCAATTGGCCGCATCTTCAGGTGTACTGAGACAAATAAAAGAGGCATTAAAACACAGTCAGATACATTTAAAGGTATTCAGGCATATTAAAAAATAAGAGTAAAATTTAGTGGATGAAGGAGATTAATCTATCCATTTGAATCTCAACTAACACATCGAACAACAAATGATAATTTTAATTGAAACAAATGATCGTTTTGATAAGAGAACGATACCACTGTATGAAAAATATGAAATTAGAAGACAATCATATTTGGTCTCCTCTATTTAACAAGTTGTACCATAAACGTGTCTGTGAAAATTAACAAATAAACGAGATAAAAAAATTAAAATAAAATATAATTGATCGCAATGATAATGCTGCCCATTAATGTTATGATCATCACGTACTCAGATATATTTTTCATCACTATACGTCGCATAGTTTTTATTTACTCATTTTTTTAACTAAAAAATAAATAAAATAAAATCCAAATTTCCTGAAATGTAGTTGTTTTATCACTTCCAACATATCCGTTTGTCAGTCATGTATGAACGTGTATGGGCGCCCCATGTAAATGCATGTGCACGAACGTGTGTGCGTGTGAGTTTGTACGTGTGTGTGAGTGTACGTGTACGTGCGTGGGTATGTATTCACAATAATGTTAGAACATTGTTAGCTTGGCTTACTAACCTAATAGAACAAAAGTAGGATATAGTTATTAGTATTAGCTATATTACTTAATTAAAAAATATCGTTTCTGACTCCTGAATATCGACGTCCATCGCATTACTTTTTCTGCTCTCGTATATAATGGCTCATGTAATATATTTCTTTCAGTAGCCTCGGTGTCGCTATTTTGGGAATCGCAATTTGCTTCTGTATAATTGGAACTTGCGTTCTTTTTATTGATCGCTTCTTTTATTTCAATTGATGCCTTACTTGTAGTCATCGTTTTTATCCAATTTTCTGTTAATATAATATTTGTACACAATGTGTCAAACTTTATACAATATTGAAAGTTCTCCCCCTGAATACAGTATAAACCCCTGTTCCTTTTCGAGCAACAAAAACAACAGTACAATTACACTCAGATGAATAGTTTTATTATTGTAGAACTATACTTCCTAATAAAAAAATTATTTCATACTAATAAATTGTTTAATTTTCGTTGAATCATCACAGTGATTAGTGTTCCAACATTTTACTAATCTCTTAGACTCGCATTTCCCCCTGAGTTTGTAAATATTTAATGCGAATACGAAAACACATATTGAATAGTACATACATAATAATCGTAATATACTATAATTAACTGCATTTCTCTCAAGTAAAGTCAAACAGAGGTCATTTTATTTATTTCAAAATGACGTGATTGAATATTTTTGTTCCTTTTGTTTTCTCAACTAAGGGCTTTTAACACACATGTTGACAACCTAACGAAAAAATACGTTGATGTTTTCCCAAGAAAATGCGTACTATAATTTGTTTTCGTAATACAGAAACGTCTAAAAATACACGTTGAGTCAGTAGCTCTGCCACTACATCTAGAATGTAATAGCAGGCGATAGGAAAGATAAATGTGCAGCTTGCCGAGCATCCTTCACTAGTTTCAACCAGCCGTCTAATTCGTATTCTACTTCTAAACAGAAAAGCCCGAGTGTCAAGTCCGGGGTCGGGAATTTACCCGCAGCCGCCAAGAGATGACGCATAGTTCTTCTCGAGCGTTCAGACACACCTACGACAGAGAAGACGCAGTGACAGAGCGCACACAAATAATGAACACTAGCATGATGAAGGAGCGAGAGAGGAGGTGCAATCGCCGTGGCCGACAAGGACATCCGAAAATAGTGCACTGGTTCAAAATGCGCTTGTTCCAAAGGGAACTTCCCTTCTCGAAGATATCTCCGTATTTCAAAGATACGCTATGTTGATGTCATGTTAACTAATCACTTTCTTGATTTATTACGGCATATATCTACTATTAATAGCGTTGCCTCAACCTCCACTGAACTGTCTATGAATAGCAGCATTTGTCAATTACAGTAAATGTAGAACTTTTACACCATATTTTCTACACACCATTTAAAATTGAAATCTAAGAAATAACGGCATACACAGAATAATTTTGTGATGAATTTATATCAACCGTCCGCCTCTATTTAAGTGTTAATCCATAGGTCGCGTATCTCAGTCTATGCAGACAATAAGGACGTTACGAATATATCAAATTTGTCTCTGAAACAATATTAGAGGAACTCAAACACGACTACGAAATAACGATCTTCCGTTCAAATCAATATAGTCGAAAAATACAAAAAAACTGCTACTTAAAAGCGTTTTAGCAAAATGAAATAAAATGCTTTTAATCAATTCTCTGAGAAAACAAGATTATTTCAGCGACTGCGCTTAGTGTATGTTACCGATCTGCTAGTATTATATAATCGGTTTACAAGTGAAACAGAATTAATTTTTGTTCTTGAGTTGGGTGAACTAAATCATCGATTTCTTACTTATGTCTGAAGACATTGTCAATACTTACTCATGTCTTACACATGTCTGTGATTTTTCTTACTCATGTCTGAAGACATTGCCAATATGATCATGAAACGTAGCATTTTTTTAAAAATAAATAGTGTATTGTTTATTGAAAATATTTTCTTTAATAAACTGGAAACAACTTATATCAATATAAAAATGATTTCGATTTGAAGTCAAAGAACAATGAAAAGTTACAGGAAAAATCCATTTTTGGTCCTGCTTTTATTGTTTCCCAAGTGTAACATTACATATTAAATTGTGTGTGAAAAGAAAACCGATTTAATCTCGTAATTAACGAAAAATATGAGAAAACAAATTTGACAGAATCATCTATAATTTGATATATCTGGAAACACGGTTTTTGGATTTTCGATTCTGGTGAGTTTCACTTATTCACCTATGTTTTGAAGTTTATCTCTATTTCCATGTTTCTACTTTACAACTGAATTGTTCAAAGAAATGTATTTTTATTTTAGGTAGTGCAAGTTAAATGTCACATGTCAAATGTCATAAAAAATACATGTCATGTCATAAAAAATACATGTCAAATGTCACAGTAGCAATATTAACAATCCAAAAACTTCAAGATTCAACGGTGTATATCACGTAAAAAAATCATGAAACGTCATGAATGTCATATACGTCGTATATGTTCAGAGCAAGAATAGCATACATGTCACTCAACGTGCACGGCGTAAGTGCCATTGAATATTTCACTTTTGTAGGCGTAAAGAAATAGAGTACTATTTTAAAATGTCGGCCTACCGTTTGCAAAACGAAACAAAATGAAAGGACATGCCATTGAACATTTTGTGAGATTCTGTGAGAAAACGTCGTTATTTTAGCGTCTGTTATTGGAACGATTAACGAGATTTACGACGATTGGGCGCAGATGGTCGACGAAAAGGCTGTGTAGCAGGGCCTAAATTACGAGTCGGAATACAAGGCGGCGGTTTGCCGCCGCAAGCAACCTGGCCCGTTCGCATGGCTCATGAAAGAAAGCTTCTTCGCGTTAGAACAGAACATCTTCACATGGTAATTACAATTATTGAGGGCTCCTTATTTCCTTTGAAAAATTGTGCAGATTATCTGTTTACACGTTTGCATGAAAATGTCTAAAGTTTATAGAAGTATTACTAGATAACTTTGTACATACTCGTAGGTTAGTTTATTAAAACAAATACCCCGACAGGTCGAGGTGAGTCGGGCGTGCCAGAGCGGAGCGCAGTAGATATGTGGGGGAGGAGCGGGACGGAACAAGACGGTTCAGGGAAGGGGGGGGGGGCGGGGGGGTGTGGATCGAATCGGATAGGACATGCAAAGTCGGAGAGGAGGTGGAAATAACGGGACAGTGTGGAGCGAACATTGCCGAATGGGCAGAGCAGATTGAAGTGGACAAGGCGAGGCGGGTTGGTGGGGAGTAAAGATATCGGAGCGGGGCGAAGCGACACGGAGGGGCGTAGCTGGCCAAAGCGGGGTGGGGTGGAGTGAAGCTAACCCGGCGGGAGAGGGCAGGGCGGTGTTGGTTGTTAGTGATTCCGGGCGCGTCAACTACTATGGTCATGTACTACTATGGTCCCGTACGTGCAGTGCGTGTTTTGCAGTGCGTGCTCGGGGCGTGGCGGTGGTCTTGGCGAGATCCGGCGCCGACCTACCTTCGATTAACAGGTTTTCCCCAACCAGGTATCTCCCACCAAGGGGGCACCGCTCCAGCAAGTTCTAAGCTCTCGATCGGTCTGCGGGGCGGTGTTGGACATGGCGAGACGGGGCGGGCCGGGGCGGAGCGGGGCTGGGCGGATCGGATCGGATCGGACATGTCCGGGCGGGGCAGGATGAGCGGAGCGGGGCGGGGCGGGGCGGCGCGGTGCGGAGCGTGGCGCAACAGGGCAGGGCGAGGCAGGACGGGGAGGGATGGGGCGGGGCGGGGCGGGGCGGGGCGGGGCGGGGCGGGGCGGGGCGGGGCGGGGCGGGGCGGGGCGGGGCGGGGCGGGGCGGGGCGGGGCGGGGCGGGCTGTACCGGCCAGAAGCGCGGCGGCGAGTCGAGCGCGCGGACACGGGGTATGGTGGCCGCGGGGCAGGTGCGCGGCAACGGGAGCGCCTCCACGCTGGTGGTTTTCGCTTTCAGCCTGATCGCCCGCGTCCATCGGCCGCCCGCCCCTCGGCAATGGACCGGCCCGTGGCGCGCCGCCCCGACGCGACGGGAGGCCAGCGCGCCGCAGCCGGAAGCGTGCGGAGCGTGGGAGGTGCGCTCAGCCCAATCGCAAGTCTCCGGGGACGAAATAACGAGGGCCAGACCCGGAACCAGTGGGGCATAAAATTTAATTTTTTACTTTCTCGCTACCGAGTAGATATTATTTTGTGTAAGGCTGCGCTTAAAAACGGCATAAATTCGGCGGAAATCTCTTAATGCCGGGCTCTAAAAACGAAAAAGTTGATAAATCTAATTGCTAAATTAAGAAAAAATTTCTAACACGAGGTGAAGACAGAATCATGTTTTGTGGGTCCTTGATAGTGAAAAATCGACCTTCTGCCTGTCTGCCCGTGAACAATGCTAGCGACTAAACAGTTCAGCCGATTTTCTCCAAAATTGATATTCCCCGATGAATTTTACATAAGAAAACAGTGTTTATTTTTATTCTTTCTCGATGTATAGTAAGAAAACAGTAAAAATGTAGTTGAACATGGAATGTCATGAACCATTTACACCAATTTATCATGTCATAATATTTATTTCATTTCCCCGTGCAAATCCACTCCTCTCCCCACATCCCCCATCATTGGACTCGCCAATACCAAGGCGGAAAAAGCATTATCGATTTTGCCCACCCGGAATCGATGCGGAGCCAAGCGGAGGCCGCGTGTGTAGTAAGGAAGGACGAGGGGGGGCAGGAAGGAGCGGGGCAAGGGACGCAAAGGAAGTGAGTTTCGTCACGCGGAGTGGGATTTGGCTCGTCGTCCAGCTCCACGTCGCCTTCGCTGTCTCCGACTACGCCTCTCAACTTCTCTTGCCTCTGGATGTTAAACGCCTCGCACGGGCCATGTTCAAATTCTTTTCAGGCCCGACGTGTACCGTGTATGCACGTTCCGATTGTACCGTGCTGCTAGTGGAAGGAATTCTAATCCAGCAGTTTTTACTATTACATACGTTTATTTGCAACCATTTATTGCATTAAAAAATTACTACATTTCCTCGTTCGTGTTTTCTATTTTTACCGCTTCCGAAAAAGAACAAGAAATATTTCATAATGGCCTAAGAAATATGAATTTTGGATATTTCAGAACGATTAAAATTATACTAACACAATATTACAATAATTGGACCCTAATTGTTCTGAAATTTCCAAAACGTATACTCAGTAGGCTAATTTTACAATTACATTGCCAGGCTGAATTTAGCTCACAGCAGCATTGACGTCATTCTGACCGGGAAGTCGTGGATATCGGGTCCCGACGCTGGCGGACGTTCCACAGTACAATTCCACTATTGTAGACTATTGTCAGCAATAGTATTGTGTATTGTTAACTATTCCACAGTTGTAGTTACAAAGCTAAGTCCAAGTCAGCCGCTGTCTGGATGTGAATTCTAGAAGCAACTGCTCTAATCGGTAGTTTCCTGGTTTCTTCGATCAGTACCAGGAGAGAGCCGGAGTAGTATCCTAAACAAACAGGTCGAGGACGGCACGCCTTCATCGTGAGGGGGAGGAACATTGCCATATACCTGGATAAAAAGTTCACCACATTAACGGGACTAATGACCATTTCAGTTGACGAGACCAGAAATCAATCTATCAGTAATTACATATTTTTTTCTAGTTTTATGTGGTCTATGCATAGTTGTTTCTTTGTTATTGCAGGTAAGATTAATGATTAGAATAAGTGTTTGTGTTATACCTTTTTGTATGAAGCAATAAAAATAAACTTTGTTATTGCAGAGCAACAAATTCGTGTTACTATTTCAATCTAATAGAAAAACAGATATATTACATATATATATATATATATATATATATATATATATATATATATATATATTGTGACGTAACGGTATGCTCGCGCGGCGACGTGGCGTCCGCCGTGCGGAGGGCAAGGTTTGCAAGATATTTTAATAGCTCCTGTAACGGAAGTCGGGGACCGGGGGGCGGAGTTCTTGCCCTGGCTGCCCCCACGCTTCCCGAAATGGAAACCAACAACACAGAAGTAATATTCGTAGAACAATTCTGAGGATTATAAACAATCAGCTTTTTTTAAAAAAATCAAATTATTTAATTTGAACAAATAACTTAGTCATTTGGAATGAACATTATCCTTCCATATGATCTGTACAACAATTAAGTGCGTCTGCACCAAACACTTCAGAATTGTACATTATTTAACACAATTCCCTTATTTCCAATAAAAATTTACATCCAAATTTGATCAACACACAACAACATAAATGTAAGCAATTAAATGTAAGCAATGAAATAAACATTCTTCACCATTTTTACAAAAATTTTAAGGAAAAAGAAGATTCAAAATTGACAAAGCTTTTCATTGCTTTTGTTAAATACTCAAGACACTTTGGAGTATCATTCCCCAAACTCTTAAACGATAATACTAGTTCATTGCCATACAAGTAATCATTGCAACATTGTGCCTTGCTTACCCTGCAGGGTCACAAAGCAACCCTGTCAAATGCTCACACTACATGCCATGAAATCACATCATACAAATTACAATCAGAAGAAATTCATGGATACACATTTTGCTGAAACATTATAACATTAGAAATAGCTGTGTAACTGTCCTTCCACTCCACTATTTATACCACAATCTGTGATATTGGACGTCAAATGCTGATACTACACGCCATGAAATCACATCACACAAATTACAATCAGAAGAAATTCATGGATACACTTTTGCCGAAACATTATAACATTAGAAATAGCTGGGTAACTATCCTTCCACTCCGCTATTTATATCACAATTTGTGATATTAGACAAACTCCAATAAAATATTGCACTACACAGAGAAACTGCAGTATCTCATCTCTCACTGCCTTCACTCCACTCCTACCGTTCACATCCAACTCGGGTCGCGACACCTCTGGTCGACCCTAACCGTACTTCGCTCCCCTTCTTTCTTATTCCCCATTTTCCCCCCTTTCACTACCCCTCCGCTACGGCCGATACTGCCGCCTGGGGGGGGGGAGGAGAAAACCACGAACTGCGCCCTCGCAGGCGCGCGGCCTCCCATACTAACAACAGTGGCGAGAGCCCACACCTGGGCTCGTCATAATATATATATATATATATATATATATATATATATATATATATATATATATATATATGTGTGTGTGTGAGATTGAAGTATACCGTGTATTATATTATATCAGATTGAATGGATTGATCAGATTGAATATATTCTTACCGTGTATTACATTATATCAGATTGAATGGATCCAATCACAAATTAGGAGCTATTTTAAGGAGGAGGAGGGTTCCTATAGCTCTGACGAAAACAGTTAAGAAGATTATTAAAAAAATGAGATTAATTATATTTAATTCACATACTCAATTATATTTTGGCAATATTTATTTTAATATTATATGAAACCTAAAAAGAATTAAGATAAATATAAAATTTCATTTAATTTTAATGGAGTTGTTTTCCACGTTTTTGGATGTGGAGAGTTGAGGGTGGGTATTTGCATTCGCTGGATACCCATGTTCACATTCTGCATTTCCAATCAATATCACATTGTGCATTTTGAATCTAGAATTTGCATCCCTCTTGGCCATGCTCTCCTCCACGACGACAAACAGGATTGAGACATTCCGGGTGGAGATCCCCAAGCGCCAACGAATCGTAGGTCTGCTGGCCCACTTGACCTTCTGACCAGGAGATCCTAAGTTCGAGTCCTGACGGCAGCAGGATTTTCGACGCTAGCTTTTCAGCTAGGTCGAATTCAGTCGCTGTCTGGAGGACAATTCTAGCGGCCGGCTGCTCTGATCGGTAGTTTTCCGTGGTTTCTCCGATCAACACCAGGCGAATGCCGGAGTAGTACCCTACCAAACGAGCCACGGACCGCGCGGGATCTATCCTTCCTCTTCCTTGTCCTATCCTCTCCCCTAACACACACACACACACACACACACACACACACACACACTAACATGCACTACACTACCGCATATTCCGGGAGACCGGTCGGGAGCTTAGCGCTTGTCCCGGCTAGGGCGGTGCCCCGCTAGTGGGAGAGTTTTTGTTAGGGGGAAACCCCACTAGCCGACGGTAGGTCGGTGCCGGATCTCGCCATCCAGCGGGGGAAGATCACCGCTATCTCCCGAGAAAATAACATGCACTACACTAACGGGACTAATGACCAAAGCAGTTGTCGTGCCCGGAAACACGAAAAAATCAATCAATCAATCAAAAACCTAATTGACCTTCCACTACCGTCTCCTTACGTAAACCTCCACATCGGCGCTCGCGCTACCTGTCTTCGCCAGCGCCGCCTTCCCTGAGGTATCCGGACGCGCCGATTGATTGATTAGTGCTCCCGGGCGCGTCAACTGCCAAGGTCGTCAGTCCTGTAAGTGTAATGCATGTTTTTATCGCGGGAGGTTCGGTAATCTTCCCTCGCTGGATAGCGTGATCCGGCGACGACCTACCCATCGGCTTGTGGGGGTTTCCCCAACCATGTATCTCTCGCCAGAGGGGCACCACCCCAGGAGGTACAAGCTCTATACTCCCGAACGGTCTCCCAGCACGTGTCGTAGTGTAGTGCATGTACGAGTAAGAGTATAGGACAGGGAGAAGGAAGAAAATATCGCGCGTGGTCTGCAGCCCGTTTGTTCGGGTACTGCTCCGGCATTCGTCTGGTGTTGATCGGAGAAACCTCGAAAAAATACCGATCAGAGCAGCCGGACGCTAGAATTCTCCCCCAAACTGCGGCTGAATCGGCCACGCCCAATGTTACTACGTTAAAGGTTTCTTAAGGAAGCACCTTAGCGGGCTGGCAGGAAGGCGGGTGGAAAACGGGCGAGTGTATGAAAACGGAGGGGCCGCCAGTTGGCAGGGTAGAAGGGAGAATGGAAATAACTTTCCACAACAATAAATAATTGTCCATTTAGCCTCAGAATTGTATAAGGGCCACACAGGAATGATGATACGAGCGAGACCTACTGTATGTCGCTCGCGCGCCGCGATGGCGCCCCGACGCAGAGATGGCGCGACGCACCGTTGCAAAACATGCTCCTTATTCTTCGTAAAATATTTACCTGATATTGCTGTCATCACATTCGCTCTTCACATTCACATTCGCTGCACAATTTTAATTGCTATACCTTTTGTTTTCATGAAGTGAATATTAACCCACAACTGGCTAAGTAAACAATAAATTATATTTAAACTGTTAAAGCCTCCATACTGCCTAATCTTTGCTAATACTTTCAACTTTTCTTCATATCTTACCTTAAGAGCTATTGTAAATGGTAACAAAATATTGAACGAAATTTTAATGAATTAATTTTAGTCATAATTTCATTTATGATACAAATCCTACTGTTTCAATTACTACATAGAACATGAGTTAAAATATAATATTTTACCATCTCTGCACAGACCGTAATGTATGATATTTTCCCTCAGAAAATCCGGAAAATTGGACGAATACCAAACACGAAAATTTTATTTAAGTTGATAACTCTATTTAAAGTATCCACGTTTATGAGTATAGTAGAACTACTTTTCAGTTCAGACACAAACAAGAGATTATCGTGGGCGCTTGCTATAAGTATCTCCAGGAAGCTGGACCCAATCCAGATTGAATGTATGTCATTGGCCCTGAAGAGTTCGGACTCGTTAGGAGCTACTTTTAAGATTGAATTCCTGTGCAATAGATGGTATAATTATGTCTTTACAAACGCTTTTATTTAATTGAGTAATTTACGACGGCGTAATCTTCATAAGCAGTTCACTCAATCAAAAGTCAATAAGTCTACTACTTCATCAAATTTATTTAGACAAATTCTTGACTTTCATGCGGAAATTTGATGTTGATAATGACGTTGAATAAATTAAACTCTTATTACTGAAATAAAAATGTTGATAAAACCTTGAATTAATTAAACTGTCTCGTCTCAGTAGCAGTTTCATTAAATTACTATGAATAAAAAATATTTGTACTTTATTTTCACTACCAATATCTGTAGCATTATTTATATTTAAAAGTAGAACTCGTCATATCCTGGAGCCCTAAATTACTTAAAAGTATTGATCTGCGTACAAATAAATCTAATAATTATGAGTCTAATGAATCTAATAATTCCTTAATATCAAGTCAGCTAGCAAAGTAAGGCCACAAAAGTTAGTTTGAAGAAAATAGGGAAAACAATTTCCTGTGTTTATTATAAAAAAATAATATTTTAAAAATCGTATATTCATTACTTTCTAATTGAAGGATGTGTATGTAGAATACAGAAGTGGCGTATATAACTCCCTTAGCAACTAAACTACATCGTTCCAAAAAATATGTTCCTTTACCCGAAAACTATCGAATTATTATATTATTCACATAACATCAAAACGATATAGCATAAATTGTGCTGATGTTTATATAATTTAATGTCAGGCTCTGTAGTCAAATATATCACATATTTTTAAAACAAATCATGGTCAACTAAAAATTACCTTTCTACATATTTTAAAGAGACCAGAGGCCCATTTGATTAGTTTTATGAAATATTATACACAAACAATCGAAGATATGTATTTGTTTTAACTCAGTAATAACCATTGATCAACACTTCTTAATATGGCAACGCCCGCTTTATTCATTTTATCCTTTTTTGGTTTGTAATTCCATATTTATGAAGCCTTGCGTTAGTGTTATGATCCTATATAGATCTGCAAGTATTGCAAAAATCGAAATAAAATAATTAAATAAGTCGAAAACCGTGTACATTAAATGTAAAGAAATAAAGAAAGTTAAAGCCATAGAAAAAGAACATATGAATGTATAGTTTTCCGCGTACGATGAACTTTGAAGCTTTTTCCAAAAATTGACTTTTTGACTGTTGGCAATTATCAGAAACTTATCTCCATTTCTGTAAAGATAACACTATGCTTATTTCTGTTATACATTAGATATAAGTGGTTAGTGCATTACGAAAACTTGAATAAATCACTTCAGGAAGAAACGTTGATTTAAAAAAAATAACTCTGGCAAAACGTGTTAAAAATAAATAAGAATAATACAAGTATTATTTCGCGTCAACAACTATTTCTACTAATCTATCAACAAAAACTAAGAAATGATGCATTATAGCTAGTTGTGCTATAGTTAGGATGTCACGGCCTGTTTTCTGTAAAAAGTTGAGTTATCTCCTAAATTAATTTTTTTCTTGATTTTTCCACACAGGTTGTTGGCATATTGACTCAATAAGTATATGAAAAAACGTTATATTTTTTAAAATATTGTTTGGAGGTATAGTATACCTTAATTTAATATTTGAAAATGTAATTTAGTGCCATCTTCAGAGCATCTACTAATCCTCTGATGATAGACGGGAATATTCCCTTCTATCTTGTTTGCCACTACTAGGAAATCTGCTTTTGGAGTAAGTCCTTGTGCATGAGACTGAATACTAATAAATATAAGTTCTGGGAACGTGAGACTTCCATGAAACGTCCTCCCACGACATGAAACAAGGACTAGTAGGAATGCAAAATACGCATAAACCAAACTCTCGTCACCGTGTATTTAGAGAAACTTCAGTGCCCAACAAGGCCTTTGATCACACTTTCTAGTTACAAGCAATGTCAACGTCTGTTATTCCCAGCAGAGGTGCGAACGCATAGATCTACGCCATGTGGATTACAAGGATTAGAGTAGCGTTGGAAGAGCGAAAGAGGAGATCGAATTATCAGCAAACCAGGAGTTTGCTGTCCAAAGGAAGCAGTCTGCGCCATTTACATAGAACAAGTTTCTTCCTAATATTTTCCCTTTTCTGAATAATCCTATTGTCATTTCCCATCATAACTTCATCCTCCATTTTATGACCGCGTTATAAATTAACTGTCAGTTATAATTACAGTTACAATATGAGTTATTACATTTCAGAAATTTCATGAAGGGAGATGTTCACCTCATTTCAAGAGCCACATTCCGGTATCTTTGTTGAAATACCACAAACAATCAACCCGTGAAACTCTCAATTAAAGCTCTATATCCAGTTTGGACATTGAAGGGCGAACAATGTAGAACAGAATTATGCAAGCATCTTCCAGGAATCTACAACTATGTAGAGGACAGTTTGGGGAGTGGCAACTGTGATTAAAAGACGTTCGCGGATCAAAGGATCAAAGGATCAAAGCAAAACTTGACTTCGCGGTAATTGGTAACTTATTAGTGGCCAACCAGCTCTGTCGAAAAAGTAACATCACATTAAGAGACAAATATAATGCACAATTGCTATCCATGAATGCTCACACTCATCGGATGACTGAAGTATTATTGATTTAATGAAAATTGAGCCCTCCAGAAATAACGTAAAGAATTACTCAAAATAGTTTATTTGCAATTACAAGGTAGAAGTTTCTACTACCATCGTAGCTGTGGCAGTTTTAAACAGATACATTGTTGCTTACTTCTGGCAAATTTCCAGTAACAATTTTAATATTTAACTACTCTACGCCTAATTGTGCTTTAGGAATGAATAAAAATATATTTTGTAGGGAATTGTAGGGACTTTCAGAAATACGCTTTGGAGAAATCGTTATTTTCACTTTGGAGAAATCATTCATTTCACTTTAGAGAATTTTCTCACTGTTTGCAAGATATTTGCGAAAACTCAAAAAGTGCACATTTAAATAATTATATACAAGGTAGGAAAGAATAGAAATATTTTTTAGGAAATCTCATACATTTGGTTTTGAAAGCCATGTGTACAAAATGCCATTAAGATCGAATTAATACTGTTGATTTGTGTAAAAAAAAAACATTATTATTTATATAAATGAAAGTTAAAAGGTGGCAAAAGTTATGAGAAATAAGTTTCACCATTCCACAGATTATCAGACAGGAAATCGTAAAAACAATTGAATGGTTTCTTTGTATCATCTACATAAGCATATTAGATCACCAAACGGCAGCTATTTTGAAATCACAGCAGACATTAATTCTATTTATTCAGACGAAGATCCACTAATACGCATTTACTCAAACCGCTAACAGAACTATCGTCGACACGCAACTGTTATAATTTATTTTATTTTATGAAGAGGAGCTCATAATTTGCTCATGATTAGCTCTACTTAAGATATTAATCCAGCCCCGGGGAAAGCACACGATTCATTTTTTATTTTATTCATCAGTAAAAACAGTAAAAAATTGTATGTAAGGTGTGGAGGAGAAATATAATATCGAGTTTAGAATCTCCACCCTCTCTTTTGCGTTACATAGTCGAATAATGAATAAAATTATCAACGATCTTGCTTCCCTAAACTTGAAAACTAGAACAGTTCGCTCCAGTGTAATGAATACTGTTTGGATAATCAGCAAACAAACTAAATATTTAATTTTATAGTGTAGCTGGCAAAATATCGTCCCTCCTGTGCCTCCTACAACGAAAAGAAACAGAGCTCACGAAAACGGCGCAGATACTGAAACTACACTTATGTCTAGAAGAAAAGCACGGGTCCATCACAGTATGCGCGGATGGATCAAGAGAAATAGAACGAAAACACTTGCATGAAAGTATCGTGATTTGAGAAGAGGTGCTGTTGTCGAGCTGCCAGCGTCGCACAATTGGATATCCAAGGAGACGTTCGGGTCCGCAGCTCAACGGAAGGACCCACCGCTTCGCACAGCATCTGCCAGAGAGACCGATTTAGACGGAGATTCAGTTGGAGGGGATCGCGAGATCCATCTCGGGTAGGGATACTCCTACAGAATGCAGCGAAAATTCTGAAAACAAACGCAATAGATGAAATCGGGACAATAAAATCATAACCCTAATCCGTATGTATAATTGAAGCCTTAGATACAAAAAGAGTGTAAAGCGATTTACGCTGTTATTGCACGAACGTCATTTTGAGAATCCCGGGTTATCTCTCTACACGGAGAGATTTTTAATTGTCTACGTTGCTCCTAGAAGACAGGAGAGTTGTTTAAGTAGTGCCCGATATTACTCTCTTCTTGCGTAGTACGCGGGAAATGTACTATCTGCGCGCGAAGGCGAGCGTGTGCTGTGCGTGTGTTGGGCAATGGAGGAAAAGGAAGAATGTTGGCGTCTCGTTCACGATCTCCGTCTGGATCTGAAGTATCTACTTCAGATTTTGATTGTATAAATGAGAGTGTACGGTCTAGTAACAATTCGACACTAACAAATAATGGAAGAAAAACAATGACGGGAGCAGCACATTTGTTTTGTTTCTTAGAAAGCGAGTCAACAAAACATTCAAATTCAGTGTGTTTTTTCTTATTTAAATTCATCCAAAAGAAAATAAAGGAATATCTACCGGTTACTAAAATAGTATTGTTTTCAGATGTATGTAAAGGGCAAAATAAAAACGGTACATTCATGTTGTTCAGTCTGTGGTTGTCATAGGCATTAGATAATCGTATGACGATAGAACACGTTTTTCCTGTTAGGGGGCATTCATTTAAACAATGAAATAGAAATGCGATTGAAACTTTGACCAATATGGGAAACTTTTAAAATAAGTAGAGATTATTGAAGTAGCTGAAGAATATTTTAAAATTATGAAATATTGTAGAAAGATGCCAGAGCCATTTGAAGTAATTTGTGATGTAAATATTGTAAACAATTGGGCTCAAGAATTAAAGCCAAAGTTTCTGTGAGAACCTAAAAAGGAAGACTGCAAGTTCAGAATTCAAAAATACGGTCGTTTGCTCTGCAAGAAAGGTTAAATAGAAGCATTCTTAAGTAAGAATTTCGTAAGCCTCAGTGCCCAGTGGTATATTCAGATTTTGTCATGTAATGACAATGTTTGTGACACTTCAGTGTCTGATAGTGAATAAAAACCAAATTTGTTCATAAAACCACAATGACTATTTCATTTGAGTAAATATTCTTCCACTCTTCTATATCCAAATCATATCCAGAAGTTTCTTAATTGAAAAATGGATTTATGTTATGTATACCACCCATAATGCAATAACATATGTATAACATTTTTTTTCTTTTTGTACTAAACCAGCAAACAGATTTTAAATTGTTCATGATTTGGAATGAAACCTCTATGTATGTGAGATTTATAACATACCACTGAAACATATGTAACGTAAATACTATTTTTTTGTGCAAAGAAAAATAATATTCAAACTTCATTATTTCTTTAAAGCGTAAGTACACTTACGCTCTTATTGCATCTAAGGCCTTAATTATATATTATCTAATATAGTAATATATAGCTACGTATAATATATATGGGGCTAAAATAAAGATCTAGCTTTGAAATACAAATCGTCTCAGTTTGTATAGCTATGTGGCGGTAGAAAGTGCAGGTAGGCCAAAAACAGCTGGATGCGGTGGTGGGAAAGCGTCATCCTAATCACATACCGCCCTTACCCCCGGGCTCAGATCTGGGAATAGCGCTAGATGGGAAAAAGCCGGATTAATCTTGCCATAGAATGGCAAATATATTAAATAAATGGAAGTTTTAGGGCCCTTCACTTCTAAACCCCCTCCACCCTCTAAACAATAAATGAAAACTTCCCTTAGACAAGTTATTCATATATGAAATTTTAAAAATAGTGAAGGGTTATACCGAGACCCGCATTTGCCTGAGGATGGCCAAGTAAATTCATTGTATGTAACATTCTATCCATGAAAATATCCGAAAGGCGAAAGTCGAACGGGAAGAAAATACATTTTAAGAAAGGTATTAATCGGAGAAATCCTGTAAAAGTACCGATAAGAACTGCAAGCTACCAACTTTCTCCCCAATATTGAATCCGATCTAGCTATGAAAATAAACCACCAATATCGGGACCCGAACCTTAAGGCCTTTCGGTCAGCAACGTACCATTGACAACCACATTGCTGCCACGGAGCAATCGTAGCCGGTGTCCTGTAATATCGACCAAACTGGCTATTCGCGGGATCGGTCTTCTTCAAATTTTAATTCTTCCATTGTAATACCTGCTCTCGGTAATTTCCTGAAGCATTACTTGTAATCTGCAAAGCCGTTTGAGTTGTGTGTACAAACCGCCACTGCTAATAATATACCATTATATTGCGATCTCTCATTCAATGCACCTGAGGGTCCTCCAGGTTCTCTCACTATGGACGTATGTGCTTCAGAGGCATTCACAACTTCTCGGAATCGTGGATTCAGAATCAGATGCCCGAGATCCGCATCCGATGCCCCAGCCCCCACGTGGCACGCCCCGACCTCCGGCTCCACGGACGACTCCTCCGCTTTCAATTATTATCCCACACGCAGTCTTCCCCGAATACTCTCTTAGGGGATCAATTATTCCACCTGCCTGTCTGCGCCCGTCTAATCCCTCTCCCTCTTTCTGTCTCCTATGCTAAAACAAACGTGCTGTGAAACACTTTCAACACATGTTCCGGTTTTTCATATTTTTTTCAGGTCATTCAAAATTACCTTCAGACATTAGATACAGTTGATGCCGGAAATCGGAAAACAAACGAACATATCCTTCTGATTGACAATACATGTATCCTAACGTCCCTCAGTGAACGTACCTCAGAAACTGGTAACTGCGTTTTCTCAGAATTGCATATCCTAGCACTTAAAATAGTTATGTTATTTTACTGTCCTCAATCATTTTATTGTATGGGAAATATTTTATCATGTTAATTTGAAACTTGTCAATTATGTATTTTATTGAATTCTACTTTTAATCATCGAAGTTCTTGCAGCAGAAGTCTCAATACGTAATTTCCTATAATTACCATGTATGATTCCAATATTCGAATAAATGTGAGTCCGTTGTAAGGTAAACGACATTTCTTTTCGAGTGGAATGCTGCGAAAAGCTATGTCTGGCGCAGTGGCTAATCGGCCCCCTTTCCTGCACCAGCCGCTGATGAAGGTGTCTAACGGAAAACACAATCAACGAGGAACACGCTTATTGGCTTCTAGGAATCGTGGGGTTAAGCTAGCCGGGCGACGCTGTTGGTCAATCCTCTCGTCCGGTCCCATTCCCCCTTTCCCCCTTCGCCTTCGCCGTCACCGTCGTATCCGCATCTTCGTGGAATAACATACTTTCCGAGAAAATGGCAACCACGTACGCCATTTTGGAGTGACAAGCACTCTGTTTCGATAAATAAATAATAATAAATAAAGTGAGAGTAAGGTACAAGCAATTACATTTCGAGTGAGATGATGTGGAACGTAATGCTAAACACCATGGAATCGACCAGTACACTGGAAATCCTCTCTTGATGCCAGTGGATTTCCCAGAAAGGGAAACACACTCCCACACACCAGCCGCGACGTCAAGCACCAAAACAATCTCAGGAGCGGTTCTCAGCTTTACCAGGAATCTTCAATACGACCCCAATCCCATCTCCCCTGGGCAGAATACTGACTCATGGAAAACCTAATTAAGAAGTGTGCTTATTGGATTGCGAAATATCGCAATTAAGCGAGTCAACTCACGTTGCAGACTCGCTTCCACCTCTGCCCTTTCCAAATCTGTCGCCGCAAAGGTCGCCCCAAACCCAATTTTCTGCAGATATGTATTAATGAGAGCGGTCCAGTCTTCTTCTAAAGACAAGGCCTCCTTCAACACGTCCCCGCCCCCGCACTCGTCTGCACCGCCATTCTATGGAAACCGGAGAACGTCAATACAAAACGTGCATTGACATCCACGTCTTGGCGCAAAGCAGTTCGGGGCAGATTTCCACGGAGATGACTTTATTATCGATATTCGTCTACATCAATTTTTTAATGCAACGTCAACAAGATGGTGGATAACAATTCGTACAAAAAGTTTTAACGTCGTATTATTTTTTGAGAAAATCTTGAAGTATTTTTGAAAAATTAACACGGTTAACTGACGAATAAAATCCACTAAGAAACTAGGTGATACTGAAACACACACTTTCTTGCATTATTTGTAACTTTTGCGATTTTCAAAAATATACATTGAATGAAAATGGTACTAATGTACTTTCTATAAGCGTCCATTACTCTATTTGAAAATATTAAAAAACATTGGGAGTCGTTTGTGCGAAGACATTTTCAATTGCCAATATTCCACACAAAATTACGTGAAAACTACTCATATTTTCATAAACTAGCACATGATCCCATTCAAAGATGTCTTTGAATAACAGATTACATTAAATACTACATAAATTCAAGTTTCAAAATTTTTTGAACTTTTGCAAAATTCAGGAAGTTTAACGAAAATGTGACCCGCACGATTTTCAAAATTTCCTTTCTTAATATTCCAGGAAAAAATAATTTGAAATCGTGGAGCCACTTAAAAAATTGAAAATATTGTTAAAGCTTCATCTGACGCGCCAAAAACATCTGATTAAAGCTCGCAGGACCCGATCGATTGAGAAAATTAATTTTCGAGAAAATCGGGTGAACGGTTTACGAGCTCGTGTTGTCCACAGACAACCGCAGAAACCGACGGTTAGACAGACACAGAAGGACAGAGAGACTGGCGGACAGGCAGACGGAAGGACAGAATTAAATTCAGCCGCCTGCCACTCTGGGGAGCAGGACATCCGGCAGAAGCGGTGGCGGATGGGGTGTAGGCGGAGACGAAGGATGGGCGGGGCAGTCGTCGTGTTGGAGGCGGTGGGGGCGGCGGCGCGATCGGGATTGGAGGCTGAGGCGGGGAATTTTCCAACGCTTTACACTGTTGGGTCTTCAAGAGCGATAATAAAATTAAGAAAGTAAAGGTAAGAGTGATAATAAAATTAAGAAAGTAAAGGTAAGAGCCCAATGAATTCCAAGTTCTCATCCAAATCATAAGTTCATGATTATCCAATCTCTCCACATTCGTTTTATAGGAATGTATTGACGTCGCATTATTAGAATCAGCCACTCTCCAAGCAAGTCTCACTCCCGTTTACAACACAAGATCACTCCAGGAGGCGCATGTTCAGAGGTTCTTAGAATCTTCAAGGTAGATTCAATGTTCCCCATTTGTGATGTCGTTGTAGGAAGGAGGGTCAGGCGTCAACGGGAGGAGAAGGGGAGGATTCGGGCTAAGGGAAGTTTCGCCAAACAACATAGACAAATATATCGTCAGCAAGGCCTGTACAAAAATAATAAATTGACATCAGCAAAATAAATTTTTAGAATTTTATCAGTTTAAGTCATCTTAATCAAAACTATGAATTTCTCCACCCCTCTAATAACAGACACAATTCTATTGCGGGCAGTAATACAGAACTGCGACAATATCACGCTAATGGAGAACGCCCACTTCCTGGTCAACGTTTTCTGCAACACGCATAACCACTCTCCAACAGACACGCGCTCACACATCGACTTCTAGGAATCATGGAATTAGATCCAGTCGCCTGCAGAAGCAGCGCCAGCGGCGTCGGAGAGGAGGTGGCGGGGAAGGTTCTGCGACGGAGGGGTGGGGTGGGGGCGTGGCGGTGGTGGGTTTTGTGGGGAGGTGTGTTGTGAAGCGGTGGTCTTGGCGCTGTGTTGTTGAGCTAGGAACAGCGTGGAGAGGTGTGGCTCAGCGTGGTGGGGGATGGGAAGCCGGTGGCGGGTGGCAGTTGCTGGTAATGGAGCTAGGATGAGAGGGTGACAGGGCGAGGGCGGAACACGGCGGGGGCGCAGAAGGTAGGCGGCGGTGAGGCAAGGGCATGCATGACGGGGAGACAGATGAGGATGCAGGCTGGAAGCACGGAGGGAGGGGTGAAAGCCGGGGGAAGGAAGTAGCGGAAGTGGGACAATCGAAGAGTAGTAGGAAGTAGCGGAAGTGGGACGGAAAGAAAACAGAGGAAAGAAGGAGAGGGAGGAAAGAAAACAGAGGAAAGAAAGAGAGGGAGGAAAGAAAACAGAAGAAAGAAAGAGAGGGAGGAAGGAAAGAGATGGAGGAAAGAAAGAGAGGGAAGAAAGAAAGAGAGGGAAGAAAGAAAGAGAGAGATAAGAAAGAGGAAGGGAAGAGAAGTGAAGTATGAGAAGGGAGGCAACAGAGGGGGGAAGAAGGAAAGGGGAGAGAGGGAACGGAGAGGGAGAACGGCGGGAGAAGAGCAGAGAGAGGGAGCAGAGAGAGGGAGCAGAGAGAGGGAGCAGAAAGTGGGAGGGGGAGAGGGAGGGGAGAAAGGGAAGGAAGGAAGAGACTAGGAGTGGGAGTGGGGAGAGGAAAGGGGCAGGAGAGGGAATGGGCGGGTGGGGGAGGGCGGAGAGAAGCCAGGAGCAGGGGCTGAACGAGGGCGGGGGTGCGAGCGGGAACTGGGCCTCCGGGGCCGCCCGACAATAAGACCTCCGCGTCCTTCCTCGTCTGCGGGCGCAGCGAGCCGCGCTCGCAGCGAACAACTCGGCGCAGCCAGCGACAGATTAACGACGTCGCGCCCCCAGAATAAACACTTGCCGGGGCCTTTGAAGCGCCCGACGCGCTACGCCTCGCCACGCGCTCGCCCGCGCTCACGCTCGCGCCCTCGCCCGCGCCCTCGCCCGCGCCCTCGCCCGCGCCCTCGCCCGCGCCCTCGCCCGCGCCCTCGCCCGCGCCCTCGCCCGCGCCCTCGCCCGCGCCCTCGCCCGCGCCCTCGCCCGCGCCCTCGCCCGCGCCCTCGCCCGCGCCCTCGCCCGCGCCCGCGCCCGCGCCCTCGCCCGCGCCCTCGCCCGCGCCCTCGCCCGCGCCCTCGCCCGCGCCCTCGCCCGCGCCCTCGCCCGCGCCCTCGCCCGCGCCCTCGCCCGCGCCCTCGCCCGCGCCCTCGCCCGCGCCCTCGCCCGCGCCCTCGCCCGCGAGGGCCTCTCGGTCAGAGGCACTGCAATGACATCAGTTAATATTTTCAGTCACGTCTTCCGGTATGTCGTTCAAAAATGAGATTCATCGCCCCACACACAACTGGCAGTGAGAAGGTTGATAGTCATTTGTGGATGAAACAATATTAAAAACACGTGAATTCGCACCATGACAGACACCATTAGATCGTGATTTTACTTGTCACAAGGACTAGTATTTACTACTAGTCATACGAAAGAATTGAGCATCTGACTTGTACACTCCCTAACCAAATAAACATGAGCAGTTAATCCGACTCTGATTCGCCTTTTAATTTGTCTCCCTTATACGATTTATACGACTACTATACGGAACACTTCCGTGTTGCTGACATCATGGGTATTATTTGTAGCGATGTCAAGAATAAACTATTCTCAATGAAAATTATCACAAAGGAAGTAATGAAATGTTAGCAGTGATTGTGTCCACATGACTCATTTTACATATATTTTATCCACTTCTGTCTAGTGGCATAATGACGTTTAGTGCCCTACTCATTTCTGAGCGTAGGCAATGGATGTGGCGTACGCCTCTACGCACACTCCTTTCCGAGGCAGGTTCCCTCAGTGCTGATTTACCTCCTGAGCTCCACTTTGTAGATGTTGGTACAGGCGATCAAGATGGGGGAATGATCATGGGTGAATTAAATCTACAGTTGGTTAGCTGATGAAAAGAAATTTATTGTTTCTCTGGAGCGACGCTTACAATTTTTCAAACGTTGCTAACCACTCTTTTTTGACGTTATTCATCACTAAACTATGCGTTGTAGTTGGCTAGGAATTTTGTAGCTCATGAAATCGTGCGCAGATTATACTTCTCCCCGTATATCAAATATAGTTTTTACTGCTTTTTGACAAGAATAAATCAAATGCGTGATGAGAGATAGTTTAGATGCGATCAGCCGAGTGGCATGAAAATTCCAAGCACACCACAATCGCTTATAAGCTTCTAAATTCTTGATGCGAATAGTAACTTTAAAATTAGATATAAACAACACAATTTTAATGGTAAGGGACACCAATATTGTACTTCATTACGTTACAAGTAACTAAGAATCAATAAATAAAAATGACTTTTAAAATCAGTAGAAATGCAAATGTCATTAAGAAAACCATATAATCAAGTTGGACGTTATACAACAGTTACTTCCCATAAGAGGAACCTGGTTATGCCTCTGATTCTGACAATTACATAATATAACTATTGCATAATAAGAGTGTATTTTTTGTTTTGAGTTTTTCTCCTATTTTTATTCTCTTTTATTCCTGCGAAAGGGCAAACCACTGCCTGAAACCTTGTGTTGTGCCCGTTTTAAACTTTTAATCAATAAAACTACTTGAAATCAATAATCAATTATTGCTTAATACCTTAAAACCCGGAGTATTATTACACTGATTAGAAATTGTAAAATATCTTTAACAGTGACATAATACCGCTGGTAAAATTATTGACTATAACCAAGTTTTTTAATTTACACATTGCTCCACTTACCAAAAACATTTTTGTTCAAAGTTTCAAATATTATATAGTGCTGGTATGAAACTCATTTGTTAAACAATACTAATAATGAAACAGGCTAAAAATCGAGGTCAGTAGGCGCCTATAACCCCAGGGGCTCAGCTTGTCTAAATTCGCCTCCGTCCGTTTTTCTCTTCTCGTGCAAACAAATGACGCGTTCGTGATCGACCTTGTCCATCCTATACACATCTCACTCTCTCCGTGTTTAAAATTTTCGATGTGTTATACCAACGATGAAATAAACTCTATTTCAATTCGACATACGCGCTGAACATCAAGATTCTACTATATTGGATTGTATTATTGATGGAAGACATGAATATAAAATCAATGGACGTTCAAATAATTTTAATTTGTTTATAATAGTAGAACCTATTAGACTTGTGAAATATTGACAGAAAAGGTTTAATTTTATATTTGTTGGCAATCAGCAGAAAAAAAGATTAGGAATCGAACTATTTACTCTCCAAACAACAAACTTATGATAATTGTTTTGATTAAAAAGACAATGTGGATGAGGAACTCCCTGATATTTATGTACAGTACTGGAAACATAAATTGATCGCGGCTGTCTGCGGCTAAGTTCAGCTTTTGCACGGCTTGGACAGCCCTTGTCATGACGAAACGTCGCAGGCGGAGCCTCACAAACCATCGTAGCCAATCTCAACGCAGGGGGGAGTGCCCTAACAAAATTACGTCGTACAAAATGGCGGGCGCCGCCAGTTCAGATGTGGAAGTATTTTCAAATGAAAAATACATGAAAGAAACACTTGTATGAACATGAAAGTAAATGCATTGAAATATATATGAACTCATAGCACTTAACCACTGTTAACACAATTCTTTCTGAAGAAATTACATTGATATCAGATAAAATAACACTAATTTTAGAACAATTACGTTCTTATAGATATTTAAATTCCAATATTCTTGTCCAAACGCAATTTATGAACTTTATCAAATGACCAGTTTACTACAGAATTTTGCGATAAGAAAAACGATTATAATTGCACATTTTCAATTGTTCATATGTATATTACATTTGCAAAAATGCAAAATACTGTCTTTCTCGAATCGTTAGGACTTCTAGGGAACCATTTCAATAAAAGAAAGTAAAATTCAAAGACCAGCTGTATATTTATCATTAAAGTAACAATTAAACTAGATATTAAGCAATTAATTTGCATCTCATGTCAAAATTGTTATTTTGCTATCATCAAATCAGGGACAGTTTGGGGACACTCCCCGGCAGGAATAGCGCATATTTCGGAATTGTTTATAAAATTGTTAATTGTTGCAAAATTGTTAATTCGCAGTTTTTGGTTCTGGGACATCAGAAAACCCTTCCCACTTTAGAATTGCAAAATTTGGAAATTGTTTATAAATTTTTGAATTTTACAAAAAAAGTATTGCTTTTTTAAAATTGCCTTTAAACGAAATGTAAAATTCCGCAATCTGATTAGCGCTTTCTTTCGTTTTCGAGACACGTAATTGTTTATAAGAAATTAGCATGTCATGACAACCCTTTTTTTGGCTGTTCCCACGTTAAGCTTTTCTACAAGCCGTTTTGCAACGGCTCGCTTAGTTTCTCCGGCAAATACATTTGAAGTTCCTAACGGGGTGGAGGGGACAAGCGGCCACAACGCTTGCATTAATTGCCACGAAAATTGTTGCTGGTTAGATATTCCTGGTTTTCAGCTCCTTAATTTTTCATTTTATTCCAAACACTTTAATTTCCATTTGTTTAACAATTACAGCATAAATTTTAAAATACTACTCGAGTCGGCTACCGAACAATCTTCAACTTGGGAGCAAGAAAGAGTCATCAATTGGCTTCCAGAAATACCTCCCGGTGAAAATTGCGTCCTTCCTCCACACGTTTCAAGGCGAAATAGCCTGAGCTTGTAAGCGTAAATCGTAACACTCGCTTTCCCTCGAGAAAGCCTTTATCCACCTTCTTAGGAAGCCAATTCTTTACATATAAAATTGTGGAAAATTTTTCAAATTAAATATACAAGAAAACAATAATTTTGCATTAATTGTCTTGACGTATAAATATAGACATTAAAGCTTCCGGCTCCTCAGTATTCACACGCACCAAATACGAAATACATTGTTATAACATTTACAATTTCACTCTAAACAGTGTCTGCTGCCTTCAGAAGCATATAGCATCAGCATAGAATATGCGAAAAAGTAATAATACTATTATAATATTGTATTTACATATGTTTATTTATGGACATTTGTAATTGAAGGAATGTGAACTTACGTATGCAGTTAAGTAAATTTCAATGAATGTGCAAAGTTTGCAAATAAACATGTTTTTAAAATTCAATTATTCCAAGTTCAGAACAATTCCTAGACGCATTCTTTTCCATTCGACACTAACACGCCAATGATTTTTGACACTACCCTCTGAATCTAAGTGGATTGTTTGAGGTCATTGCTTATCGCGTCAAAATCATGGAAACGTCTTCGAAATACGTATACGCCGAGGTCATCTTCATGAAACACAGAAAATCTCATATGAAAGAATCAGTCGTCATTTCAACAATGAAGCTACTACGACATAATAATCATAATATCCTCAATTTCGTTTACTTTTTGTGTTCTTTCGAGCGTGCTCCGTGTCTCTGAGTAGCAAACATTAACAAAATCGTTAAAATGAAAAGTAACGATTTAGGATGAAAATTTAGGATGAAGAAGTTCACATCTCCTTATAATTGTTTGTAGAAAGTCATATCAGGTTAGTATTATTGTCAATAAAATTGTAGTTTTATTTAATTTGAAATAACTGCTTGGATATTTTGGGGTTTAATTAAGAAAATATAGCTACCCGAAGTTGACGCTATGAAAAGTAAACATTTCGAGGTTTCCACTACGAGACGTATTTAGTCATCCCTATTCATTCGCTTAGTATACAGCAATCGCCTTCATTTATCATCGATCATGTTACATAGGGTTTCTAATGTTTATATGATACCGGGTGTCCCACCAAATATGGACCACCCCTGTAACTTCTAAACGGTTCAGGGTATCGAGTTGAAGTTTTCGCTGAACAATGCAAAATCTTGGGGCAGGAAACATGCTGGTAGAGGAATTCTGTATAATAGTTTTAGTTTTCGAGAAATTTAATCATCTCTGATTTTTTAAATTGAACTATATATTTTTTCATTAGCAATGTTATCATCATGAATATTGGAATAAAATGATTTATCATATGTTAGTATTTTAAGAGTAATTTGAGTATAAAATTAGATTTTTTGGCATCACATTTTCAAGTAAACGGGTAGCCTTTGCAACAGTCGCCGTTTTGGGAAGGTGGCCTTCGCGACGTTGATACTGTTTTGTGAAGAGAGGAGTGTGAGAGGGATGGCCGTGTAGGATGAAGGTGTAATTGCAGCAATTCATGATCTTGACATGAAAATCAAATGAACAAACATCAATTTTAACGATCTGAATGAGAATTTTTTCCCAGTTGTTGATCTGAGTTGAGCTTTTCTTCTTCTGAAATTCCAAATCAACGATAATCGAAAAGAACGAAATAAAAAATATCGTAGCGAAAACGATGATAATAATAATAATAATAATAATAATAATAATAATAATAATAATAATAATAATAATAATAATAATAAAGGTCATTTCTAAATTTACAAAACTCGAACTCAATGCAGAAACAAACTATCACTTTAATACATGGGAAGCGAATGAATTCTTAAAGATTTTCATTGTAATATCTTGACTAATTCATCAAATAATAGATAGGTAAACATTTTCTCTTATTATTCACAGTAACTTAACTTCCTATTTAAACACGTACTACCAGAAGAACAAAGTAATAAAAAACTTGAAATACTCTTGACAGTTCTATCAGTGTAACTACCAAACTTTAACAAAAATGCATATCTTCATTCGCTACTGTTCATTCTGATTAGAGAGTTTTTCATTTCATAGCGCCAAGTGCTGCCTCAAACTTGAAAATGCAGAAGACGGAAGTGTACAGTTTTCTTTTCCATTCAAGAACAGCAGTCGTATGGTTGCAAAGTGGACGAGTGATCATTTTAATTAAAAATGACATTTACCAACAAAGAGACGGTGGTTGGCTTCTTGTTCAGTTTGAAAAATGATATTTATTATTATTAACATCTTCTTTACGCTACAAACTTTTTATATCGTTCTTTGGAACGATCAATGTTTTGAAATTTTAGTAGAAGGCAAGTTAAATCCAAATAAATAAATGGAAAATGTCTCCCATTCTGATTGTCAAAATTGGTATTTCTTAGTGTGATGTCTGTGCCATCACCAAGAATTGCTGTAGTTATGCCTCTTATCCCCCACTGCCACCCCTCTCAGTCAAGACGCAACAGTCTAGACGTCGTGATGGCCACCTTCCCCAAAAGCGAGAGTTGCAAGATCTGCTACACGATTACCTGTTTAATTCAAAATCACATGTCAGAAAGCCTAATTTTATACTCAAGTTACTATGAAAATATTAGCAAATGATACATCATTTTAATCCTCTTTTCATGGTCTATCCATTGCTGGTGATAAAAATATATAGTTCCATTTAAAAATCGAAGATGATTAAATTTCTCGAAAATTAAAAATATTATAGATCAGTCGCGGCTCGTGGTTTTCTAAATGGGGTAGGCTGCAACTGTTTAATTGCTGGGGATGGGGTGCACCGCAGCACATCTATGTTAACGTTACATACTTATAATATTTGGCTTACGTTAGTTTATTTGTTTATAAATGAAGTCAGCTCTGCTCTCTTTCTGTTCTGCAAAGTAGTCTATGACGAGTTCATTGAAGTTCGGTGATGACAATAACTCCTTTTCAATGGAACACATTGCCAACGCACACAGTCGATCTTTCATTGTGTTTCGAATGAAGGTTTTCATCCTTTTGAGAGTGGAAAAACAACGTTCTGCAAGGGTTTTCACCTGTATCCTCGAATGAAGATCCAAATTGTTACCACGTATATTGTTCATTGAATCCATCTTTAAAACAAATCACACCAACACCAATAAAATCCACAAAACTACCCAACACCACAAATGAAGCAAATGCAGCTACACAATATCACACTATGACACGCACAATTCACCTTCGCCGCTAACAAGTCAACAGACAACCACTAAACTTTCGTACCATACAAAAACTGCTCTGTGGTGCGTACCTAACGGCACTTCAGAAAGCAGGGCGTGTCGATTTTCCCGCCAGTTCATGAAGTTAATTCGGGGTAGTACTAGATTTTCATTTATGGGGACAGCAGGGGAACGTGTTCTTTGACAGAGTTTTGTCTACGTTTTTCATTAGGACTTGGTTTTTAATTAATGTATTTGTATACACATTTCGATAAAGGAGTAGCGATCCT
Source organism: Teleogryllus occipitalis (assembly GCA_011170035.1). NCBI lineage: Eukaryota > Metazoa > Arthropoda > Insecta > Orthoptera > Gryllidae > Teleogryllus > Teleogryllus occipitalis. Next base: position 88,384 of record BLKR01002201.1, read on the forward strand.
ACCGCGTATTTGAACTAGTTAATGTTCAGTGCTTCTCACTGAGCTGCATAGTATTGCTATCTGGTGAGCACGCCGTTCTTCACACCCTACGCCCACCCAAGCTTCGGCCGCGGCCAGGTCCTGACCCTTGAAGGCTGCCAGGCCGCAGCCTTCGTCCGCCCGTAAGCCTGTGCAGTGAATGCATGACGTCACGCCCTCCTCGTTTTACATAGGGGCTTATGGCAGAATGAAGTGGGAGCCTAACGCTTTTCTCTTCCCTGTCAACAGCTTCAAATGCGTTACGAACGAGCGTTGTAGCACTGTCATATAAAAATTTTGATATAATTATTACATAATATAACTCGGAAAGCCATTATTAATAAATAAATAAATAAATACATTTATAAATATTTTTTACATTCTTTTGGCGGCGATTTTTGTAGGGGAGGCTCCGCCTTACAGCCTTTAATGACGAGCCGCGCCTGGTTCATATGATTTAGCTTTTGAATTCATTTTAAATTGCCCACAATATGAGAGTAAATTTCTCAAAGTTCCAAAAATGAAACTTTGCTGTGTAGAATGACATTGTCAGATGTTGAAATGTTTGGACTGAGTGATGACAATGTTAAGCAACTTTTATTGTAGAATTCTAGCCAATATGGTAGGTTCAATTCTTACAAACCTTGTTTTAAATAATTATGTAAAAATACAAGAACAGTACAAGTTTATGTTTATGGACATCACTCAAGATTCTAAAAACGTACACTTTCCACTTACAAGAAATAACAACTGGTAATTTTCTCTAGTAACGGAAAGCAAAATTTCCTATGTATTTACTTGTTTAATAACATTAAATACTGGTATTCTGTAAGTTTTATTTTTTATTTTCCAGCTTCCCCTACAAACAATTTTTCATAAATTTCTCAAAGAGAAAAGCTGGTCTGCATACCTAATAGTGATGTAGGTCTACATGTAAAGTTCCATTTCGTGTTCAAGATGTACACATTGTGTAGTCAATGTACACTGTGCATTATATGTAGACAAATGTAATTATCTTCTTTGCTATTTGTGAACTTGTCCTCAGGGGTTACACATTACTTCTGCACACAAGAGATGTTTCAAAAATTCAGTAACAAAACAGAATTCTCCCCCCCCCCCCAAAAAAAAGAAAAAACAAAAACAAAAATATATATAAATAAGATAAGGTATGTTAATTTAACGAAATACATAGTAGAGTAAGTTTGGTTAATTTATTCCTGAAAAATTTGAAAAGAGAAGCAACTGCAGATGGCAGCTCATTTACACAGTTGGCTGAAACGTGTGCATTGGATTTCACCTGTAATTTCTACTATAACTAATTTTTGTACAAAATTTTAAATGACACAGGATGCTATTCCAATTTTCAATAATTTTTTTCATGCCATTTTGTTGGAGATTCTAAAGGCACACGTGTATGACCAAACTAGGAAGGTGTAGAAAATACAGAATAGGAACATGTATCGATGGGTTTTCTGTGTTTCTAATTTCAAATTTGGCATCAAAAGTGTAAAATAAAAATTGCAAATCCGATGTGGTGAATATATTTCTGAAGATGTCATTAAATTTCAAATTTTTAACATTAGATATTTCTTACTAACATTTAGAATACTGAACAAATGGAAACTTGTCTTAAATATTAATAATAATAATAATAATAATAATAATAATAATAATAATAATAATAATAATAATAATAATAATAATAATAATAATAATAATAATAATAATAATAAGTCCCCCGAAGACCAGCCCTACGTCCGAGCGAAGAACATCTATGCCACGTGGGGGACGGGCAACGTTACTAATTTATAGGTAACGGCAAACAGGGCAATGGCAACCCATAGCAATATGGAGAGTCGAATTAACAGTCGAAAGGCCTCGGAAAATAAGCCGCTGCCTGGGGAGCGCCAGGGCACGTCTGGAGCTAGCGCTGGTCGTGACAGTTTGCAAGCCGCTAGTGGTGTGTTGTTGAACAGGCGGGCACACACCGGGTCACCCGAAGCTACTACAGCCGATGAACGCAGCACCCAAATACAATCAGCTGCACCTGCCAACAGTGTTTCCTGGACATCACTCGGGACCACTCAGGCAGGCCTGCCACGACGGAGATTACATTGGACTACTGACATGAATGAAAATATTGTAAGAATATTCCAGCGCACTACCCGTTGCGAAACAGTCTATTTAGGTTACCGGCAGGAATTATATAAACGTTTTATGGAACTGTACCCACACTTAACTCAAATTACAGAACAGAATGTAGCAGACCGAAGAGCATTAATCTACAAGTCTGAAAAGTACGTCTCGCGTATCAGGAGAGAGGAAATTAAAGCTGAAGTCCAGACAGAGATGCGACGGAATGAAGGGCGGGAAGAAACAATAGATCCCATTGTAGAATTAATGCCTCAAATATCTGAACCGGACGCGATAATCCAGCAAGTTGATGCTTGCCCAAATGAACACCAACACTCTGAAGATTCTATTGAAATGCCACTGCTCGAACAACTCCGCCAGCAATATCAAACAACAAAAGCAGAATACTGGGGATTTGCATATCAAACAAGACCAAGAATACTAAGACAACACAATTCCAAGAAATTGGCACAATTGATAAAATTAGCAAATGAAAATATACTTCCCACGGAAATGGAACAAGTAAAGAATATAACACACGACCAAATTGATTCAACCATTTATTGCATGGCAATGGCAATTGTAAAGGCAAATGGTGGGAAAATTATTGAAAGTCGAGAACAAGCGCACCGACAACAGCATGAACCACCCTGGAAGATAAGGCTGGAGAGGAGAATAAAGCGGCTCAGATCTGATATAGCGGTTCTGGAAGCCTATCTGAGGGGAAATAAAGGCAAAAAGATGAAGAGAAAAGCATCAAAAATTATGAAAATGCATCGCAAACACGCAGCGTACAATCCTGAAAATGAGTATATCCTAGAATATATAGATACTTTGAAACAAAAACTTAGCCTTTACAGCCAAAGATTGAGACGCTATAATAAGAGTTTAAAGCGGAAAAATGATAACCAAACTTTCAATAGAAACCAAAAAGTGTTTTATAGGAGATTGAACGGAGAAATTCAAAGCATTGAGCTGCCAGGGAAGTCAGCTGTAGAAGAATTCTGGGGGAGAATATGGTCAACAGAAGGCCACTTTCAAGACAACACATCATGGATGAGTGATGTCACGAACCCTACTGCTACTATTAGACACATGGAAACCAATGAAATTTCGATGGATATCTTACAGGCTACTATTCGTAAGCTGGCTAACTGGAAATGCCCTGGTCCCGATGGGCTTCATAACATCTGGTTTAAGAGATTCACATGTCTCCATGAAAAGATCTTGACACTTGTGAATCATTACCTGAAAAATCCGGAAGAAACTCCAGACATCTTGAGTGAAGGTGTTACTTATTTAAAACCAAAAACAAATGACACTACACATCCAGGGAATTACCGACCAATCACATGCCTTAATGCATTATACAAGATCATGACTGGCTGTTTACATACGATCATCGAACAACATTGTACACAAAATAACATCATATCGAAGACCCAAAAAGGCAGCTGCAAGGGCTCATTGGGAAGTAGAGAACAGTTAATAATAGACAGTGTTATCATGTCTCAGGCATGTGGAAGAAAGCGTAACCTGTATACTTGTTTTATTGATTACAAAAAAGCATTCGACATGGTCCCTCACGATTGGCTCATCCATGTCCTTAGAATGTATGGTATAAACCCTATGATTGTGGAATTCCTAAAGTTTGTAATGAACCACTGGTGTACGAGAATACACATGCATTCAGGGAACAAGAGAGTAGTCTCAAAGATTTTGAAAATTAAGCGGGGAATATTTCAAGGAGATAGCCTCAGTCCGTTTTGGTTCTGCCTGGCCATTAACCCCCTGTCATTTTTATTGGACAACACCAAACTGGGATTTGAATTGAAAGGTCAAGAGAAGTGTGTGATCACTCATCTGGCATACATGGATGACATAAAACTATACTCTGGCTCACTACAGGGTCTGAAGAAGCTAATATATATCACTGAAAGATTCTCTAGTGATATAGGCATGCAGTTTGGCATAGAAAAATGCAAAATACAAAGTATTCAAAGGGGAAAATTCACAGACAGCACAGAGCATGAGACTGCATCAAGAGAGATCATCACTGCATTGGGAATGAATGAGTTTTACAAGTATCTGGGGATACAACAAAATAAAATGATTATACACAGTCAGATAAAAGAGAAGTTAAAAACAGAGTTTACCAACAGACTGAATACCATACTCAAGACCTCCCTCAACTCTCGTAATCTTACAACAGCAATTAATACATATGCCATTCCTGTGATTACTTACTCATTAGGCATTATAAAATGGACCAGAACTGATTTGGACTCACTGGAGAGGATTATCAGGGTCCAAATGACTCGTTTCAAATATCACCATCCAAAAAGTTCTATCCAAAGAATAACACTACCAAGGAAATTAGGGGGTAGGGGCATCTTAAATATTGGTAATCTCCATGCAAAACTGATAACGGACATGAGAGAGTATTTCAATGAGAAAGCCTTGTCATCTCAGCTATACAGAGTGATACAGCAAGTAGACGAGAACTATACACCACTCAACCTTAAACAGCAAAATGTATTACATGAACAACCAACACCAGCCGAGCTCTTAGAACAATGGAAACAAAAAGCGCTCCATGGTCGATATCCTACAGAAATAGCCAAATCAAATGTCGACGCCTGCTTGTCGTACAAGTGGCTTAAAATAGGATATCTCTACCCCGAGACTGAAGGATTCTTGATAGCAATCCAGGACCAGGTAATTGCAACACGAAACTATCTCAAGCACATTATTAAAGACCCCGAAGTGCCTTCTGATATTTGCCGGGCTTGTGGTGTAGGCCAAGAAACGATCCAGCACATTACTACGGGCTGCAGTATGCTGGCCCCAACGGATTATAAACAGAGGCACGATATGGTAGCACGAATCATCCACGCCAAACTTGCAAGGAAATGTGGAACTGCTAGTGAATTTGATACACCTTACTACAAGTACCATCCACAAAATGTCATCGAGAATAACATCTATAAATTACTCTGGGACCGAAGCGTATTGACCGACAGAACAGTTCGTCATAACAGGCCGGATGTTATGTCATAACAGGCCGGATGTTAATACTCTGGGATAAATCTAAAAGAAAAGTATGGCTGATAGACATAGCAGTTGTAGATACCAGCAACCTCGACACAACACACAAAAAGAAAATTCAAAAGTACAGGGAACTTGCAGAGGTTATAAAGGAGCAGTGGCATGTATTGGAGGTGGAGATTGTGCCGATCGTCCTCTCAGCAACAGGTGTGATACCTACCGTCCTGAAGCACTCTCTGAAAAAACTGGGGATCGAGACGAACATTATCATCAATCTACAGAAAGCTGTGATCCTGAGCACGTGTTCTTTAGTCAGAAGATTTATGGGTTCCTAAATAAATTTGTGTTAAAAAATTATATACTTTTTAATTTATAAACTAAGTGTTTAAATTTATATTTGTAGAAATGTTTACCTTCTAATAAGTTCTTAAAATAAATAAATTTTTGTTAAAAGTAATGTACTACGGAAATCATGCTTTGATAGAAATATCTGTATGAGTCCTCAAACATGTACCAGAAAGCTGTGAAAAAATAAATAATAATAATAATAATAATAATAATAATAATAATAATAATAATAATGATGATGATGATGATGATGATGGTGATGATGATGATAAAAGCAAAACTTGAATGTTTCCCTTGATATCCTCTATAACATTTTATGATGCAAATTTACTTTAGAAATTGTTTCGTGTTGGAACTTATTAATTTTTTCAGCATTGAAATCTGTAAGAAGTTTTACTGTGGACTTGATTATTTACTATTTAATTTCTTTTAAAGTACTATTCAAGTGTAAATTTATAATTTCCAGGTGAGATTAGGAACAACCAAAAACATGTAATATTTAATCACCATTAATATTTTCTTGGAACAAACACATCATTACAACAGTATTGTAATGATTTGAATTGTTTTAAGGTGTATGCAAGATCATATTAATTCACAGCTATTTTATTGACTTCTATCAGACCTGGCAATGCTTTTGCATTTGCAGTGTATTAAATACATACAATTTATGTTCAAAATCAATTTATTCAATGAAGTTTAACTATGTATTGACTACACTTTAACTACTTATTACGTACACATTAAAAATCAAATATTCGAATACTGTTATGCACCAACAGTGTGGTTCAGACTTCCTGTTTTCTAGATCATAATACAAAAAAATATCCATAGATCGAACTTCAAGCAAAGTCTACTGGGAATGGCATAGGGCCCACCTCAGTGATCAACTTTTCAAAAAACAACACCTCCACATGTCCAATTTAATTCAAACCACCCTTTAAATACTCCCAATACTAATAAAAACAAAATTAGAAAAATTGTTAGGTGAAATCGGTGTAATAATTTTTGCTTATATATATATATAACAGTCAGTAACAGTAACATATGTATATGTAACAGTCTCTTTTGTCAGTTTTCTCAAAAATATTAGAGAGGCTTTTCTATACGCGAATGGAAACTTTTCTCAGGAAAAACGAAGTGTTTTCAGACTCACAACTAGGGATGTACCCTTAACAGCTAAACTGTTATTTCTTAACCGTTAACGTTGCGTAACTGCTACGCGAAATAACAGTTATTTCGTTTATCCTGTTATTGGCTGTTATCGCTTGAAATGCATAGAACTGCAACCTACTGGGCCTAATCCGAACTAGCTTTCGTGCAAAGAGTATATCTCAGAGATGGCACTTAATGTTAAACGCAAAGAGTATATCTCAGAGATGGCACTCAATGTTAAACGGAGAAGCCTTATTTGCCAACTTCCGGTGCCGCCATATGCAACTGTATTGATTTCTATTGGGCAAATAAACAGCCAATAGCGTAGAAGTAACCGAAAAATTTGAAAAAAGTTTCGCGGAAAGTTTAAAATTTTCTCCATATTCACTCCATATAATTTTCAAAATCACTCCCTATATTTTCAACCTTAACTATTAAAAAACAAATAAATAAATAATTGTAAGGATTTTATGGACGTAAAATCAAATTAGAGCAGTAAAATCTAGTATTTATTGAACATATTGACAATATTACAATTTTATAATTTCAATAGCATTAACAATTTTGTTATACATAAGGCAATAAACACAGACTAGTACACAAGTTCAAATGTAACTTTACTTGTTTCTTCTTAATAAAATTTCCAATAATTACTTTTTATAGACAGTCACAAATCCATTTATTAAAACAAAATGATTTTTACATTACAATAGTATCTTGAAATGTAAGAAACAGCATTTTATTAAGAAAAAACTTATTAACAGACAGCCTGTTTCATTTTTGTAACTTTACTTAGAGACATACCAAATTAATGTCAATACTATGGAATACTATTTTATTACAGAGCACTTTATATGAACATTGCTTAAAAGAAATGAAAACATTTTCGCATCTTTGCTCAGGTAAAACAAATCGTTACGATACAATTGGTAAAAGTGCCATTTTATTTTGTGAGTAGGAAAGATGGTGACAAGAGGCGAATAGGTGAAGTGCCCCAATCTTATAAGCAAAATGAAATCGCTTTCACTGTGAGTCTTAAATCAGTATTACTGCCTTTCATTTCAATTCAAAAATATAAATCACCTAATTATGTAGTTACACTAGTGCTAAAAACTGAACTTTTAGCATATTGTCCAAACCTCAAACGTAACTGCACTTACTGCTTTAGATATAATAAAAATAACAAACATTCTATTTTTGTTATCTACATTTCCTTACAAGGTTTAACAATCTATCTTTCCAGTTCCAGTTTCAATTTTATTGAGATGCATTGTAATGTCTCCCATGTCTCTCATGATTTTCTCCCCCATACATCACATACAGTTTTTGAATTACGCTCAACTTGCAAACAGAAATTGCAATTTATTACCTTCAATGAAACACTGAGTACTTTGGTAAAATATTGTTGTATCAACTCTGAAACAAACTGTACACTCTTCTCTTTCGCTACTGTAATTGAAACAATATACCATTACTCACAGAAAACGTAAATCATAGATTTATGTACAAAATCGTAGCTTATGACAGTCACATGTCAAAACCTCCGGCAAAGCAAAGCCCAAAATATATGTTTATATTTTATAAAAGTGTTTATAAAAACCAAATACCAAAAATTTAAATAGTAACGAAGCTCCATAACAAATAACAATGTCCCTCTTAGTCTAACTCATGACCAGTGAGCGGAGGACACGGCCGTGTTAACGGAACGTCGTGTAACGAACTTCTTCCAAGAAGTTTCAGTGACGTTCGTATGTTGCGATTGTTGCATACGGATAGCGTGTTCCTCTTTGCCATTCAGTTAGGACTAGCAATATTTTTTTCTTTTTTTAAAAAAAATTTTTTTCCTTTTCTACTACAAAATTAAATATGGAAGTTATAGAAATTTAAATCACACAGTATAAAATGATTCTAAAACAAAATAATAAACATACAAGTTCACACTCTAAAAATTAAAAGCTTGAAATTATAATATAAAATAAATATTACAGAACAAACCAAAATTGTATTATTTACTTTACAAATTTAACAAATTAAGTTCAAAATTAACAAAAAATCAAAACACTGACGAACTTGAAATCTTAAAAAACAAATAAACAAGACAGTATTCAAAATTGCAGTGAAATAAGTTACAACAAAATGTTTTATAAAGAATGAACATTATATAAAATATCACAAGAATAAAAGGAGACTAAAATTAATATTAATAATTAACCACACTCATTGAAAATGCAATCGAACATAATTGGTAACATTTTGAAAGTTCGCATTGCATTATGACATTCAAGAAGAAATAAGTCTATCAGTTTTTCTGAATATTTTGCATTGTTTGGTATAAGAATCAAGAGGCGCCTGGACACATACCACATAATTTCCAGCAAGCAAGCAGAAAAAACTAAATGAAAACTAAAATACATACTATTTTACAAACTAAGAAAACCAATATACAAATGAAATAATGGTGTGATCTTTTTGCAATGAAACCGAACACTCATTAATAAAGATGTTATAACAGGTAATGTGAGCAAGAACACATGGGACTACAAAGATTATTTAAAGAGGTAATGGATGTTTATCTATGTTATAATTTAATAATGTTGGAATAAGATTATTAAAATATATTACACTTTTGTACAGTTTCATGTGGATGTACTATGTATTTTCAATGGCACTTGCATCTGGAAGTCAGCATTTCAACATGAAGAAAATATTCAGTGATTTTTTTCCAATAAATAAACAAATTAAAAAAAATTGTATCTTCTCTTCTTATTGAAATGATATTTGAAATTAAGGAACCTTTGCTACAAGAATTCATACTTGAAACTGACCAGGTTTCTACCTTCATTAACACTTTTCACAAATGTATAATTCATTTTAGTCCTCATAACTTATTTGTCACAAAACAGAAAGTTCCCATTTTATTTTATGATGTTAATTTTCAATTTTTAAATTTTACTTATGTTCATTTCATTGGAAATTCAGTGTATCCTCTGTATTTAGCAGATTTAGAAATTATAATTCTTGTTCTTAAATTAATTTTTTAACATTTTTTTAAAATGTATTTACTTATTTTCTAGTTTTAATTTTACTAATTGCAATTAATAAATTGTTTGTTTAAGTGAGCAGCCGATAAGCTTTAGCACTACTTCCCTGAATAGCCAGACACAGAGCCTTAATACGATCTGAATACCACCTACAATTAATGGGAATGGAATTTAGTTGATGAGTGAAAAATTTCATTAGGGAAGTCAACAACATGGCTATCCTCATGAGACACATTTTGTGTCTGCAAAAAGGATGTATCCAAGCATTTCCTTGTCTGCCTCAAATATTTCTCTTTAAAATATTTTGTAACCTGAAATTTTTTGTAATTGCAAGAGGAAATAATTTGTCCTTTGCGATAACCCATTAATTTTTTCAAATTGTATTTTCTAGAGCCAAACTTAAATTTGGAAAGAGCCCCTCACAGTGGTGGGTGCCCCCAAAGAACATTGTACCTGACTACTGTTGGTGTCATGACTTTCCTCTTCAAATGTGTCTATTGGTAAAGGACTTTCTGCATCTTCCACCATCAGGTCACCTGGAAAAATTATAACATCAATTGTATAGTAAAAGCCAGAAAAATTAATTTGATAGAAGAAATTATTTTAAAATGTTCAATGAGAATGGTATGTTGTTTGAAATTAAAGATAATTAAATAATAATTTAACTGAAAGGGTACTCTCAGATTGAGTTGAGGAGATTTCCCCGAAGTCACCTGGATCACTTGGTGGATCTGCAATTAAGAAATAATGACACTCGTAAGTTTGATTCATTGATTTTCAATTATAAGTTTTGTTCCGCAGATACATTACCATGACAAGAAAGGTTAGCAATACCACTGTAATAAGAAAAAAATATTACTTGTGTCTGAATTCTATTGATTAAAGTATTGTTGCCATTTTTGAAGTATTAATGATAAAATTCTCCATTGCTGCAATTCTGTGTATTAATTTAAAAAAGAGCAGTGGTATTTTACAGCACAGAGCATAAAATGCAATTTTCTCCCTTTCTCCTCAAAATAATTTTATTTCATGACTTGAAAACTTACTTTTGGAAGGAACAGTCCCAGCCACTAAGCGGATAAGAAACTGTCTTGGTGCCTTTGGATGTAGTCACTCTCTTGAAAATAGTGAGAGCACAAGGTGACCCTTTTCTATCATTTGGACATTCTGATATTGGCAGAAGATACAAAAATGACAGCCAGTTATTTGTAATGGTGCTAATGGAAAATTTTTGTGGTATGCGGTGGAAATGAAGTCCCTTTCCAGATATGGATTGGTGACCATGACCACACACATAATAAGTATTTCTGCAAAAGAAAATTTATATTAATGCTTTGTAATGAATTCATGAAATTACTATGACATGAAACAAAATCCTTCAATTTTTTGCATCAATAAATTCAACCTAAATATTAATTCACATATTTCATGTAAGTAACTTCATTCATACGTACTAGAGGTTTTAATTTTAAAATGTATTATAACAATATTGGTATGTAGTGGATATCAAGCAATTTCAAATGTACCATTATATGAAATGGGTGTCTTATGTACAGAATTTAGTTTATTAATATTTAAATATAACTGCCACATATTACACACTGCAAATTATAGTTACTATAAAATATTTATGATAAAACATACATTCCTTACATTTCAAAAAAATGTAATGGGGCAAAGACGTCATAAATTCATAATGGTAAATTATGTTATTTTCGTCGTTTGAATAATTATAATTTTGTTACACTAATATTTGAAAATAATTTTACTTACTGACTTAGGGCCTTTGACATTTTATGGTTTCTTCTGGAGGAAGTGGAATAGAAAACACTCTCTTTCAGCATCCTTTCTCTCCTAAATGTCTTCAGGGCACGTCTCGAATTCACAGGATACAATGGAAGGGATACGAGTATTTGCTGCAATTGGCTGAAGTTTCGAAACAGCGTTAATCATTCGTACATTTTCGCTCCTCCAATGTTCGCAGATAGTCCCCGAGTGACGTCAGATATCACACGACAAAAATTTTGGCGCTGGTGCAGCCATCTAGAGTACGTCACTGAAACTACTTGGACCTCTCGGAGCGCGACAAAACCTTCCATTAACGTGACGCGCCACTGCCCCTGACCTTCAAGTGCCACTGTTTACAAATCCGTTACCAACTCTAATATATTGCGGTTTTCACAGACTTTCAACTGTGTGAAAACCGCAGTATAGCGGAAAAATAAATCTAATAATGTAGACGATATTGTAGAATGCTTTATCACTCAGTCAACTACCACCGAACGTATTGGAAACAATAAAAGGGACGGGTAATTGCGAATTAAATCAAACAACTCTTCACATTACCTGGCTGGCACCATCCCATTCTTCCAAACTCCAAACTATTTATACATAATCTAATGCAGGTAATATCACATATCACAAGCATGTAATGCTATTAATACATATCACATGAAGGTAAGCAAACACTATAGATATTACGACAGAATACGTATAAGTATACACTGATATATTAACGTGCGCCAGGAAAATCCGCACTGAATAAATCAGGGCCTCTTCATGGAGGAAAACATTTTAAGTATTATATATAAGTCAAGGAAAATATAAAATAACTATTCGTGTATTGGTCACATTGCGGGAATTCCCCGTGAATTTATCATGGATACGAACAAAGAACAACATGTTTATTCCCTGACCCAGCCACGCCCAGCCCCTGACGCATCAGACTAGAACACGTTCGTGAAAGCAGCAGCCAGCAACGAACGAGAAAATTCCGTAAGTAAGCCCAAATTACTATGTTGTAAACAACTTGCTAAGCTGTTTGTGTGATTTTGAGTAAATCAGTGTGCGCGAGTTTACAAGTGAAGGGTTGTTCTGACAATAACTGTGAACAACGTGTTGGCTTTATTTTTAAAATTTTCTGTAAATTCATAATTCAGGGAATATTTTAGGTTTTAGAGTACTTAATCACGTCAAAGATTGATTTTACCGTGAATTCAGACTGACTTTTTGATTGAGTTGACTTTTTATTAAATAATTTTGTTTAAATGTTCTTCGAACAGAAGTGGGAGTAAAAGGGAAAAAGCGAGACGCCAATTAAATACATCGCAAAGCAATGGGAAATATTCGAGAAACGTGGTACTCGAAAAGCTGATAAGTGGTAGGAAATGAAAGAAAACTGCCATACGAAATCATTTATTTTAATGTCCGTAGAAGTGTAAAAATTCTGAATTAATTTCCAAGAAAATTTAGGCAATTTTAATGACTAGACATCTCTCCTATCTACAATCTGTTGAAAACAACATAAAATAGTAGGACATCCTAGTAAGCAAAGGGAGCATAAGTAAGCATAACAGTTTTCAGCTGTAGTACTTACAATACAAATTCTTCATTTAGGTGTTGAATGATTAAATATTACATGATTATTATTTGTATGTTGGTATGTATGTATGTTAATTGTTACTCATTGCAATTTGTGGCCACAGCAATGACCGAGGACTTGCAAAACCCAAGGGACCCCCCCTTTTTTTTCCAATAAATCAATAAAAACTGTATGAATTGGAATTCTTGACATAAAGCCAACCACAACCACCACCAGGTTAACCCTATTGTTTATGTTATAATTTGCTTTCAGTCTGAAGCGCCATACAACTATCTCTGCCGTTACGTCTTTGTTAACATGCAACCAGTATTATATTATAAATAATATTGTTTCATCAAATGGTTAAATAATTAAATTATAACTAAAAGCAATGTAGGATACACAGATAATACACAATATTTATCTTAAAATTTATGCAGATTCTTAAAACAATACAATAACATTTAATAAAATGTTATTATGCATGAGATAAAAGATTTGGAAAGAGAAATCATAATTCTTTTCATTATTCAGAAGTTATAGGCCCAGAATAAGAAAAGAAATGAGATTGCATGTACTGAAAATAATTAATCTTTTTTAATGCTCACAGAGACTTGAGCCCAATTTTATAATAATAAATTTTAAAGGTTAAGAAGAACATGGAACAATGCGAATAGAGAAATTAATCAATATTTCAACTTAATGTAGCAACCATGTGTAATAATAACCTCACAAATTGAAAATGGAATCAAGAACGGGTAGTTTCAGTAAATCACAGGTAATATAATTTCCGATAATGTTGTTGATACATTAAATTTAGATAGTAATTATAATTTTCCTTATATTGATACATGTAAGAAAGGTATAACTTTAGATATGATCAAAGACTTCATGATTTCAATTTATATTATTCGTGAACACCAGAGGAATACAGCTGCATTGAAACAATATAATATTGTGTCTGTAACTTGAATGAATCATATATCAAGCTCTCTTAAACAGTGTAGAGGTGGTCATATAATTAAAAATCTTTGCACTTGGGTGATTATATTTAGACGAACTCTCAACAAAAACTAAAATTTTGCTGTTTAATACTGTGTGGATAGTGTGGACAGTCCTAAAGTTAGTGTCCACATTAACCTCCACCCTCCATTTTGAAGATTTTGTGTCAGTATCCCTTAATACTAAAATGAAAAATACTTGAAATATGTGCATAAGATAACTAAAACATAATTAAAACATTTGTTGCGTCTACACCTTGACGCAACGCATCTCCATATGTTTTCATATGAATTACATTTAAATTCATTATTGTAAGATCCTAACTCTCTACTTATTTTTTAATGGAGTCGCAACATTTTTGAATTCGACCAAAAAACACTTTCCACCCTTACAAGACGACCACTGAAGAACCACTGGCTAAAATTGGCTTAAAGAGGGCTGTGAGACCAAATTCGAAGAAATAATTTTGACAGATTACTTTTGTTACATATGGAGTAACCACATTTGTCCACAGTAGCCCTCAGTCCTCACTAGACCCCCTCTCGCCTAAGTGGCATTTGTACAATAAAGGACTTGCAGAAAAAGTTTTGAAAAAAAAACAACGACATATGGTTTTTAAAAAATAACAAAGGAGACACTCATTTAGCCATTAATTGAGTTGATGATTAAGAAAGAAAAAAATAATAGTTCAAAAATGTGAACAATTACAAAGTCAAAATGCAAAAAAAAGAGAGAGAATTTATAACGATTTTATTGAGAACAAAAAATTTAAATATAATATACTATTAAGTAATTGAGAGACATGAAAAGTATTAAAGATGATATAGATTATCAAATCTACCATACCACAGGCAACACAGCTAGAACACACTGTCTTTAAAATCCACAAATTTGAAGTTCTGATGAATCCTATATTTTCAACCATACATACCGCGATGTATCAAATGTGTTACTTAACTCTATACTAAAACTCATTTTTGGGAACAAATAGAAATACTCTTAAAAATAGTTTTGAACTAGTTGGTATGATTAGAAATATCAATATTTCAGACTCAAGTATACTTACTTGCCTTTCAGACGTGGTTACCATCAGTCCTTCAAGACCTGTTTTTCTAAGATCTAGGAGTGTGTTTAGAGAAAGATTATAATAATATAAACGTCCCTAAGGGGGAAGTATTGGTTGTGACAGGGTTCTTGCTATAAAATATTGTATTCAAAATTAATAAAAAAGTAAAACCAGAAAATCGAAGACGCTCTGATAGGCAGTTCCATTTGTAGTTTCTTTTCTGAAACTTTTATTGGGAAGTTAGAAAGCACAGTATTATATGTATGTTTCTGTGATTTTGAGCTGTAGGTCCAACTTTGCTGGCTAGCTAACAGTGTCCCCAATGCCACATTTGGAGGATTAGAACATAATTAATTCCTTACACCATATCTAGCTAACACCACGTGATGGAGCTTTGCTACGTCGTTCAGCTACAGAAACCGAGACAATTTTAAAAGAAAGCTATAACTACAATATTTTGGTGTTGATCGGGAATCAAACCTGCGATCCCTCCATGTGACGCTAGTATGCTGACAGTTGGTAATATGATGGACGATATCATTTCAATGGTTGATAATGATGAATTAATACAGCGGCAGGATTCTATAATAATACCCCATTTACATTAGAAACAGTAAGGAATTAAAAAATATATATCTTAGATTTAACAATAATACCCCATTTACACTACCTGGTATAAAAAAACTTGTACAGGTTTTCATTATCTTGATACTTGGGTATCCTTTTTCCTTTTTGGACAATCAATGTACAAAATTTTCTCAAACTTTTTTCATAACATAATACTTGAATGCATTATCAAGTATGAAGAAAATTGTATGGAAATTAAAACAAATTTTGATGTTATAGTTTGGTACAAAAATACTAAGAATAAAACTGAACAGTAAGGTGATGAAATTACGGAATAAAACAAGTATAAATAAAGAATATATGTATCAAGTACAAAATATATAAATATATGGGAGAGAGCTTACCAACACACGAAATTTGAGCAATAAATTAAAAAATTATAATAAAAACAAAATAATCAAAAATAAGGAAAAATGTTTCCATTGTAAAACTCGCACAAAGACAGCATTTACAGTGTGTTAGGAATAAATTATGAGATAATAACTATCCCATCAAATTTTTTGAGCAATATAAAACAGGCATTATAGAATGACACAGACTTTCTCATAGCAATTTTTTCTAATTTTCTGGGTGTGGATTGGCTTTAAAATAATGCTCCATTCTCTACTGCCATCACCCTGCTGTCATCTGCCCTGTCCCAGCTGCCATCTCCGAATGTACATTTCGTTAACTTGTCGGTTTCTTAATTGTAGAACCGAAATATTACTTCAAGCCATGTTTTAAGAAAATTGTGATTGAGCATTACTGTAAATGCGAAATTTGAAGCTATTTTCACTGGAATCTTTTCGAAAAACTTCATTTGAAGCACTTCCACTTACAAATGTAATAATGTATAGAAATAGATGGAAATGTGCACCTGAACAGCTTGAGATATTTTAAAAAAAAATACATTTGAGTAATTTTTGAAAAAACCAAAGGAATACATCAAAATGAACTTTACATCATATTAAACAGTTTAATTAGCACTATTTGTTGGAAAAATGTGCAGAAAAAATTTGGATCCATTTTTGAGAAAATGGCGTTTGCGCGTTTTTGATAATGCAGAATTTGAGCTCCTTTTTATAGACAACTGTTGAGTTTTCGTGAAAGTTTATTTGACATTACTTAGTGAACATGTACTCATAAATATAATAATGTGAAGAAATCATCTCTTGTCTAAATATTACCGACGTGAGGGACAAGTAAAAAAATACATATTTGTAATTTTTGTAAAAACAAAAGAATACAGTAACCTAACCGATGTTTATGACATCGGTTAGGGCTACCCCTACCAAAACTTTGAAGCGTGATTGGGTGCTACCCCTACCAAAAATTTGAAGACAAAACTTGGAGCCGTTTTTGAGAAAATCTTTTATTAATAATTTTTTAAAATTGCAAATATTTCACGCACTATTGCACGAAAACTACTAAAATTTCCAAAAAAATCTACATGACCGTATTGAAATAACTATTTATGCACAACAAATTTCATTTGAAGGGTAAATCTGTCTTCAATTTTGTAGTTGTAGGTAGACGCCGAAAAAAATTCATACTTTTTCGAAATATTTTTCGCAAAAAAAAAAAACTTATTTCCAAAGCAAGCGATTTTCGAAAATTCAGAGTTAATCGTGAAAATCGGACCTATGCCACCTTTATAATTGTATTTTTTCTATTCTTACAAGAAATTTATAGAAAAATTGGAGCTGTTTTTGAGAAAATTTAAAAAATTTTCCAGAGGCATCATTCAAAGTATCCCCAAATTTTAAAGAATGTTTTTCTACATTTCAACGCTTCAACTATAGCCAGATGGACATGTGTTTCTTCAATTTGGGAAAGATCATGCGTGTGGTTTAGGCGATAGTAGTGTTCACGGACGGACGGACGTCATATGAAACAGAACCATTACCACTATCCGTTGCAAATATTTGAAGAAAAAAATTGGAGCCTTTTTGTAGAAAATGGTGTATGAGCGTTTCTAAAAATGCGGAATTTTGAGCTCTTTTTTTTTTTTTCCACAGAAAATGTTGATTTTTCGAGACATTTTAAATGACATTATGTAAAACACATGTTCTCGTAAATATAATGACGTGAAGAAATAGCATCTAATATAAAAATTACTGACGTGCGAAAAAAGTGATTTTTTTTGTAATTAAAAAGAAAACAAAGGAACTGAGGAATGTGGCATTTATGTCATTGTATGGGGTTTGTTTGGCACTAACCCATCAAAAATGTAAAGAAAAAATTTGGAGTCGTTTTTCAGAAAATCTTTTTTCTTTAATTATTTTTAAATTGCAAATATTGCACGCACAATTGAACGAAAACTGCTAAAATATTTAAAAAATGTACTTGACCTTAATGAAAGAACTATTTATGGGCAACAAATTGTATTTGAGAGAATAATCAACATCTTCAATTTTATAGTTGTAGAAGGTGTCGAAAGAAATTAAACTTTTGCAATTTTCGAAAAGTCAGAGTTATTGGCGAAAATCGGGCATATGCCACCTTTATAGGTATATTGTACTCCATTTTTCACAGAATTTAAAGAAAAAATTTGGAGCCGTCTTTGAGAAAATTTTGAAAATGTCTTCCTACTATTACAAATTTAAAGATAGAAATTTTTCCTTCAAATAAAATTTGTTGTTCATATTTAGGTCTTTAATTAAGAAGTGTACAATTTTTTTGTACACTTCTGTACAATTTTTTTGACTATTGGTAGTTTTCGTACAATATGTGCACTTTTAAAAAAAGAACAAAAACAAGATTTTCTCAAAAACGGCTCCAAATTTTTTCTTTAAAGTTTTCGTAGAGAAATTGCTTATTGCACTGATAGAGATAACAGAATTATTTTTTTAGAGATGACATAGAATTCTTTTATTTTTTCCAAAATTATACAAATGTAATTTTTTTTAAATATCTTTCGCGCCGTTAATATGGACATTTCTACCAATTTGTATTCATTATTGCATTTGTGAGTGAAAGTTCTTCAAATGACTTCGAACGATGATTTTCGAAAATACAAAAGATTCCTGTTAAAAAGTGCTTCAAATTTCGCATTTATAGAAGAGCTTAAACAATTTTTTTCTTAAAAACGGCTCAAATTTTTTTTAACGAAAATATTCTTGTATGACGTGGTTTTAATCTTCTTTAATGTTTTAAAAATAATATTTCGAATCTAGCATTAGAAAACAGAAAAATTAAGAAAATTAAAAAATATGTATATATTTACGGCGATGATCGATGGCAGCTGGTAAGAGGATGGGGCAAGACCGTAAAGCTAGTCCACACCAAGGAAATTATAAAATTTTACTCCGAGAAAGCCTGTGCCATTCTGTAGCACCACTAGTTATTTTCTTGTATACGTACGTATATACGGAGTAATATACGTAATATAGAGAAAGTTACGTAAAGCTGCGCGAAAAAACGGCCAATTTTCAGACGAAAAAACTTCATTGCTGGGCCCTGAAAACAATAATGTGGATAAATCCAGTTGCTAATTTAAGAGAGAAAATAATCCCCTAACTCGGGCGTAGTCACAATCCGTTTTGTGGGTCCTTGATGTTGAAAAACCAATTGAAAGCAAAACGTCCGTCCGTCCGTCTGTGAAAACTACTTGCGCCTAAGCCATGCCTAGAATTTTTTCCAAATTTCAGAAACACCTCTCCATCTGGCTGTAGTTGAAACGTTGAAATTTTGAAAAACATTCTTTAAAATTTGAGGGTACTTTACTTGAAGCCCCAGGGACATTTTCAATTGTTTTTCAAAAACGGCTCCAATTTTTTTTGTTAAATTTCTTGTAAGAGGAAGTAAAACAAACTTATAAATGTGGCAGAAGTCCGATTTTCTTGAATAACTCTGAATTTTCGAAAATTGCAAAAGTTGGATTTCTTTCGACAGCTTCCTTCAATTACGAAATTGAAGATAGATTTTTCTTTCTAATGAAATTTGTTGTTCATAATTAAGTCTTTCATTAAGGTCAGGTACATTCTTTTGAAAATTGTAGTAGTTTTCTCGCAATATGAATCGCGATATTTGCGATTATAAAAAAATACAAAAACAAGATTTTCCCCAAAACGGCTCCAAATTTTTTCTTTAAACTTTTGATAGGCATAGCGTAAAATTCACTTAATAAGATGACATAAACTCCATATTGCTCTACCCTTTATGTTTTTTCAAAATGTAGAAAAATATATTTTTGTTTCTCACATCCCTCGTATTTACATTAGCGGCAATTTGTTGACATTAATGTATCTATGTGTGCACATGCTTTGAATATTGGCTTATAAAATTTCTCGAAAACTCGACAGCTTTTTCTTATTGCGAAAATGAGTTCAATATTCCACATTTTCAGAAACGCACGATGGCCATTTTCTCAAAAATGGCTCCAATTTTTTTCAAACTTTTTCAACGAATAATGCTAGTTGCACTGTTTAATATGAGGTATAGTTCATTTTGGTGTATTGATTTGGTTTTTCAAAACTTACACAAATGTAATTTTTTTTTAATATTTCGCACGATGTTAATATGCACATTTCCAGCAATTTGTATTCATTGTTTCTTTTATGAGTGGGTGTGATTCAGATGACTTCAAATGAAGTTTTTCGAAAACTCAATAGATTCCTGTCAAAAATAGCTTCAAATTTCGCATTTTACAGTTCACTATGTGAATACAATCCGGACACCCCTCTGAAACATACTTTTTCATCTTAGGTGCATTGTGCTGCCACCTACCGCCAGGTACGCATTCTCCGCGACCTTAGTTGTCATTATACATCGTGCAACAGCAGAATGGGACGCTCCATGGAACTCACGGACTTCGCACGTGGTCAGGTGATTGGGTGTCACTTCTAGCGTCAGAAGTCTGTACGCTAGAATTCCACACTCCTAACATCCCTAGGTCCACTGTTTTTGATGTGATAGTGAAGTGGAAACGTGAAGGGACACGTACAACACAAAAGCGTACAGGCCGACCTCTTCTGTTAACGGACAGAGACCGCCGACATTTGAAGAGGGTCGTAAAGAGTAATAGACAGCCATCTATCCAGACCATCACACAGGAATTCCAAACTGCATCATGACTCACTCCATGTACTATGACAGGTGTGAGGTGAGAAACCTTGGATTCCATGGTCGAGCGGCTGCTCATAAGCCACACATCACGCGCGAATATGCCAAACGCCACCTCGCTTGGTGTAAGGAGCGTCAACATTACACGATTGAACAGAGGCAAAACGTGTGGAGTGACGAGCACAGGCCTACATTGATATTGCGTGCACCTTCTCGCTTCACACTGTTGAAGAGCACTTCGGTGATGGCGATTGCATCTTTCAACACGATCGAGCACCTGCTCATACTGCACGGGCTGCGGCGGAGTGGTTCCACGACAATAACATCCCTGTAATGGATTGGCCTGCACATAGTCCCGACGTGAATCCTATAGAACACCTGTGGGATGTCTTGGAACGCCGACTTCGTGCCAGGCCTCACCGACCGCCATCGATACCTCTCCTCATTGCAGCACTCCGTGAAGAATGGATTGCCATTCCCCAAGAAACATTCCAGCACCTGGTTGAAAGTATGCCTGCGAGGGTGAACGGTGTCATCAACGCTAAGGGTGGGCCAACACCATATTGACTTCCAGCATTACCGATGGAGGGCGCCACGAACTTGTTCGTCCGTTTCAGCCAGGTGTCCGGATAGTTTTGATGACATAGTGTAACTTAAACACCATTTTCTTAAAGACGGCTTTAAGTTTTTCAATTAAAATTTTCATTTAGGACGAGGTTTTACTCTTCTTTAATTTTCTTAAAGTAATATTTCGGTTCTCCAATTAGGAAACCGAAATATGGAGAAAATGTCAAAATATGTACTTTTGGCGGCGATAGATGGCAACTGGTAAAATGGAGCAAGACCGTAAAGCCAGTCCACACCAAGGAAATTAGAAAACTTTACTACGAGAAAACCATTCTGTAGCACCTCTAGTTCTGTGATATTGCATAATCCATATTATATTTTTTGTGGCGTTTATCGTTAAAGCGCCAAAAGAATGCCACTAATGATAACTAAAACTGTAACAAAAATTGACATTGAGCAGTGTTGAATAGATTATCCACCACCCTTACGACAGTAAACAGGCGCATTATGTTTAATTCAAAATTAATAATTGAAAAATATTTAATTTAAACTCATTATTTATTATTTTTTCTACATTCTTTTTCGAAATTGACAACTTAAAAATACATGAAGTAAATAATCAAAGACTTTGTAAACTTAATTAGTTCTAGGACATTTTGTAGTCGTGTTTGTTAATTTATAATTAAGATTTAACTGACAAAACGGAGTTAAAAATAATATTTGCATAAATACTACAGAGTGTGGGTCTGAAAGCCTGAATGCTCAAGGTCATCTCAAAGAGAACGTCCTCAATTCGCCTCGGAAGGGCTCGGAAAGAGAGAGGACACACCCCGCATGGGTTGACTACCTCTCCTCGAATGAAATACGAAGCAAGGCGTAGGAAACAGGACAGGGGGATCTTCTCTCCTGTGAGAGATATTCTGCTCGATGAAATTAGTACAACCACATTTCCTTTCGTTCGAAAACGTACTGATAATTATGGTTATTATTTCATACTGCTGCGTCTGTTTCTTTCTTGTGGATTGAAAGTATACCGCTCATACGAGAACCCGACTGGGACCTGTATTGATGCTTGGAATATACTAATTTGCTGGTTCCTTGTTTTGAAATAACAACACTTCTTTACTGATTTCACTTCTTTAGTGATTTAATATTCCAGTGACATGAAGTGTCGGCTGCCATGTATTTATATGTTTCAGTTATCTTTCTTTCTAATCCAATATTAACAAAAAAAATTCTGATTTAATGATGTTTTCTCTACCTAATGATGGCCATCAAAATATATTGTCATTAATATAAAAAACAAACTCTTTCTCTTAGTTTATCTTACTTTCTACTACATTCTTGGCCTTGCACATTAAAAAAATATCCAAGTCTTTGTACGTATCCTTAAACTATACACTTCCCTGGTGATGAGACACTGCTCTTGGCGATGAGTAGATAATACGTACATTTTGAGTCGTCCTTCCACCCTTTATTCCACACTGTTCTTATCGGCACATGTTTTTAAAACCGTTCGTGTCCTACTCGACCTGCTTTCTAATTAATAGTAGTTTTAAACATTTGCGACTAACATTTTGTCTACTAAATCCCGTTCTGTTCCGAGTTTAAACTTTCACTATCAAATTTTGCTGCTCACGGTGATACATCCTACCTCTACCAAATCTGGACGTGTTCTGATGATTTTCGTGAATTTTCATTTTGCAACTTAACTTTTTTTCACTTGTTCACGTGGTTTCTGATCGCTCCGATGCTAGCTTGTCCTCTGTTACTATACCATCTGAGTTCTGTTGTCTACCATAACAATGTCCCTTTTTTTAAAAATATTATTTACAAAATATTTTACTAGTATTTTCAATATACGTGCGAAATCATTTTTCTTGACCTTTTCTTAAGCCTCAAGTTCCCAACGTCTTGTTTCTGTTCATATTTGCTTATATTTCCCTTTTCTTCCCATGATATTTTTAATTTTAATATTATATACAAAATTTCGTAAAGACACCCGTCTTACCACAATATCTTTTCGAAAATTCGAATAAAACAAATTCGTAGCCATCATACCGGATGGTCATGTATAGAGCTAGGACATGTAGGCACTAAACAGGTCAAAAATAGGCACTTAAAAACTTAAAAAGAGGCAGGGAAATAGGCATTTTAGTTGACAATAGGCATGCACTTAGGAAGTAAAAACTTAAAAGTAGGCTGGAAAATGGGCATTATAGTTGAATAATATTTAAATTTGTACATATTACATAAAGGATGAACATAATTCTCTAAAAAGAAATCGAATGTTTTCGATTGTCAAGACAAATTGTAGAGTTAGATAACATTTTTTAAGGTTTGACTCCTATGGAATATTGCATTTTGTATATTTTGTTATATTTATAAACTGATTAAATGTTGGATTTTTAAGTTTTGAAAATGGAATGTTTGCGGCATGGCAGAAGTCAGTGTTGAAAATCTTTCTTGTCTTCATCTTTTGACTCCACTTGCTGAAGAAGTTTTGAATAATTTTTCTCACCTTTTTTCGCATTTTTTGCACGAATTGCAATGTTTTTGTTGTAAGAATTAATATTTTTAGCTCAGTTCACCACCTTTTCACAACACTGGCAAAACAGTAAATTTCCCTTCCGTTGTGAATCTTCTCCATAAATCCACTCTTTTAGCAGTGCATTTCGTGAAACTTCCTCTTTTGGCATTGTAGTAAGCATGTCTAACAGGAACAGCAAATGTACGGCTCTGGCATCCACGAAACTTCAAAACCATTACAAAATTATCGAAGAAAACTCCCCCTATCTGGTGTAATTCTACTTCCTAAAAGCGAAAGATGCTGGGAGCGCTATTTGTCAAGAGATTTGCGTTCTTGGTAAGGAATATATAGCTCACTAATCATTGCGAAGATCGAAAAGACAAGAGCAATTTCCTGTCCTCTGTAGCGCCCTGACGGGCTTCGGCGGATCAGGTAAGGTAAACCGCACGGTGTCAAATTCTCATACGTCTCTAAGCGGTGGTCCTGCTCGACTTGTTACAGGCAAGAACACACAGGACATAGAGCTTCTCGATCAGAGGACGCACTGGCAGATTTACGCGGTTGTTACTTGTTTATTAAAAATTACTCATAAGTGATTCTCAAAAAATGCTTGTAGAAAACAAAATGTGAACAAAATATATTTAAAATGAGGAAAATTCAATATAGGCACGTATAGGTTCTTAACATTCTATTAGTCAATTGTCTCTAAAATAGGCATTTATAGGCATTATAAAATCCTCCCAAAAACATTTCTGAGGTAAACATTGATAATGGGGTAAGTTCCCTAAAACTACATTCAAAGAAATAAAATAGGCAAAAAGGGCATTGTCCAGACTTCAATCATGTGGAATCAAGATAACAAATAAAAAATCTTTTATTATATGTTAAGTGTTATTGTAATTGCAGAGATAGAATATAAATTTGTATTATTTTAATTATTAATTTTTGACTATAATTCCTTTTAAATGTGATTTTTTATTGTTTCAATTTGCATCCCTACTTTAACTAGGATAAATGCCTTTTGCCTGCCTGTTTTAAGTAAAATAAATGCCTGAACTTCCGGGCCCTAGTCATAAAGGGCATAGGGATAAAATTGTAAACAAATAATGTTATAATTCTCAGTGTCAGGCATAGACATTCCAATATTATTATGATTAAATATTTCAGATTTATAATAATAATAATAATACATACATACATACATACATACATACATACATACATACATACATACATACATACATACATACATACATACATACCTCTTCCAGTAGAGATAAATAGAGTGGCAGGATTTTTTTACTCACTTGACAATTTATTCAAATTAACATGCATGTTAATCTTTTCGGTAACAAATATATTATCACTTCTCTGTGTCAAATATTTTATGACGTAGGCTTATAGGAAATTGTTTAATTGTTATCTACAAGAGTGCTGTATTTTTAAGCAAATATCATTGATATTGAGAGGAATTAATAATTAAATAAATATTATTATCAAAGGTAATTCCACGAGTGGTTTGGAAATAATCGATAAATCCCCGACTCGCGAAGCGAGGAGGGGATTTATATACAATTTCCAAACCACGAGTGAAATTTACTAAGACTATTTCGCGAATGAAATTTCATAAATATAATGTACTATCAATAATTAACATCGTTTTCTTCAAATATTTTTATTACGAACAGAAATATATACATAAGGGCATGAACAACAAAATAAACATAAGACGAACTAAGAGCGAAATTACTTGAAAACACAGTTATTGAATACACAATCTACAAAGTTTAAATTCGAAGGAAACTTGTTTTGTTCGCTTATTTATAAGGAAGATGTTGAATTTGAAGCGCTACTATGTCTTAATTTATTAATAATTGAAGAATGGTGTTCCCCATTCTTTTGGAGATATGTCTTCAGTGACGATTACATAACCTCTATCTGTAGACAAAACAAGGCGCAAAATTTATCACCTCCTAGGAGGTGATAATCAATAACTGATAAATATGCATGGTAAAGTCGTCTCTAATTGGCTAGTAGGGTTCCAGTTCTTGGACGCTGTTGGCTGAAATTTCATGAGTGGAATAATCATGCCAAACCTTCAAATAGCCTGCGGAATTTCAAAGCAACTATACAAGATATTTTTTGTTGATTACAGCGAATACTTTTTTGAAGTTGAGAGTAGTGAGTAATAATTGAATTCTCATTTCAGAATTGGTATTTAGTGTATCATCAGTTTGAAAGAAGACTATTAAACATATATTTATTATATTTAAGAATCCTTATATGCAAATTCTTTTGATTGGCTAACTATCACAATTGTTTGCATTTATACCAGTTACAGAATGTTTTTATGCTAAAAAACTTATAGGTGTTCAAGTTTGGGAATCGGTTCTAAAATAATACTTGTTTTAAAATGTATTTAAGTAACATGGAAAGTTGCAGTCTTGTACAGTCGTCTCCGGTGATAGTGAACTCGGATAAAGTGAACCCTCGGTTATAGTGAACTTAAGTCAACGGTTCCGTTTCACTTACGTTACAAATAAGCATAGGAAGATTCGGTTGTAGTTAACCAGAACCTCGGCTAGAGTGGACGTAGGAAATAAGTCCTGGAAATTAATTGGATCTCGTATGTTATTAGGCGATTAAAAGGGCCTTCGGAGAGTGGGATGGTGTTCCAACAGTGCAAGAGGCATTGAAAGGTGCCAAGTCTGCATTACAATTCTTAAATACGAAGGACAATGCAGAATCACGTATGGAGAGAGCACGAACTTTCGATAAGGATCTAATAAAAAAATGTATGTAGCAAACAATAGAAAAATAATTGATGTAGCGTAGAAACAAATATATTGAATTTTTCAGTACGTGCTGTTTATGAATTGGGCTGTATATTAATAAAATCAATTATTGTGGAGAAATTCCATTTAATTTTGACATCATTGGATATAGTGAACCAAATATGTTAGTCTCCAGAAGGTTACTATAACCGGAGTCGACTGTATTTTTAATTCAATGTACAATGAGACTTCTATGAAAGGCCGCTCCTCTCATTGACCAATTGTTCGTGGAAATCTTTCTTACACAAAACTCTGACATAAAAATAAGGTTTTCGAAAGGTTTCTTAGCCCCCTTCCACCACTCTCGCCCATTTACAACCAAAAACGTTTTTAAATTTTATTTTTTGTTAACTTAACACTTTTATCTGATGGGAAAATATAAAAAAATCAAGAAAAAATGTATACTATTACATGAAAAAAATTCTCATCGCCAAGTTCAAACGCAACAAAAAATTGTTTGCAAAAATATCAAAAAATAATTTTTATCCTTTGTATAAGTGTATCATACGCTGAGGAAAGATGATAGTTTTTGGCAGTTTACGAGGAACCTATTCGGGCACTGGTGAAGGATAAGTGGTGGACATGTGTGGAAATGAAGGGGAACAGGTTGGACCCGAATTTACTAGAACTATTTTACTGACTTACAACATCGGACTCGGCGCGAACAAAATCTCAAAACTTCCTCTCAACACACGTGTTGTTGATGAGACATACCATGTCAGAAGATGTTTTACTTTTTTCTAAAGCTTATTAATTATATTCGGGAAACACGGACGAGTGGACGGTTAATGCTCGCCGTGAATGATTTCAGTAAAGAGTAAACTGTGAACTATGGGTTGTACTGTGATCAAGAAAAAGAAAAAAAACAAGAAGACGTACTAGGCCTATTCTTTATTTAAATCATGAGGAAGGTGTAATTGAAATAAAATAATTTCACCTGAAAGTAGAATAATACGTTTTCATTCCCATATTTTATTTTAAGATTTCATTTATTATCGTTCTCATTTGTCGTTGCCACTCATCGAAACACGTCATTGTTTTCTATTGTCAGAATTTAAAAACTAGTAGTGACAGACGGTTTGGAAAAAAAAACAAAACTTTTTCGGTGTCAGGGGACCCAAAACACGTATTTTCGTTGAAATCTCGAAATCGATTTTCCGCAGCATTACATAACTTTCTATATACTACGTATATTACTCCGTATTTGCGCATGTATGCCGGAAAGTAAAAACAACGAAGTGTGACAAGATAGGTGTTCATGATCGTGGGAGAAGGCGATGTGGCGAGATGATAGTCACCGTAGTGTCGGGGCGTAGGGACAAGTTGAGAAATATGATACTGGGAATTGTAGAATTGGATTTGCAAAATGCAGCGGGAATAAAAAAAAGTGCAAGATGTCGGGATAACAAGGGAAACTGTAGAGGAATGGTGTATCTGGTTGAGTCACCGATGAAGATTTTTGTTCATGTTTCATGGACGACTGCAAATACCATGGTTATGTTTTCTTAATTACACGGTTTGGCTCCGTTTCTGAATTTGATTGGTAGTAGGTGTCTCGTTGTAATTGCACGCATGTTATTAATAGAGATAATCAACAATTTTTCGTGGAATTAATGATTCTATTTAGTTAACTAAACGAAAAAAATATTTAGGGCAACTTTTTTAAAATCTTCGTTTTGTAATTCAGAGATATTCCGAAAATTTGTAGAAAATTATAGAACCATGCATGGTGGGCGAAAAACATTTCTATGAATGAAATAATTACATAGGCAACAAAATAGTTCAAGGAGAAAACAAACCATTAGCAATATAATATTAAAATTGGAAAAAAAAAGTTTGTTATTAAACGCCCACGGAACGTATGTTTGGTGTACGGAATTTTAAAACTATGGCTGTAATGCTATTTGTTTATTCATTCCAAACCTGGGCAATATTTCTTTTTCCTGGTTCACAATTTGCTAAATCGCTTGAGACTGGCTGGATGGGCGACGTCACACGCACCCACGACAATATAAAGTTCTACGACCGTATCAATGTTGAAGGAATTTTAACGAAAATATTATTATTATTATTCTGAACTAAAAGAGGGGGTGTGCCTTTATTTTAATTTTTTTTTCAATTTCTGGGCCATACTATAAAAATACTAAAAAGTCTAGGACGCATCGCTTCCGGAGTTTTGTACGATTTTAATGTGCGTTGCAATAACCTCTTTTGTATGTGATATCTAGACAAGGGTTGTCCAACTGGCGGCCACGCGCTGCCAATTATTTTGGCCCGGCAAGGTCATTAGTAGATATCGGATGTTTAGGCACTAAAAAATCGTCTTTTAGGCGCCTAAAAGGGCACTGAAAAAGTCAAGAATAAGGAGAAAAAAGGCACTGACATAAGTTACATACACAATAAAATGGAAAAATTGTAATTTTTGTCTATATTATTTTGTAAACTTAAATGGACAAAACCAGTTCGTATATTTTAATGTAAAACTAGATATACACTCTTCTACATTTTATTCTTAATAGTTTCCATTAACCAGTAATATTTACATATTACCAGTAACTTTTCAAGGATCACAATTTCAGATTTGCGACGACTGGGAGACAAAATCAGTTTGAATGCGGAGAAGGATATCTGAACGATGTGACTGGCATATATTTTAGCAGTCCAACACTAGCAACACTGAAACCTTCTGGGAATTTATATTTATTTCCACTTAAAATTTCGGTTCCTTCGGTGTATTGTCAATCGTCCATGTTCTCAGATCATGGCTGGTATTTATGAGATAGGGAAATGGAGAAAAATCAGTTGGTATACTTCCAGGAATTCTCTCGTAATTGTAAATTTCAAGACGTGAATTGAAGGTTTCGTAATGAATGGTCACGTTGGACCATCGCCGATTATCCGATATCTTAGCATTGTATATAAATATAATAAATAAAAGGCAAAAAAGTCCTAAAAAAGGTATTTATGCAAAAAATAGGCATTTATGCTAAAATAAGCAATAATAAGCATTATAAAACTTCGTCATATGTCATCATTTGTCATGATTCGTGGACATATATTATCAGTCTTTAAATAAGTTCTATAGAAAAAATAGGCATTTCCCTAAACATCCGATGTCTAGTCATTAGTTAAAAGTCAAAAAGTCCCATGCCACCATGTCGGGCAAGAACATTGTGCCTCTTAACGCAGGCGCCCTGCTGGAGTCAACGCCCCTTTTAACCCTCCGAGTACCATGGTCTCCCTGGAACGTAAAATACCATGGAGGCCCTTTTCAGATCGCATTCCCAATTTCACTTTTTGATAATTTTTTCTGGAACTTCAAAATCATTTTAGTTGACATCTGTTGATCGATAGGAAAAAGATCAAATTTTTAAAAAATATAAAAATAACTAGTGATGTCACAGAATGGCACCGATTTTCTTGTAGCAAATTTTTCGAATTTCCTTGGTGAGGACTGGTCCATTCTCTGGCCAGCTGCCATATATCGTCGTCCAGAGTACATTTTTTTGAAATTTTCTCAACTTTTCAGTTTTATTAGAGATAGTATAACCGATAGTAAACCAATAGTAGAACTGAAATATTACTTTAAGAATAATAAAGAAGAGCATAAACTCGTTCAAATAGAAATTTTCATTGAAAAATTTGAAGCTGTTTTAAGAAATTGGTGATTAAGCATTACAGTAAATGCGAAATGTGAAGCTATTTTCACTGGAATCTATCGAGTTCTCGAAAACCTTCATTAGAAGTCATTTGAAGCTTCCATCGATGAAATTGTGCGAATTAACGGCGTGAGATATACTCGTACTTGAAAAAATTACTTTTGTGTAATTTTTGAAAAAACAAAATGATACACCAAAATAAACTTAGTCATATTAAACAGTACAATAAGGATTATCCTTTTGAAAAATTTGCCGCCATTTTTGAGAAAATGGTGTTTGGGCGTTTCTGTAAATGCGGAAGTTTGAGTTAATTTTCTCAGAAAACTATTGTGTTTTTGAGAAACTTTATTTGACAATATTTGAAGCACATGTACTCAGAAATGTAATATTGTGAAGGAATCGTCTCTAAAGTAAGTATTACCGACCGAAAGAAGTAAAAAAAAAAACACATTTTTGTAATCTTTAAAAAAACAAACGATAGAGGATTATGGTGTTCATGACAGCGTATAGGGTTCGTTTGGCACAAACCGTACCAAAAATTTAAAGAGAAAAAATTTGGAGTCGATGTTCAGAAAATCTTGTTTTAGTAATTTTTGAAAATTGCAAATATTGCACGCACTGTTGCACGAAAACTACTAAAATTTCCAAGAAAATATACATGACTTTAATGAAAGAACTATTTATGGACAACAAATTTCATTTGAAGGAAAAGTCTCTATTTTCAATATTGTAGTTGTACACAACTACAATAAGAAGTTGCCGAAAAAATGCATACTTCTACAATTTCCAAAAATTCAGAGTTAATCCTCAAAATCAGACCTATGCCACCTTCATAAGTGTATTTAATCCTATTCTTACAAGAAATGTAAAGAAAAAAATTGGATCCATTTTTGAGAAAATTTTGAAAATGTTCCTAGGGCATCATATAAAGTTCCCTCCCCCCAATTTATGAATGTTTTTAAAAATCGCAGAGCTTCAGCTCACGCAAAAACGACAGGGGTATCTTCAATTTGGAAGCAATCATACGCATGGTTTAGGCGCTAGATTTGTTCACATACACCGGACGGACGGACGTTTTGCTTTCAATTTTTTTTTTCGGCATCAAGGACCCACAAAACAGAGATTCTGGCTACACCACGAGTTTTTCTCGTAATTTAGCAATTGCATTTATCTACTTTTTCGTTATCAGGTCCCGGCAATTTATTTATTTTTTTTTTTTTTTTTTTTTTTTTTTTTTTTTTTTTTTTTTTTTTTGCAGAAAATCCGCTGTTGTTTTCGCGCAGCATTACATATACCTTTCTCTATACTACGTATATTATTTCATAAATATACGCACGTATATGAGAAAGTAAAAATAACAAAACAAGATTTTCTCGAAAACTGCTCCAAATATCTTCTTTAAACTATTCATAGGGATAGTGCTAAATGTACTCTATAAGTTGACTAACGCCATATTGCTCTATTCATTTGTTGATATTTCAAAAATTACAAAAATGTAATTTTTTGAATTTTCTCTATCAGCGTTAATACTTAAATTAGCGGCGATTTGTTCACATTATTCTATTTACGAGTATATGTGCTTTAAATAATGTCTAAAAAATTTTCTCGATAAAAGTAGTTTTCTGCGAAAGCGAGCTCAAATTCTTTATTATCAGAAAAGTGTAAACACCATTTTCTCAAAAATGGCTCCAAATTTTTCTTGAAACTTTTCCAATACATAGTGCTAATTGTATGGTTTAATATGACGCAAAGTAAATTATAGTGAAATCTGTTTTTAAAAAATTACACAAATAGTATTTTTTTAAATATATCTCACGGATTTAATTACATTTCCATCTATTTGTAAACGCTGTTGCATTTGTGTGTTAATGTGGTTCAAATGACTTCAAATATAGTTTTTTGAAAACTCAAAAATGTTCTATGAAAAAGTGCTTCAAATTTCGCATTTACAGTAATGCTTAAAGCCCATTTCCTTAAAAATGGCACTAAATTATGCAATGAAAATGGGCATTTGGGACGACGTTTTACTCTTCCTTAATATTCGTAAAGTAATATTTGTATTAGGAAATAGAAATATTGAGAAACTGTCAAAACAATGTACTTTAGGCGGCGATAGATGGTAGGGTATTTGGCAAGTCCGAATAGCTAGTCCAGACCAAAGAAAATAGAAAACTAATATGACAAATTTGTGCCATTTTGCTACACCATTAGTTTAAGATATTTTGCACTCACGATAATAGATTGGTTGTCGAGTGATAATTTGAAATAGCTTTGTTCGATGATAGATTGAGGTAAAGATGAGTTGAGAGCGGTAATCCTTTTTTCATTGCAATTAGTACACATCCA
This sequence comes from Teleogryllus occipitalis, assembly GCA_011170035.1. Taxonomy (NCBI): domain Eukaryota; kingdom Metazoa; phylum Arthropoda; class Insecta; order Orthoptera; family Gryllidae; genus Teleogryllus; species Teleogryllus occipitalis. The sequence continues at coordinate 121,162 of BLKR01002201.1, forward strand.
CCTCGCCAGACTGTACCGGAGAAGTCTGATCTGTCACAACTGTAAACGTTGTTCCGTTGTTAGACCTAATTCCGTTTTGTTAAAAATACTATTTAACTACGTTTATACAGAAACCATTTCGTTGTCAAATACTAATAGAGAATTTTTTTTTGTTGGATTCAGTTTGTTGCAGCTTGTTGGATTCAATTTGTTGCACCGCTGACATTTTGATGAAGTATTGACACACTGGGTCTATCAGATAAATTATCACTCGAGTCATGTTATTTTTTGTTATTTACGTCAGTAAATAACAAAAATATTTTAGCAGACTCTCAGGTTTAGATTGTACCAGTGTTCATAAATTTTTTGATAAATATGTCCCTTTTGTCCCATTTGTCCTTTGTCCTTTTTGTCTTATTTCGTCCATTTTCCCCATGTCTCCCTTTTCCATTTGCCCACTTGGATTATTCTGTTCCCTTATCTCGTTTTGTCCCGTCGTCTATCTTGCCCCTAGAGACGGACAGAATTGCATTTAGTCTCTCTCGTATCTCGTCTGACCTGTCAACCGTTCTCGCTGGCCGAAGAAGGGAGAAGGGTCGTGGAGGGGGAAGCGCCCAGCCAAGGCCAAGGGAGTACACAGGCGAAGGAGATTCTCTTTCTCTGCGGGAGGCACAACGAGATTCTCGTATCTCGTAGGGACAGAGTATTCTCGTAAGCAGTCCAAGTCGGTCGAAGATCGGAAGAGACTCGTGATCAAAACTGCCTAGAGTAGAGCAACGATTTCTTCCTAATTAATTGATTTAAAATAACTACTCTAGCGTAAAATAATAGCTCTCTAGCGTAATATTGAAACGTTTCCTTTTACTTTTATAATATTGAAGTATTACATATCGTCGTACACAAGAAAAGTAATAAATAAATAGATAAATAAAAAAATAAATAAAAAATAAAAGGAGATGGCTCACAGCAACAACTGTATTAAAGTGTATTCTTATTATTGTAAATGTTTTGTGTTACGGTGTTTACGTTTTGCATACTTTGTATGTAAATGAAAACCTCACATAATTTAAACTTCGTAAAAATGGAAATATGAAATAATAATTATTGATTCCATTGAAGAGAACCTTTTCTTAGTGTCCTTTATCGAGCTATCTCCCATCTGACCTGAGAGATGACCTAAGCCTATCTTCGTACTTCGCACGTGGAGAGGCTGTCAACGTATGCGTCGTGCCGTAGGCGTAGGACCGTTTCTTCCCTCCCCGTCCCCTCCTACGGTGAACCGAGGAAGCTTTGACACCTCGATATGATAGGAGCGTTCAGGTTTTCAGGCCCAGTTTTGTTAATTGTTAAAAAACGATGTTCTTTTACTCCATTTCACAATTAAATCTTAATTATACATTAATAAATACGGCTAAATTAAAATGTTATTTTCGTAGTTAATATTAAGCGTTTAATATATTGTGTCATTATTAACTGCAAATATTGAGAAAATTTGTATGGAAAGTAAATTATTATTTTATTACTATTATTATTATTACTATTATTATTATTACTATTATTATTACTATTATTATGATGATTATTATTAGCCATTAACATCGCATATGGGTAAGGGTTCCCTGCTAGGCGGGTAGATTACATTGTAAAAAGCATCTGGAGGAGCCCATTTCGAGAAGAGTGTCTCTTCATTAATATTAAGAAATTTGTACTAACATTATTAATTAATAAAAGAGTTAATTAATATTAACACTTTTACATGTTAATTGAAATTAACATTTAATTTAAATAAATTTATAAATTAACAAACTAAATAATAAATTAATTTGCACAAATTTAATGCAAACATTTAAAATGTAATAAGTATTAATATTTTAAAGTGTTTATTATTATTAATTAATATTATATAGTACTATTAATATTTTTCTTATTAAAATTTCTTAAATAATACATGGTGGGTGTAAATTAAACATGTTTCAATCATTAATTTTGAATGAAACATTACGCTTCTATTTCCTCGCCTAAGAATAGTAAATATGTCTACTAGCGTTCAATGTCAATTTTTAATGCATTTTTAGTTATAGCTATGGTCCAGAATAAGGAAACTATTTTCGCGAATGTTAGTGATACGGTCAAATTTAAGCAAAGAATCATATTTTGTGATAAACACAGTCGTGCAAGAAGGAAGTTTGGGATACGTGCGAAGACTCATTTATGGGTAAGAAGACACGTTTCTCCGTTCTTTATCGCTACTAGAAAGGACAAGATTTATCCCGAGAAATTCGATAAATTTTCAACACTATCATGTGTCGCCAAGCTCTGCGCCCGGACGTAATGTCCTAGGTCAGCGAACGAGCTCGTGTTGATGTCTGCGAAAGACCGTTGGCTGAGCCCTCCTTCTGATGGCCCTGGCTACGAGATTATCGAGTCGTCTCGCTCTCGAGAATCCGTTCTCGTTGCACGAGATTCTCGTAGGCCCATTCTTGTTCAGCTTTTCTTGCCTACGAGAACGAGATAGAATATTCGGCAAATGACCGCCTTTACTTGCACCTTTTTGACAGCTTGTCCAGTTTTATCCCATTTTGTCCGCTTGTTCCATTTTCCCCATTGTCCCATTTTTTCCCCTTGCTCTCTTCGTCCTTTCCTGGCTTTGTCCCAATTGCCCTCCTTTTTCCTTTTGGTCCTTCCACGCACTGCAATTGTTATTTAAAAACTGTTCCAAGACCCTATACCTACAACCCTTGCTACAGTTCATCGAGAGTAATGACAATTTTTAACTCATGAAAGTGTTAAATGTTTATTTGGAATAACTAGAAAAATTAGAAATACCAAAAAATATTGTATGTAACACGTCCTCTGCTAGTCTTCAAGGACTTGGCCGGAAGGTTTCAGATTCGGCTCCGCTATCACTCCGCCTCGCAATTAACCTTCCGGCCTCGTCCGTAAAGACTAATTTGGAGGACTTGTTACAGAAATATCTATTATATTATTAATTTATTAGTTTGGAAACTTCTAAAGTTTATTAAAAATGGAACATATACAGAATTATTGTGTGCACGATTCCTTATTCCCGGTTAATTCATCAAAAGATTGCATTTTTTGAGATCTTGAAAATGGAGTTAGAATGTTGTATAACTAATTATTTTCAAAATTCGTTAGGTTTCATGTAAAGCTTGGTCGATAGCTAAATATGAATCTTGGGAAACTATTCCTACTCACAGGTTGAAAATTAATGCTATTCTCACGGAAGAACAAACGGGAGTATGGGCAGCATTTACGTCAGTCGCGAGATTAAACGGCGGAAAATATTTTTCCTTAACATATCAAGCGGTGTCTGAATATTTATTAGTGTCACGTGTTTCCTGCAACACAAAACACCTTTCTGTAAAGGTCTTGTTCGTACAAGATAATGCTCTCCCGTTCTCACATGCGAGAGAAAAAGGGCGGGTGTATCTGAGTATAATTTACTACAAAAAGAAATATGATGCACTGTGAGAACGCACCTGGGAAGTGTATATTCTGAGACCAGGGAAACTGGGGGAAAATTATAAATGCTAAGAGTCAGATCGCTGGTCTCTTTAAACAAATTAACGTGACATTGTGTATTCCTGTGTGTATACACAGCGCATAATCAATTATGTTTAAAATCACTGTACGAAGGGATCTGAATAATATCCATTTGATCCTATTTCAAATGTTTGAGTATCGCGTAATCGCATTATTGTTTTGTTCACAGATTCGAGTTGTCGAGCAACGAGTCTGGAGCAGAAGGATCCCGTGGAAAGGCAGGACTTGCGGAGCTACGTTCCGATTTCCCCCAATTGCACAAGTTCCCGCAGATCATCCAGAACGTAATGGAGGAACGATTTCAAGCTATGGAGGCGCGATTTGCGAAACTGGAGCAGCAGCTCTCCCAAGAGCGAGGCCGCATTAGCAAGTTGGAGGAGTCTGTCGGGCGAGCGGTGGGGGGCGTGATGCCCAAGGTGGAGGAGCTGCTGGCCAGGCACCTCCCACCTCAGCCCTCGCGCGGAGCGGCTCTTCATGACGTTGCTGTTGACGGCGCGTCCCTTGCACGTGATGGGCGCAGCTCAACAGCGCCAACCAACGTGCACTCACATGCCGGGATGCCGCAAGACAATTCTCAACATGGCCCAGACGCCCTCGGAGGGGCACAGCCGCCACGAGCTGATGCTTCAGCCAGCACCAAAGCGACTGCGTGTGCTCTCGTTACTGATGGAGGACGGGCAACGGCTGCCCCCGCCCAATTCAGCGCGGGCGCTTCGCCTTCCTCCAGACCCCCGGCACCGCCTCCGTCGGGAGCTTCCGCCGCGACCAACCCTCCGGCGTCGCTGCACGAGGCGGCGGAGCGAGGAGATGCGGCGGCGGTGCGGCGCTGTCTCGCCAGCGGAGCTCAGGTCGACGCGCGGCGACTCAAACTCAAACGGCAACACCGCGCTGCACTTCGCCGCAAGCAGCGGCTGCACAGAGGTCGTCGACATCCTCATCGCCAACGGCAGCGCGGTGAACAGACGCGGCTTAAGAGCACGAACTCCACTTCACTGCGCAGCCGCCGCAGGACATGAGGCGATCGTGGCGCGCCTGGTGACCGCCGGGGCCAATGTGGATTCTCGAGACGCAGATGGCGCCACCGCCGCCGCTCTGGCTGCTCAGGGAGGTCACGAGGAGGTTGTGCTTTGGTTGTTGGACCAGGGCACCCCTGTAGAAGCAGTGGACAAGGAGGGGAGGACGCTTCTTAGGTATGCGGTCGAAGGGGGAAAATCGCATATGATCACTCACGTTTTGGGGAACGGAGCCAACTCGAATACAGTAGACAACAAAGGAGAGGCTTCTCTTTTAACGGGGGTTAAGAAGCAGAACTTTCAAATAGTAAAATATCTTTTGGAGAAGGGTGCCTCGCCGTTTACAGCAGACAGGAGTAATGAATCGCCTTTGCAGTTTGGTTCCAAGAAGGGATACGGTGATCTGGTTGGGGAAATGTTGAAAGTGGCCGCCACAGGTGACACAGGTCTCTTGAAGCGCTGTCTTTGTGTGGCTGGCAGTGCGGGCGTGGTGTGGAGCTTCGTAGACGAGGCCAGTGACTTGGTGCTGGGGCCAGCGGGGGGAGACGCGCTGGTGCAGGCCGCACGAGACGGTCGCCTGGAAGTGGTGGAGGCTCTGCTTCGAGTGGGCGCGGGCGCGAAGGCAAAGCGTGAAAATGCGCTGCGGGAGGCCGCAGGAGGAGGACACAGAGGCTGCGTCGTTGCGCTGCTGGACGATGGAGTCGACGTCAATGCGGGAGACGCCTGGAAATGGACCGCACTGCATTACGCAGTCTGGAATGGGCACGCTGAATGCGTAAAGGAGCTGTTGCGGAGAGGAGCGAAGAAGGATATAACCAATTCGAATGGGAATACAGCACTACAAGTTGCTAGAGCAAATAATAAAGCAGCGTGCATTGACATTCTTGAAAACTAGAATCATTGACATAATTATAATATATTTGTGTTTCATTCACAATGTTGTTACAATTTCTTCTCTTACGTAAGAGTGAATGACATCAGACCTTTTCATTGAAGTGAGATTTTGAATTGTGCAATTGTGGAGATCAGTATGATTTTATCAAGGAACACTCAGAAAAGATGGACAAGGTTTTCCTTACCAATTTTAAATATTGTTATTGAATCTATAAAATTACAAATATTCTCAATAACGTTCAATAATTGATTGATTTTTTCGTGTTTCTGGGCGAGTCAACGGCTTTGGTCATTGGTCCCGTAAGTGTAGCGCATGTTTTTTCTCTCTCGGGAGATGGCTGTAATCTTCCCCCGCTGGATAGCGAGATCCGGTGCCGACCTACGATCCTAGCCGACGGTAGGTCGGTGCCGGATCTCGCCATCTAGCAGGGGAATATCACCGCCATCTCCCGAAGAAAACACATGCACTACACTCACGGGACTAATGACCTAAGCTGTTGACGCGCCCGGAATCACCAATCAATCGACAACAGCAATTGGACAGATTTGCACTGCGCGGCTAGAAATGGGCACGCAGAATGCGTCAGGGAATTGTTGCGGAGAGGAGCGAAGAAGAAACTTCAGTCTTCGTGTGGGAACACACCACTCACTATTGCTAAACATTATAGAGCGGCATGACGTTCTTCAAAACTAGAACCATTTACATAATTAGAAAATGGTTGCCTCTCACTCGCAGTGTTTCAATTTTTTGTTACATAAGAGTGCAAGACATCAGATCTCACTGAACTGAGATCTTTGATTGTGCAACAATGGAAAGCAGTACAATTTTATCAGTTTGAGAGAAAAGCTAAGACAAGGTATTCCTTACCAATTTACAAATTTGCGACTGAGTAGTGTTGAAATAAATGATTCACAAGGCAGATGTGTATTACTTTTATTTACGGACAGAGGGAGAGGGAGATATAGAGACAGAGATGTTGAGAGAGAGTGAGAGGTAGCGATGCTATACTTACTATCAGGATGGACATTGTAAATAGTATTTTGTATAAAAAGGCTAGAGAGTCGTCCATTTCATGAAACTGGAGTGTTCACTCGCCCAGGCCGACCGGCCAAAGCTGGGAATCCTGTCGAGTCATGAAAGGGGTATTTTGTCGTTTGATCTACACTAATTTATTCGGCACACTTTCGACCCGAGTTAAAAATTAATTTCCCTTCTGTACCTTTGAATGTTTTTACTTTCTCGTATACGTACGTATATACTGAGTAATATATTGAGAAAATTGCGTAATTATGCGGAATTTTTTGAGATTTCAATCAAAATACACGGTTTTGGGTCACTCTATACCGAAAAAGGGTTGTTTTTTTTCAAAACGTCTATCGTTTGCGAAGAACACTAGTGCCTAAACTATGCGTAGGACTGTTTTCAAACTGAATAAACTTCCTCAATTTTTCGGTTTCTCAATGGTAGAACCGATTATTAAAGAATATCAAAGAAGAGTAAAACCAAGTCTAATGTGAAAATTTTCGTGGAAAAATGTGGAGTAGTTTTTAAGAAAATAGTATTTAAGCGTCACAGTGATTGCGAAATTTTAGGCTCTTTTTCACAGATCACTTTTTGGTTTTCGAAAAACTTTAACAAAAAAGTTATTTGAAGCACATCAACTGACAAATGCAAAAATGTTTACAAATTCCTGGAAATGTGCATATTCACAAATTAAAAAATAAATCATTTGTGTAATTTTTGAAAAACCAAAGAATACGCCAAAATTAATTTTATGTCAACCTTAACCCTGCAATTATCACCTCCGTACGAAAAGTTTGAAGAAAAAATTCGGTGCTCTTTTTAGAAAATAGCTCTTAAACATAACTGAAAACGCAGAATTTTGCGCTCATTTCCATTCTAATTTCTTTGATCTGTGCCAGCCTTTCGGTTTTCTCCATCTTTCCAGACGCCCAAATTTATGTGTGTACTGTTCTTTTCCCCTCTAATATATATTATTGTATAGGGATTAGCTGTTATCAGGTAAATTTATATTATCGTGGGTTCGATGGTATGCCTCTACAGGAATTCAGTTAAAACCAAAAATATTACGTAGTATTTTAAACCTCCCCTCTTAGTATTAATTACAGGAAATATTATGTTTCTGCTCCTGTTGCTTTGGTTTCAGTTGTAACTAATAACACGTTTGCTGTGACTGATTAACAAGAAAAACAACAAAAGAAAACAAACATACACTTGACGCAACAATTTGTTATTATTAACGAAATAACTTTTTTACAATTCCCTCCCCTCTGGTTGCATGCTCGACCGTTCCCTCCTTATAATTAATTCTAAAATATAATACAATTTAATTTTAATTATGTCAAGACGATCTTAAATTAATCATCAAAAGAAAAATTTCAATCAAAGCGTCCCCGTTTTACTTTACTTTCTGACGTTTCTGCCTTCTTGACTGATGTGTTGTTCGTTCCGATTCGATTTTCAATATTTTATGCTTCCTCGATGTCCATATCATCACACACATAAGTTTCCTTCGTTGCTGTCTTTTAGTTCCGTGGTATAAAACACCTCCCACCTAGTCACGCAGTTTACACTCTGCCATTTTAAAACTTAACTACGCCGACATCGCGAGCAACCCTCTCTTTCGATCCTCTTGCTATCAGCCTTAGCTCCGCTCTCTGTCTTCCTCAACCCCCAGGTCGGTTCTCTTCGTTTGTTCATATTGTGCGCCTTTTATTTTATTCCACGCACAAACTCTTATCCTGATTGGCTGTTCGTTCGTCCATGTTAATTTATTTCTTCCTTGACCTTTGCCATCTTACGTCTTTCGTAAACTTATCCCACGGATTTTCTCACGTGTCCTTTCTTACTTGAACCAAACATTTACTGCTTTATTATGCTACTCCCTCTTGAATCACTCGTATTAATATTTTTTTTTCTTTTTCCTAAACGATCGCGTTTTCGCATCACTTCCTTTGGCCATTGTTCCGCCTATCGTGTTTACTGCGATGTTACATTTGTATTATTATCCCTTGCGATAAACCATCACAATATATGTATATATATATATATATATATATATATATATATATATATATATATATATATATATATATACACACACATATATCGAAAATCGTGTTTTACTATTTATGCACCCCTCGGCTTCACACGGCTGGTGTACAGTCGCGGACTAAGGAAACCAGTCGGATTATCAATCCGACTGGTTTCCCCCTCTCCGGCTGTTCCCCTCCTTCCGTCTCCTCTCACTCCCCTCTCTCCCACCACACCCACCTCTCAAGACCCTCCTTTCCCGCCGCTCCCTCTCCAGACGCCCTCCGACCCCCCCCCGCCCCTCTCTGCCGCACCCCCTCTCACGTCCCTCCTTTCCCACCGCCCCTCGCTTACCGACCCCTGTCCCACGCCACCCCTCTCACTAACACGATAGACCTCTAAACACATCAAAACACACGAAATTCCGTTTTGCTATTGCGAAAGAAACTGTGATTCCTTATGAATTAATGTCAATCTATCCATCCTGTAAATATTTTTGAAGTTTATCAACTGCTGGCTGTACACTGAACGTCCATCTGTCAATGTTTTGTTAATATATTGGATATCTCTCACAGTCATCTATCTCATTCACTTTTCATATTATGAAATTTTAAAAAATTTTCTGTTCCATTTTAAAAAAATATTCTTTTATACAAACATTGTCCTGACAATAACGAACACACACGCGCGCGCGCGCGCGCGCGCACACACACACACACACACACACACACACACACACACACACACAAGTACTATCCAATTTGATGCAGTTGTTCGGAAGTTACGCGCTTACATACATTTCGGCGATTCATTTTTATTTATATATTTTTTATCTCAATTTTACCGTGTCCTAATGGTAGAAACAAAACATTACTTTCAGAATATTAAGGAAAATAAAAACCTCTTCCTACATGGAAATTTCCTTTGAAAAAAATTGGAGCCGTTTTTAAGGAAATGTCGTTTAAGCGTTACTGTAAATGCGAAATTTGAAGCTCTCACAGGAATATTTTGAGTTTTCGAAAAACTTCATTAGAAATATGAAGCTCATCCACTCACAAATGCAAGAATTATGTAAATAACTGGAAATGCGCATATTAGCGAAGTGAGAGGTATTTCAAATTAGTTGTAAAGAATGGCACAAACATTCTCGTATTAGTTCTCTAATTTCTTTGGTCTGGGCTAACTCTTCGGCCACGGAAGTGCCGTACGGCAACGCACCACTAGTGAATCTATTTATTTACTATTAATTGTGGCTTACGAGGAGAAATTTCAATGCAAACAGTTCGTGCTTGTTTAGAGAAAATTATTATTTTTAGAAATTGCATGAGTTCTGATACTAATTACGCGAAATAAGCTCGTTTTTTTCCAAAATGTTCATGGCCTTTTTAAAGAGTTGTGTTTTTTACAACAGACTTTGTTTAAACCAAAAATCGCTATTTAAAATTTTGTAGTTTTGAAATGTTCTCGTTTTAACATTTTCGACAAAGCGAAAATATACCCGAAAATGAGATTAGAATTATCTTCTTTATCGTCCCTTATTACGTATGAGGAGAATTTTTTTAAAATTGGAGCAATTTTTTAGAAAAATGTCAATATTTCGCGCAAAATTACAGGGAAACTACTCACATTTTCGAAAAATCGAACATGAACTAATTTAAAGGTCCATCTTTAAGGAACAGATTTTATACGCGAAGAACTCGATCTTTAATATTATAGAAAAGATTCGCTTTTTCAATTTTCAAAAACCCTGTCAAATCAACGAGTATATATACAAATATAGTATATATACAATATAGTATATATACAAATAACTATATACTCTTAAGCGTTCTTTATGCTAACCGAAGACAAGGTTTCATAAATTATTGTGTATTTTTCTAGAAAATTTTGAAAACGTTTTTGCGGCTTCATGTCAAGCACTCTCAAAAATCAAAATATCCGTTTGAAACTCGCTAAGCCACGAGTTCATTCAGATCGATTGGTCGATTGAATTAATTGAAATGATTAAAGGCGTTGTCATTGCCAACAATACAGTTTACTTCAATAAGAGCATGGCGTTGGCTAAGTCATCGAAAGCTGCTCTGATTGAAGTGAACAGTATTGTTGGCAATGTTTGTCATTGTAATGCCTTTAATCATTTCAATTACGTAAATGCCAACGACAATTCATCGCTAAACCAACGATCTAATTAAATTTTGAAGAAAAACGGCGGAACGGTTTAGGCGCTAGCGATGACCACTGACAAACGGACAGACACGTTTTCACGACACTCGATTTCTCCGTATCAAGAACTCACAAAACATTGATTCTGGCTACACCACGTGTTTGAGGATATTTTTTCTAAATATAATAACAGGAGATATCCACTTTTTCGTTGCTAAATCCCGGCAATAAGAGTTTTTCTGCGTCAAGTTCGCCGTTTTCGAGCGCATGATTACATACGTTCTCTAGTTACAAAGACCATCGTAAGGCGAGAAAATAAATAACATGAACAAAATTTTCTCAAAAATAGCTTCTAAGTTTTTTACATATTTTGGTGGCAATAGTGCTAAATGATCCACGATGATATAAATGCCATTATGCTCCATTATTACGTTTTTTCAAAAATTGAAATTTGTTTTACTTTCTCTCATATCAATAATATTTACATTAACGGCGATTAGTTCCCTTTAGTGCATTTATTAGTGCATGAGCTTCAAATGATGTTTTATAACGGTTCTCGAATACTGACAACTTTTACGTGAAATTGAGCTCATCTTTCCGTTGTGTCAGAAATGTTCAAACGCCGTTTTCTGAAAAATTGATCCATGTTTTACTTTCTCGTATACATACGTATTATACGTAGTATAGAGAAAGTCATGTAATGCTGCGGAAAATCGATTTCGATATTTTAATGGAAATACCCGTTTTGGGATCCCCTTATACAGAAAAAGTGATTTTTTTCAAAACGTCCGTGCGTCCGTCTGTCTGACTCTGCCTCTCTCTGTCTCCGTCCGTCCGTCAATCTGTCTGTGAATACTGCTATTGATAATATAAAATATAAAAAACCTAAACACAATTTACCATCAAATAAAGAAGTGATTGACGTTTTATTTTATAACATAAGGGAAGTAAAATTAAGAGTTAATGCAAGTGCTAAACTTGTTATTTCATTCATGAGTGCTTCAAATGATGCCTTATGAAGTTTCTCGAAAACTCAAAACTTTTCAGTGAAAATGAGATAAGATTTAAGAATTTGTAGAAACACAACACCATTTTCTCAAAAACGGAGCCAAATTTTCTTTTAAACTTTTCAAAGGGATAGTGGTAAATGAACTGTTTAAGATGACAAAATATTTTGCTGTTTTTAAAAAAATACGCAAATACATTTTTTAAGTATCTCTCACGCCGTTGACATGCACATTCCAGCAATTTGTATACATTATTGCATTTAAAGAAAGATTTTGGAGCCATTTTTCAGATAATCTTGTTTTTATAATTTTTTTAAGATTGCAAATATTGCAAGCAGTATTGCAAGAAAACTACTAAAATATCTGAAACAATGTACATTACCTTCAATAAAAACTACTTTTGGACAACAAATTTCATTTGAAGGGTAAATCTCTGTCTTCAATTTTGTAATTGTAGGTAGACGCCGAAAAAATTCAAACTTGCAATTTTCGGAAATTCAGAGTTAACGGTGAAAATAGAACATACGCCGCCTTTATAAATGTATTTTACTCTTTTCTTCCAAAGAAATAAAAAAATTGGAACCAGTTTTGAGAAAATATTGAAAATGTCCGGGGGGTTCATGTAAAGTACCCCCAAATTGTAAAGAATGTTTGTCATGATTTCAAAGCATCAACTAGAGACAGATCGACATTGGATTCTTGAATTTGGGAAAGAGAGTCCATGTGGTTTAGGCGCTAGTTGTGTTCAGAGGGACGGACGGTCGTTTGCTTCCAATTGATTTTTCAGCATCAAGGACTCACAAAAGAGAAATTTTTGCTACACCACGTGTTGGAGGATCTTTTTCTCTTAATTTAGCACGTCGTTTTATGCATTTTTCCGCCACCAGAGCTCGACGATGAATTTTTTCCGCCGAAAATCGGCCGTTTTTTCGCGCATTGCATAACTTTCTTTATACTACGTATATTACTTCGTATATACGAACGTATACGAGAAAGTAGCTAGAGGTGCTACAGAATTGCACACACTTCCTCGTAAAATTTTCTAATTTCTTTGGTGTGGTCTGACTAAGGTCTTGCTCCATTTTCTCGCCAGCTGCCATCTATCGACGCCAAAGTACATTTTTTTTTACTTTTTATCTACTTTTTTCTTTCCTGGTGGAACAACCGAATTATTACTTAAAACATATTAAAGAAGAGTAAAACTCGTCCAAACTAGAAATTTTCGTTGAAAATTTTGAAGCAATTTTTAAGAAAATGGTGATTAAGCATTACTGTAAAAGCGAAATTTGAAACTCTTTTTCACAGGAATCTATTGATTTTTCGAAAAACTCCATTTGATGTCATTTGAAGCACTTCCACTTACAAATGTAATGCACACGAATCGATGAAAATGTCCATATTAACGGCGTGACATATGTCCAAAAAAATACATTGGTGTTATTATTGAAAAAAAAACAACAAACAAATAAAATCAAGTTTACATCATATTAAACAGTGCAGTTAGAACTATCTATTGAAGAATTCTAAGAAAAAAATTGGAGCCATCTTTGAGAAAATGGTGTTTGAGCGTTTCTGAAAATGCAGAATTTTGTGCTAATTTTTTCAGAAAACTGGAGTTTTCGGAAAACTATTTGGCATTATTTAAAGCATCAATATAATAATGTTAAGAACTTGCCCCTAATGTAAATATTAGACGTGAGGGAGAAGTCAAAAAATATAATATAAATATAATAATGTAAAGAAATCGCATTTAATGTAAATTTTACAGACGAGCGACAAGTAAAAAATATTTTTTTTTAATTTTTGGAAAAACAAAAGAATAGAGCTATACGGCGTTTATGTAATGATATAGGGTTCGTCAGCGTTAACCTTACCAAAAATTTGGAGCCTTTTTAAGAAAATTTTTAAAATGACCGGGGTCTTCATGTGAAGTACCCCCAAATTTTAAAGAATGTTTTTCAAAATTCCAAAGCTCCAACTAGAGCTAGAGCGACGAAGGATTCTTCACTTTGGAGGGGATCGTACGCATGGTTTAGGCGCTAGTAGTGTTCACGGAGAGACAGACAGACAGACGGAGAAACGGAGAGAGGGACTGACGTTGAGACAAACTGACGTTGAGACGGACTGACGGAGAGACACACGTTTTGAAAAATATCACTTTTTTGGTATCAGGGTACCATTACGTGTATTTCCGTTCAAATCTTGAAATTGAATTTCCGCGGCATTACATAACTTTCGCTATAGTACGTATATTACTCCGTAAATACGTATGAATACGATAATGTTAAAAGCCTTTTTCCCGGACGTCTTCACCAGGCTGTATATAAATGACAAACAGTTGTCGAATGTGCATTGAAAAAAATGAAGTTTTTAGAACATTTTACATTAAAGAACAAGGCAGCTAACCGTATTATACCATTTTATTTATCTGTTACATCGTACATATCAGCTTCCCTGGCAGTTGCAGCTCCGAGAAATGGTTTCTCAATACACGCATATGTTATTAAGAAAGACAACTTTTACTTCCTGTTAATTTTGGAAGAATATTACGTGTTAACGGAAAAGTAGACAATTTAATAAATTTAAATGAAAATAGCATGTCTAATCTTGACATAGATTTGCGTCCGTTGTGCCTTGTCCATAAGACAAATGGAACATACCAAATATCTACAAATCACTTTATTTTATTTATTTTACGATTAAAACTGATTTCCTAACATGTTTGCGTATGTTTTATACGTCGCACTTAAGAATGATCCTAGTGTACATATGTTTTAAAACGAGTTATTAAAAAACACTATTCTACAAACCCAACTCTCTCTGAAGAAAGAATCGCGGAATTCTTTCGATAACACCAACAAAGAAAAGTAGCACCGATCTATGAATACACTCTATAAAAGACACGCATTTACAAATATAGCAAGCTCTATGCAAAAAAAAAAATAAAACAAAAATGTATATATCTAACTCTTTAAATAAGGAAGTGGAAGTCTTCACAAGTAGTTCACAAACATAAATGGCTCTATGCTGTGCTGTGATGTAATGATTGATAACATCATACAACGTATTAAATTGGTGATTTTTTCCATATTCTACTGTGAAGTATATGCCACATTTCGAGCGCTAGAGATTATATTAGTATTACCTAAATATAAATTTACTATCAACACACACACTCAATAACTGAAATAGTAAGTTTGAGACAAACTAATAAAAAACATATAATTCAAGAGATAGAAAATATGTACTACAATCTACTATTAAGAGAGAAAACAGTACCTAATTTTTGATTGAATTCTATCGCGTACAGATACTAGAAAAAAATGTAATGTCTGACAATGCTGCTAGAGAAGACATGAATTTATTCCTTTTCGAACACTGTATTTCACGCTGATTTGTAAAAGAGCTTCGCCGAAGAAATAAAGAATTTGCAGATTTTGAATAGTTTACATCGCCTGCACACTAGCTCTTCCCGATTATAAATACGTAATAAATTGTTAATTTTCATCCATATTTTCTTTGAAATCTGAATAAATAAAAAAAGTCTGTTAAGTTACACCATTTATATCTCAAGAACGGCTGGACCAATTTTAATTATCTCTGATTTGTAGGATTCATCTCCAAATTGTAGAATAACTATTATAATATCAGAAAATTTAAGGAAAATAGTAATTCCGACAATGTAGAACAAAATTAAATATTCATGCCAAATGCAACCCGCAACAGCCGGCTTTTGAAATTATGTAGTTAAATACCTCATAAACGAAGCGTTCTAGAGCATTAGAAGCTAAAATTTTGAGGGTGAAGTCCTCGAAAACGTTTCTCACACCGTAATCTACAGGATGAGATCTTCCTGAACGTTCTATTACTTTCTTGGTGCAGAATCTGCAACTAAATGTGAATGAGATAAACACAAAGAGACAGAGAGGGAGGGGGAGAGGTGGCGAGAGGGAGACAGAGAGGAAGGGAGAGACAGAAAGGGTGAGGGAAGGAGAAAGATGGAGATGAATGGCAAAACATTGAACAAGAAATTCAACGGCCAGGACGGTTAGATTGAGGCAGTAAAATCGTCACTAAAGAGCGTAGTCGAAACTATTAAAGTTAAAAACGAAGTTACTCATAACAAATGAAATTCCTTTGAGCAGAGGGTTAAGGAGGAACAAGGGGTCATAAATGAAGACGTAACAGAGCTAAAGTTAATTAATGCGTCTGCCACGAGCAACGCGAGTGAAGCTTTGATAGCCGATCTAAAGAGCTCGCGAGTTTGGAAGCAAAAATTCAGAAGTACGCGAGCAGCAGCCGACTTCAGGCGCGTGATGGAAGGACGCTGGGAAGAGCGCCTCGTATCTCGAATACGTAGTCGATAATGTCGCGACTTTGTAACCCTCACATCCGCGGCGTCGATGACATATCGGTTAGCCTATCGGACTGTTATACCCAAGGTCGCCCGGCTGCAGCGACTACACTCCGTCAGGCCGACGCCGCCGTATCTGCTGAGTAGCGGTGGTAAATAAACTTTGTGGGACAGACGACTATGATGTCTCTGAGAGCCCTTTTAATGTAGAAGAAAGAAATCCCGTAAAACTCCAGCAAACCCGCGCGTGCCTCTAAGAGTGGAGTAATACTCAATATTTCGCAAATGACGATCGATAGCGCCGGTGAAGGGTATTGTAGTTTATGTGTATTAGGTTTGGTTTTATTTAAACCTATTCATTTAAAAGTTTCTATGGCGTACGTTCTTTCGGGATACAGTCGGTAGCCCGAATTGTTCCCTGCTCGAGTGGCTTCCTGTTGGCGCCCAAAGATTACCCATTAGAGTTACATTCAGAATTACAGGAAAGCTATGAAGAGACAGGTAAGTTGCAGCCAGCGAGGCGACGGATGCTGCAAACCCCAGTTGGCCAGAGCATCCAAGACGGCTGCCCGCCACAATACCCATACGGCTAGCAACAATCGAATTGATGTCAGAGAACAAATGAACAGCAATCCAATCATAGCCAGATACGCTCTAAAATCCCCAACATTCTGATACAATTATTCAGAATTTGCAACAACAATTTTTATTCTCGACAAATATTTTTATGCAACGAGCTGATCATGTACCGCGTATATTTTAGTACATATATTTCATAAGTCAGTAAAGATTCTCAATGAGGAATCACATGATTTTCTTTATTAACTCAGTCACGCAAAGGACGCCAACAGCCGTTTGTTTTGTCACTGGTCATGACTTGTACTCTGGTATTGACTTTAATGTTTGAAAATGTGGCATGTTGCAACACCTTGAAAGTAAAAACAGTACACTATATAAAAGGATGTAGTGCCTTTGTTCAAAGAAATCACAGTATACGTATCTACAGTAACAATAATAATAATATAAATAATAATAAGAAAATTAGTGACCTCGAAATACAACAATGCTGATTATCAAAAAGACGCAAAATAATTTTTCATTAAGTTATTTGGATAAAATTCAGGACAAGCAATTTAATTACTTTCGAATAACACTGCATCTAATTAAATAAAGTATTTTATGAAGAACTGTCTTCGCGAATTCTGCAATACAATATTACACTACGTGAACGTCCAACAGTTCTTTACTTTCATCCTAGAATTTAAAAAATGGTGTTTCATGACATAGCAAGTGAATAATAAACATTTAATGGCTCGTTGCCCCCTTCCTTTAAGCCTTGTTGTCGCATGTCAGCTCTGGCAAGCAGCAACGCACTGAGCACGACTTCATAGACGCCACTCAGGGCCCAGAAAATACACAGTTCTCATAGTTGTAAAGTTTTACCTCACGAGACCTTGCCAGGGTGAAATAAAACATGCTGCTACTGATAATTTTCTAGAAATTTTCGAATAATATTGCATGTTGCTAAAATCGTCGCCTTCTGCATGGATGTATATAAAGAAGTGGGTACCTCTGACGTCTTCGAAGACTGCATTAATGATTTGTATATTACCCCGGTAGCAAAAATTACTATTAGTATAACTTGGCTGAATTAATATGACCATAGTTGTTTAAATTCAATAAACAGATCAGTATATTTCTTCATCTTTTCATTGTAGGTAGCTTGAATATTGCAAGTGTCTGGTATTGTAATTCCGATCAGATGTGCGGTCTTCTTCAATTGATTTAAAGGATAATCTCTGTTTTATTGTGTACAATGCCTTTATCGGTAATGATTTTTCTGCTCCGGTATAATTTTGGTAGATCAGTGTCCAATACTTTCTCTGTGAAATATTGTAAGGAACTGTGCGTTGCTTAGTTTTATACTCTTATTGCAGCTAATGATTTTCAACCTGACACAATCTATATATATAAAAGAAAGTCGTGTTAGTTACACTATTTATAACTCAAGAACGGCTGTACCGATTTGGCTGAAAATTGGTGAGCAGGAAGCTTAGAGCCAGGAGACGGACATAGGATACTGTTTATCCCGTTCGACAGCGTTCCTGTGTGAGAACGCACGTTTTTGCACGTTTTTTTCGCGTGATTTCGCATGTTAGCGGTCATTGTTGCCTGTTGTAACCCATTGTTGTAACGCCGCACTGATAACAGAAGGCGATAATGATAGCCGCCTTTCGTTCGCCGTTATATCTGTATATAGTCGTGTTAGTTACACTATTTATAACTCAAGAACGGCTGCACCGATTTGGTGAGCAGGAAGCTTAGAGCCAGGAGACGGGCATAGGATACTGTTCATCCCGTTCAGGCGCGGCTCGTCATTAAAGGCTGTAAGGCGGAGCCTCCCCTACAAAAATCGCCGCCAAAAGAATGTAAAAAATATTTATAAATGTATTTATTTATTTATTAATAATGGCTTTCTGAGTTATATTATGTAATAATTATATCAAAATTTTTATATGACAGTGCTACAACGCTCGTTCGTAACGCATTTGAAGCTGTTGACAGGGAAGAGAAAAGCGTTAGGCTCCCACTTCATTCTGCCATAAGCCCCTATGTAAAACGAGGAGGGCGTGACGTCATGCATTCACTGCACAGGCTTACGGGCGGACGAAGGCTGCGGCCTGGCAGCCTTCAAGGGTCAGGACCTGGGCGCGGCCGAAGCTTGGGTGGGCGTAGGGTGTGAAGAACGGCGTGCTCACCAGATAGCAATACTATGCAGCTCAGTGAGAAGCACTGAGCATTAACTAGTTGTTCAAATACGCGGTAGGATCGCTACTCCTTTATCGAAATGTGTATACAAATACATTAATTAAAAACCAAGTCCTAATGAAAAACGTAGACAAAACTCTGTCAAAGAACACGTTCCCCTGCTGTCCCCATAAATGAAAATCTAGTACTACCCCCGAATTAACTTCATGAACTGGCGGGAAAATCGACACGCCCTGCTTTCTGAAGTGCCGTTAGGTACGCACCACAGAGCAGTTTTTGTATGGTACGAAATTTAAGTGGTTGTCTGTTGTCTTGTTAGCGGTGTAGGTGAATTGTTCGTAAGTCATAGTGTGCTAGTGTAGCTGCGTTTGCTTCATTTGTGGTGTTGGGTAGTTTTATGGATTTTATTGGTGTTGGTGTATTTGTTGTAAAATGAATTCAGTGAACAATATACGTGGTAACAATTTGGATCTTCATTCGAGGATACAGGTGAAAACCCTTGCAGAACGTTGTTTTTCCACTCTCAAAAGGATGAAAACCTTCATTCGAAACACAATGAAAGATCGACTGTGTGCGTTGGCAATGTGTTCCATTGAAAAGGAGTTATTGTCATCACCGAACTTCAATGAACTCGTCATAGACTACTTTGCAGAACAGAAAGAGAGCAGAGCTGACTTCATTTATAAACAAATAAACTAACGTAAGCCAAATATTATAAGTATGTAACGTTAACATAGATGTGCTGCGGTGCACCCCATCCCCAGCAATTAAACAGTTGCAGCCTACCCCATTTAGAAAACCACGAGCCGCGACTGATCCCGTTCGACAGCGTTCCTGTGTGAGAACGCACGTTTTTTGCACGTACGCAGTGCAACAAGGATAGTACAGTTTCTCACAGTGAGTGCGACGCGAGAAAAAGATGGGACCGGCTGTTAAGGCGGAACAGAGTTCGCCGGGTCAGCTAGTATCTATATATATAAAAGAAAGTCGTGTTAGTTACACTATTTATAACTCAAGAACGGCTGTACCGATTTGGCTGAAAATTGGTGAGCAGGAAGCTTAGAGCCAGGAGACGGACATGGGATACTGTTTATCCCGTTCGACAGCGTTCCTGTGTGAGAACGCACGTTTTCGCGTGATTTCGCATGTTAGCGGTCATTGTTGCCTGTTGTAACCCGTTGTTGTAACGCCTCACTGATAACAGAAGGTAATAATGATAGCCGCCTTTCGTTCGCCGTTATATCTATATATAGTCGTGTTACTTACAATATTTATAACTCAAGAACGGCTGTACCGATTTGATGAGCAGGAAGCTTAGAGAAAGGAGACGGACATAGGATACTGTTTATTTCAGCTGCTGTCTGGAGGAGAATTCTAGAGACCGGCTGCTCTGAACGCTAGTTTCCGTGGTTTCTCGGATCAACCCCAGGCGAATGCCGGAGCAGTACCCTACCAAACGGGCCACGGACCGCGCGCGATCTGTCCTTCCTCTTCCTTGTCCTATCCTCTCCCCTTACACACACACTTACACTAACATGCACTACACTTCCACATATTTCGGGAGACCGGTCGGGAGCTTAGAGCTTGTCCCGGCTGAGGCGGTGCCCCGCTGGTGGGAGAGTCCAGGTTAGGGGGAAGCCCCACTAGCCGACGGTAGGTCGGCACCGGATCTCACCATCCAGCGGGGGAAGATCACCGCCATCTCCCGAGAAAAAAACATGCACTACACTAACGGGACTAATGACCGAAGTAGTTGACGCGCCCGGAAACACGAAAAAATCAATCAAACGATACTGTTTATCCCGTCCGACTGCGTGCCTGTGTGAGAACGCACGTTTTCGCACGTTTGCGCGTGATTTCGCATGTTTTCGCGTGATTTCGCACGTTTTCATGCGTTTTCGCACGTTTTCACGCGTTTTCGTATGTTTTCGCGTCTTTTCGCCTAAGTTTTCTGTGCAGAAGCGTTCTGCAGCGGAGAACAAGCAAGCAATCAAGCAAAGATACAAATGAAGCTAATAAAAGCGTGTTAAAAAGTGAAGTGAAGTATAATTAACAATGCCGCGACCAAGACGATCGAATCTTTCCCGACAAAGCCGTAATGCAAAAGGATATGAAACATTGCTAATGAAAGGACTGAAGAAGAACAAGAAATTGCACGTGAAGTGCGCCGCGTTAGTATGGCTTGACTTCCTGCTTCTCAATCACAAGAGCAACGGTGCCTGGCTTACCACCGCACAATTTACGCCTAAAAGTTGGCTCCATAGTAATCATGCTTCGAAACATAAACCAACCAAAACAGTGCAACAGTACGCGTTTGGTGGTTAGAAAATTGATGAACAATGTAATTTACGCGACGATACTCACAGGAAAATTCAAAGGTGAGGAAGTTCTCATTCCGAGGATCCCGATGATCCCAACCGATATGACGTTTCAATTTAAAAGACTTCAATTTCCGATCCATCTTGCATTCGCCATGACCATCAACAAATCACAAGGCCAATCCTTGAAAGTTTGTGGTTTGAATGTAGAATATCCATGTTTTTCCCATGGTCAATTATATGTGGTATGTTCACGGGTCGAAAGATCATCTGCGTTGTTTGTGTTTGCACCTGTTTAATAAAACAAAAAATGTCGTGTATCGCAAGGTGAAGAGTGCAACCTATGCACCAAAATACAGGAACAATAATGAATGATTAATCTACTTAATTTTTTTACTTGTATTTTCTAATAATCAATTTAACTTCATAAATTCTAAAATCTGCTTGTTTATTGCCTTTAACAGCCGGTCCCTATGATTACAGCTTTGTATTTCTCTCTTAAACAAAAATCAATTCCAAAAAAACGCTCTGCTACGTAATAGATTTTTTAATTACCTATTTAATATCAGAGCGTTTTTTTAAATTCTTCTTTGTTTGAGAGAAAAACACAAACCTGCAATTGCTTTATTATCACGAGTGCAACAAGGATAGTACAGTTTCTCACAGTGAGTGCGACGCGAGAAAAAGGTGGGACCGGCTGTTAAGGCGGAACAGAGTTCGCCGGGTCAGCTAGTATTGTATATTTTCTATAACGAAATGGCAGCGCCTACAAGTAGCATCTACCGTGCCATCCTTGATGATCTATTTATGGTAATTTCTCATGCTGATTACCTGATCTTGGAGAGAAGACATAAAGCCCTCTGTCTCGGGAAACAATCCTCCAAAAGTCAGCCAAGCGTTCGATGTAGTTTTATCAACAAAGGGATGATTCAGAGCGTGGGCATGCTTACAATGAAGGGTTTTCTGCAACCAGGAGAGGAATTTATCAACATCAGATGTGCTTGGGAATTCATTTGCGATTGCTAAATACAGAGGAGATAATCCATTATCTGCCATCACGACGCCTATGTGTAATTCAGATACCTTTTTTTACTTGATGTATGATTTAAGCGCTCTTGTTTTGCCTACTCAGTAAATTGCTTAAATCGATCATGCCACCTGAACCTCTATCTCTTAACAGCTGAGTATGGGTGATAATATCTGAAAATTGTCAGGATATTATTTATTTTCCCTTGAATATCTTTTGTATCTGTACTAGTCCAATGTATCACTCCAAACGTGTAGATTAACGCTGGCACTGCATAAGTATTGATTGCCCTCATTAGATTTATGTTATAGAGTGTCGGTTGTGCTAAGCATTGAGCTAAGCTCTAACCAGATACATATTTACGACCTCACTTTTTGTTGTGGTCTCTCCTGTGCTTTGACTGTTTTATTCCTAAGTACTTGTATACTCACCTTTCATCCAACTATCTATTTTATTTTGAATTTTCCAATTTATACCCTTCAATTTTCATTTTTCCATGGCATATGCTTTAAGTTCTACAATTTTCTAGTCGAAAATCTACGCGAACATTTCTGCTCAACATTTCTATCACTGATAGGCTTTGCCTGAGATCACGTATTACAGTGAACTTTAAGATCATACATATACAGTAAGTGTGACAACCTCCAGACCTTGCCTTGGTGTCTTGCAATTACATAGCCCTTTCCATTGTTCAGTATTATCGATAATGGGTTAAGTGCCAGATAGAACCATAAAGGTTGAATGAGTCTCTCTGGAAAATTCATTTCTTCACCTGTGTTCATGTGTTTAAATTATAATTTCTTCCTGATGCCTGGATGATTGGGGTTACTTCTCATTGGACCATTAGATGCTCCAATATGTTAATAATATTTGAACTGATTTTTTAATTTTTAATATATCTAGTAACCAACTATGCGGGACAGATTCGACGGTCTTTTTATAATCAATATTCGCTGTGTATATATTTCTATTTGCCTTATAGGCTTGTTTGAAACCCACTGAATCAACGATTAGTTGCTCTTTATATCACTTGGCTCTGTATATCCCTTCTGGCAGAATTTTATTTGCATAATAATGGTCTTAGATTGCTTTACTTTAGACAGCTGTAAATATTTTATATGTAGTTGGGAGGCAATTAATTGGCCTATAGTTATTAAGATTCTTTTTGTCTATTCCTTCAATCAAAAATGTGATCTTCCGGTACATGAACTTACGGACTATGTGAGACTGTTCAACAAATGCATTAAAGTAATGATCAAGCATGAACATTGATGAATTTTTTAGTCAATAATTATGGATAGAATCATTTCCAGCTGCCTTCCAGTTGTGTGTGTTTTGAATCACTGCAGATAAATTCTCTGTAGAAATGTGAAAATGTAGCATTTCTTCAATAATGTCAGCAAAATGTGTTTCCGTCTGAAACCAACTGGTGCATGAAATCTGCGCCATATTTTACTGCTACTTTTGCTCTATCAGATGAAGTTTAATAAGAAAATGGGAATCATCTTTGCGAAAATTTTTAAAATTAACGCATCGTGAGCACTCAAAAATCGTAATTCTTGTCTCATCAAATTTGGAGGGTCTCACATTCGGTCATGTCGATGTCAGAAATTCGATTTTGGAGAAATCGTCGGAATTGGTTATGCTCCAGCGTTACACCCACACGGACGGACGTTTTGCCACTAGAGAATTTTTCGGAATGAAGAACCAAAGATTCTGACTATACAACACGTTAAACGAATTAATTTACATTACTGGTATTAATTATTACGACGTAAACTAAATATTTACAATTAAATCCAGAATTTTTGGAAATTCCAATCTTCAAAAAGTGCCAGTTCGACACTCTTGCGCTTCCTTTAGTGTAGAGAGTACTTAAATAGATCGATGAAGAATTACGTCGATACAATTTGCAAAGCCTTAGGTAATCGTAACCAATAATAGGAGAAAGTTTCTATTGTTGAGCACCCGGGACACCCAGAAAAAACAAGAGGCTTGGGACAAAAGCTCCACGGGCCCTGAATACAGGGCATATTTTACATATATGTCAAACAAAAATTCCTCCCGCCATCCCACCCAATGATACAGACACATTCAACCCCACTGGTTTTGATTATGCATTTCCCGTCCTAATTCAGCAAAATTTGCATTCTCGACATGACATTTCCTGTCTAATTTGACCATCACCTGGGTTACTTCCATCCTAAGCTGCACTTGTTCATTATATTAAGAAAATTGTAGCCATTAGTGTTCTTATATAGTGTCCAGTCAGTTTAACACATTCGTCAAGTTTTGAGCGACAAATTTTTCCTTGTTTCTTTCCGCTAACTTGCTAACCAAAAATAAGTCCATAATAAGACCTACCATACCTTATGCCGGCTTGGCGAAATTTAGCACCAATCAATTTACAAAATCTTCAGACAATACAAAATAAATGTATATACATACGCGTATATGAATATATTGCGTACCTTTATACTTATTTTATAAAATAAAACATTATTTTGATTGTTTTATCATAATTATAAGAAATCTTGGTTTTACCTATTTAATATTCCATGAAAAGCCGTTGTTATTATTAATCGCATTAGAAGCAACCATACGTTTCTTAACAGCAGTTTATATAGACATCAAATTGTTAGTAGTGAAATTAGTGTTAGTAGTGAATGTGAAGGGCCTGAATCTATTGAGCATATCTTTTGGCAATGCAATTTGAACATGAAAGGAAAGAAATGTTATTCAGGTTGTGCAAATTTAATAAATATGGTCCTTTTTCTATTTATTCATTGTTATCGGTTTTAGACAAATATATTATCTCTATAATTGTAAATTTTATTTTAAAGATTAGTAAAAATATTTAATTTTATAACAGTTACTTATATTTTTTTGTAAACATTTTTTGTTTGTTTCTTCGTAGCTTCTTCTTATTTATTCTGTAATTTATTGTTTTCTTTATTTTAAAAATTGTCAGGTTTTTTAAATTTTATTTTTTTAATGTGTTTTGGCTCTGTAAACATATGTTTTAATGCTAATAAAAATACACTTTACTATACTATTGTATATTCCTCCATGGCAAAAGTGTTGGAATTCCGATTAAATCGAGCTACATATGCTTAAGACGCTATTAGCACGCTTTGTTACAAACCAACAGTCGGATCAGCTGGGTCCAGTTTGCGTCACAATATTAGCAAATCGGTAGTGCACATAACGAGCAAAAATCGGTACGCCGGATACCCACGTTTTTCCATCATGACTGTGTTGTGATCGGGGGTTCTTGCGCATGGTATCCGACATCAGCCAATGAGCACCAGTTTGTGTCACAAAAGTGGCGGAAATTTTAAATACAGTCTGATACCAAAATTATCACCTCGTTGCAAGACATTGAAACAGACTTATGAAGCATGGCTTTAAAATATTGCATCTTGTTATTCTCGGTTGGTTACCGTAAAAAACTCTCACTGTACCAGTTTCAAAATGTTTCTCAACAATTCTTGCCCTCCATGCAACATGGCGGCCAGCGTCTGCTCTGGCTTTTCAAAGGAAGTGTCCGTGCTGTGATCACGTTGTTCGTGACGCAAACTGGTGATGTGCAGAACTAAAGTCGGTGCACCGGGGAAACCCACCCATGTATTTCCACCATGGTCGGGATCGTGTTGCAACGTAAGATATCTTCGCATATCGCAAAGCTATTAAATGATTTATGGACGGTCTATGTGTCTATATGCCTTGTTTCGAAGCTTCGAGGCAATATGTTGTCCGTGATTTTTTGCACGGCAGAGCAGTAAAAATATGCAAGAGCACCGGCGAATGCATAGCGAAGTCGCTAGCCTTCACCACAGATGTCATGGCTCGATTCCTGTCGAATCTCATGTGAAATTTGTTCCAAGAAAGCGAGTTTGGCTGTTTCCCTGGGGCTAGTCCAACCCCTGTGAAGTGTCCTAAACCCTACCCCTATCCTTATTCCTTCCCAATTCTGGCCGCTGGGTAGTGACGCAGGAGCGCGTAGCAGGAGGCGCGTACGCGGAGATGCCACCTTGCGGTCCTCTTGACAACTGATTGCGACGTGTCGTAACATGACAAATAAAGTTAATGGAGGATTACTCCCCAGCGCAAAGCGCTCGACGCCCCTTAAAGGGGCTTCGGGGCTTAAGGGACTTGTAGACGCAACAATTTTTAAAAAAATAGTAGGAAAAACGTAAATAAACCCAGCTAAGGTATTGATATTTTCTTGAAATTTTTAATGTTGAAAATCAGATTCTAACACCGTTATTTGCCAACAATCTTCATTTTGTCTTTTCATAACTCTCCATTGCAAGAATGAAGGAAAGGCGATTTTTAGAAGTCGTCCGCCAAAGATACTGATTCTCCCACTCCACGAATGTAAAAAAAAGCCATTTCGAAACCTTACCACCAAACTTACTCGCCACTTCATTTAGTTAACTAAGGTTTGAATGAGACAATTAAAAAGCGCGCTTGATTGTAAATCGACACAAGGATCGATAGATACCATTTAGGGTTGCCAGATGTGTCTTCAGAAAATAGTGAACCGGGGGGGGGGAAGAATACATAAAACATATTTTTGAACAATGACATTTTCTTATATTAATATAACAATCATCTGCTTTAATATTATATGATCTTTAAATAATTATGTTGCAGTTAATAACTTATAATTAAAAATATGAACGTCATCATTACCTGTTTTAGTAAAATTATCTTTGGATAACAATCTTTGGATTTGACTTATTAGTTACCTCAATTATTACATGAACTGTCTCTCTTACTCTTAATTATCTTAACTATTTTCGACAATACATTTTGCTTGATTGAGTATCTTTTACGTTATAAATCTTTGTGTATAATTCTTTAACTTCCTTAATTATACGGAATGTTAAAAAAATGTACAGCTGGCTTCGAACTAACTCAACCTTCATTCTGAAGCATTAGTCGGTCCAAACATATTTCTTAACACTGAAAATTCATTGGGTTGGAGTCCGGAACTGACGCACAATATTGAAACAATTTCAGTATATTTTGCTCCGCAACTAAGGCACTGCGGCGCGGACCTTGGCGATAGTCAGGTTTCCAAAAGGTCAAAGTCAGCTCTAATGGAGTTTAAAAAGAGATATTTTTACATGTTCACTAATCTCAATTTTTTAATTAGTGAATAATAATTGCAATAGTGAACATCTGGCAACCCTAATACCGTCTCCAAAGATAGATACATTGGAGTTTATGTCTGGGAACTAAGCAGGTGATAACTAAAATCGATTAAAAAATGATAAATTTTTTTGTTAATCACTGCTCCGTATTTAATACCGTATGCATGCTTAAACACTATTGGTCTTAATTTCATGAATGAAATAGTATTCATAATTGTAGTCGTAGGAAGACACCGAAAAAAAATTAATTTTCACAAGTTTCAAAAAATCAGGGATATTAAGGAAAATTAGTTCTGCGCCATTCTTTTAAGCGAAATCTGGCAACAAAAATTATTCAAAATATTCTTTGCCATTTTTTTATTTTGAAACTGTTTCTGGGTCTTCATGTAAAGTACCCCCAAAATTAAAATATCGGTTCCAAATTCAAGGTGCCGCAACATCAGCCTTGTCGATTGGAGTTCAATTTTGGTGAACATACTGCTTATGGTTTGGCCGCTAGTGATATCGCAGACTTACGACATCAATCAATTTTTCGGTAACAATGACCCACAAAACATGAATTCTGACTACGCCATGCGCTAAGGAAAGTAATTTACTATATACTAGTGAAAACCCGTCAAAATTTGACGGTGAGATCTGAGATAAATGTAAAATACTGTGCCCAGACTAATGTTCACAAAACGTTGCATTGTTTGGATCTTCAGTGTATAACGAAGATATTCTGCAGAATATCTTCATCACATGTAATATTCTTCATCACATGTGATGCGAGTTCCCAAAATTTTGAACACGTATGGCCCATGACCAGGTGGCAATGCAATATCGGCGTCAAATGACACAAAAGAAAGAACACTATTATACTGACGGATATTATTTCTAAAGTTTTTTGATGTGTCATCATGTCCTATAAACAATTTTGATTTCTTCTGGCATATTGCTCGAAGATAAACTTATTTTCCCATTTAAGCAACAGAGTAAACTCGTTTGCAGAATTTCTCTCACATGCGAAGTACAAGGCAGAACAAACTGACATTTCATAGACAACAACCCAGCAGAAAACGAAATTACCTCACTATCACGACACTCACGCTGACTTTCTCTTTCCCTGTGTCCAGTTAATGTACGTTTGCGTCTTTTGGGGCGCGTGGGCAACGATTCGGAATTCGACATAACCTGTGAACAGCTTCACTACTTCAGTACAACCGAGCAAAACACACTGTCCGAATGTTCTCTACAAAATACACCACAAAAGCAAATACATGCAAACTGTCAACGCCACAATGCAATTATCACACTAAAACAAAACCTTGACGAATTGTAAACAAATCTCAACAATCAAAACAAAACATCAAGCAGCGCCATCCTTTGGAAGAAAACAATTGACTATCGATAAGCGTACTATTAAAGAAATATTTAATTAATTAATTTACACCGTAAATGTTGGTGAATCAACACAAACAATATCTAATAACACATCTAGGGATCACATTCTTTCATTTAAAGGAAAAAATACTACAATCGGTTCAGTAGAAGCTCTAAACGAAGCCATGGCAAAATACCTTATTTTTTTAAATATATCTGTACTAATATATAAAGACAGAAGTGCGTTGTCTTCCAACGCGGTAATCTCTGAATCTACTGAACCAATGCCGATGAAACTTTTGTGCTAACTTCCTTTAAAGGTCTGGAGTACTATAGGCTATGATTTACAACCATAAACCGTAATATATTTACAAAATAATTACTTTTCTCGACATTTTTGGCATAGCTTTACATCACAGATTCCAGAGTGCATCAATGTCAATAGTTTAGCTGTGCGTCACCAGAGGATGACGTCTGAGATCTACTACTGATGTCTCATCAATGTCCAGAATTATTACGAGATTCATTGGACTTTGAATAAGGTTATGTAATGTCCCTGTATGAACGGTGGTGATTTGTTAGTTCTGAACATTGGTGGAATATTTAGAAGAAATAGGTGATTAAATTGGTAAAGATGACAAGGTACATGCATTATCCTTAATCCGTGTTATGTACAAAGTGGCTAGAAAACATTCGAGTTTGAATTTGTTAAAAAAATTGAGGTAAGTTGAGACAGTGCAATGTACAATAATATATAGTACAGAATATGCAGTAATCTACAATCTATATATATAAAAGAAAGTCGTGTTAGTTACACTATTTATAACTCAAGATCGGCTGTACCGATTTGGCTGAAAATTGGTGAGCAGGAAGCTTAGTGCCAGGAGACGGACATAGGATATTGTTTATCCCGTTCGACAGTGTTCCTGTGTGAGAACGCACGTTTTTGCACGTTTTCGCACGTTTTCGCGTGATTTCGCATGTTAGCGGCCATTGTTGCCTGTTGTAACCCATTGTTGTAACGCCGCACGGATAACAGAAGGCGATAATGATAGCCGCCTTTCGTTCGCCGTTATATCTATATAAAAGTCGTGTTAGTTACACTATTTATAACTCAAGAACGGCTGTACCGATTTGGTGAGCAGGAAGCTTAGAGCCAGGAGACGGACATAGGATACTGTTTATCCCGTTCGACAGCGTTCCTGTGTGAGAACGCACGTTTTTGCACGTACGCAGTGCAACAAGGAATGTACAGTTTCTCACAGTGAGTAACACGCAAGAAAAAGATGAGACCGACTGTTAAGGCGGAACAGAGTTCGCCGGGTCACCTAGTGTATTATATATAGATATCGTTTACATTCTAAACAACCTCTTATTTTACCGAAATTTGTAAACATTGAATTGCTTGAAACAATGTGAGTGTCAACCTGTCAAAACAGACTATACAAGTGCGAATAGATGGGCAGTCTATAAAGGTTTTGAATCGGCTATTAAGCTGAAGCGACTTGCTGAAGTACTCACTTGCACTATTGAAAATAATTATGCAAGGAGGGATGCAAATGTAAATAATTCTCTACGTAGTAGGGTAGCTTTTCAATAGCACTCACGTTTTGACTATTTACACAGTTCTCATGTTCAAATTGGTAAAATGTAAAATGTCTGTATGTTTTGGTTTCACCCAGTTGATTTTTTTCTTCATTATGTGCAGATTAGTGCAGTAGTATGTAGTTAAGCAATTATCACTTACATATTGAGGCTAATCTGTGCTATTATTTTGCATTGTAATTACTCCCAACGCATGAATTTGTTTCTGTTGTTTACATTTCAAGATCCTTAATATACAGCACTTCAGATCAAATAATGAAGCTAATATGGTTTTGTTCAGAATATTGTCAATTTAATGTGTACACATAATGTACATGTTGATGGATCAGTATTGTTCTCATGCTTCAATGTTATGATTAATTGATTTACGTAAAAAATAAGTTTTATTCTATATGTATTTTAAACATATATATTTGTCGTCTTCAAAATAATTATAAATACTGGCAATTACGTTCAATATTGATACTTTCATTTACTTCTATGATTATGATTCGTCAATTACGTTTTGGCATATACATTCATATTCCATATCTATCTTCTAGCGTCTCCGTGCGAGAACTCTGGCATGTTAAACTTCGCTTAAAAGAGTAAATACCTTCAAGGCCACGATTTGACAGATCAATTTCAAATATTTGTTTATGAATACAAGGGAAGACAAAATATAAAAAAGAGTAAGTTTTACAATGTGACAATTTATTGACAGTATTGGAAGTAATATATGAAACTCCACAAAAAAAATATTCGTGAGTCTACAAGTATTTTATTCTGTAGTTTAGAATTGTTTATTGTTTTTAGTTATAAAGTGAAGAAAATTTAGAATCTGGAACCCCAAATAAGAAAAATATATTTTTTTGTGAAAAAGTGAGCGAGGTAGACCAGAAATTTAAAAATGGTGGTGAAGAGAAAACAGGGCTATCGAAGCGTGGCAGGGAGGAGCAGGGCGGAGAAGGGATACAACGGAAGAGATAAGTGTAGGCCCCACTGCAGGGTATGAAAAAATGGAATTCCTCTCCCTGTCTAATAATTTACTATAAACCCGAGCAACGCCGGGGACACCAGCTAGTACTAGCTACAGCTAGTACAGCTAGATAGATAAAGACAATATCCACTTTTTCGTTACCAGGGTTCGGCGTTGAGATTTTTGCTGTCGAAAATTCGCCATTATTTCTTGCAGCGTTACAAAACTTTCTCTATTCTGCGTAAGTCAACATCCAGAAAAATATAACTCCATAATAACAAATTAATAGTAAACGAAAAGAAAACGGTTTCAATGCAGTGTTCCATTTCAAATAAATAATACTGTACTAATTTGAAAATCAACGGTGTTCCATTGACTGAAATTAAGTTAACAACATTTTTAGGTCTCTCAATTTACTCAAACCTCAAATGGAATGTCCAATTAAATTAATTGAACACAAAATGAAGTTCATTATGCTATGCGTTCAGAATTCTTTCAAATTCAGTCAGCCTTCATACTGCTCGTTGTGTACATTTGCGAATTTTCTTTCCCGCCTGAAATATGGCATAATATTCTGGGGAAATACATCTTATAGATCCCAGATTTTTAGATAAAAAAGCACTAATATTAACCAAATCCCACGCATGTGATTCTTGTAAACCTATTTTTATTAATCTAGGAAGTTTACCATTACCGTGTCCGTTGATTTACGAATCAGTGGTTGTTGTCATAAGTGACTTACTTAAGGACGGGGATATATTTTCAGAAAATGCCGATATCTATAACTATAACACTCGACGTAACAATTATATTCATCAGGTAACAGTATCAACAGCTCACTACGCAAAAATCACATACATGTACTAAATTATTTTACAAACCTTTGCCAGATGACCTTAAACGATTAAATTGGATAGAAAAGTTTAAATTCCAAGTAAAATTGTTTCTACTGCATAACTGTTTCTGTTCAATTAGAGACTATACTGAGCATTGAAAGGAAAGTAACATTAATTTTAACAGTGATATTGAATGTATTATTTACCATTTGCACTGTATAATTCAAAACAACCTGTAACAAGTATTGTACCGCAGCTTCAGGGTCAACGACCTCCATGTCGATCAGATTTGTCGTCCAGTTTCCCTGATCCCTGAGCAAATGCTGAGATGGCCCCATGCTTTACTTCTGGACACAAATGTAACTTCATTATCTGAGCACGTCTTTAGGAGTCAGTGGGAAATATAGTTATTCAAATTATCATTCTCCTTGTTATGGCGGCAGAAAGTATTATTCCTTCACAAAGGACGTAAGAGCCCAAATTTATAGCTGATTTGCTCTTGAAAATAGATTTGATTACATGGGAGCGAATATTTTGTTAACAAACCTTGCAGAAAACGCTCATTTTCTTTCTGTATTCAAAATTAAAGTAGTGTATCGCTTAGGGTAGGGATCACTAAATTATGAAAACGTGCAAAGAATTCGCTTCTCCCCGTACCACGTCACACATAGTTGTTAACTATTTTTGACGTAAAATAAATAAATAAATAAATAAAAATAGCAGAGGTATTCAAATTATTGAAATATGTACCTAAATGGTTGACCATCATCAATGACAAGAGCAATAAATATAATTGCATCATAAGGAATTTTTATTAAAAACAAAAATTAGTAACATTCTTTTATTTACCATTTAAAAACACAAATCGATTGCAAAAAATAGTTATATAAGTAGTAATATAAGTAGGTTACAAGCATCGACGAAAGACACCATTGAAATAAAATCTGCAGTTAAACAGTGGTTTTTCAGTACCGAAAAAGCCTTAGTCTTCACTAGACTGTACGTAAATGACAAACAAGTTACGAATGTGCATTGACAGAAAAATTGTAGTTTTTAGAACATACTATATTTACAAAATAAGCCAGCTTAACAAAATAAGCCAGCTTAACAAATCATACCATTTGCTTCATCTGTTACATCGCACATATTTGGCTTCCCATGCTATTATAGCTTCGTGAAATTGTTTCTCAACACTGGCATAGGTTATTAAGAAACACACATTTAGCTATTTATTTTAAATTTATTAAGCACACTATTTGTTTTAAAACAATATTATGTGTTAGTGGAAAAGTAGACAATATCTTATATTTTATTTGAAAGAACTTTTTCTTGTCACAGCTTTGAGACCTGGCAACATCGTTCTCTTCTATCGCGTGCCAGCCAACATTTTTTTAGACGAACCGTAGAGGCCGGTGCAAGTCATCAAGTGTGGGTCTCAAGTAACTCTTGTCAATATTGATTGATTGATTGATTGATTCATGTTTCCGGGCGCGTCAACTGCTATGGTCATTAGTCCCGTTAGTGTAGTGCATATTTTTTCTCGGGAGATGGCGGTGATCTTCCCCCGCTGGATGGCGAGATCCGGCGCCGACCTACCGTCGGCTAGTGGGGTTTCCCCCTAACCAGGACTCTCCCACCAGCGGGGCACCGCCCCAGCCGGGACAAGCTCTAAGCTCCCGACCGGTCTTCCGAAATATGTGGTAGTGTAGTGCATGTTAGTGTAAGTGTGTGTGTAAGGAGAGAGGATAGGACAAGGAAGAGGAAGGACAGATCGCGCGCGGTCCGTGGCCCGTTTGGTAGGGTACTGCTCCGGCATTCGCCTGGGGTTGATCGGAGAAACCACGGAAAACTACCGATCAGAGCAGCCGGCCGCTAGAATTCTCCTCCAGACAGCAGCTGAATTCGACCTAGCTGAAAAGCTAGTGTCGAAAATCCTTCCGCCGTCAGGACTCGAACCTAGGACCTCCCGGTTAGAGGCGCTGCAGTGACATCAGTTGATGCACTGAGCTACCGCTACCAGTCTTGTCAATAAAACAAGTGAATTCTACCAAATAACTCAAAAAACTTTAACTACAAAATTGAATTATAAATAAATTTGAATTATTATATATTAAAACTACACATTTTTTTTATTTATTTTCTGATTAAAAACTGAATTCTTAACATTGTAGCACATGTTTTACGTGTCGCACTTAAGAATGATCCGAGTGTACATTTTTCTTAAAACCAGTTATAAAAAAATAACTGTATTCCACAAACGCAACAGTCTCTGAAGAAACAAAGACAGGATTCCTACGATGACAAACAATGAAAAGCAATAGTGACCTATGAATACACCACAAGAAAAACAAGCATTTACAAATCTATGGAGCTCTACAAAACAAAATTAAATAAGGAGCTCTTTATGTAATAAAGTGGAAGTCTTCACAAATGGTGACACAAACAATAAACGGTTTTATGCTGTGCTGTGATGTAATGGTTGATAACAGCATACAACGTATCAAACTTGGTGATTTTTATTCTACATTCTTCTGAGAAGCATATGCCACTCTTCGAGCGTTAAAGATTATATTAATATTACTTAATTATAAATTTATTATCTATACAACTCAAAAACTGTAATAGGAAATTTGAGACAAACTCATAAACACGAACAGTGAATCTAAGAGATAGAATGTGTCTACTAAATCTAAAGGGAGAAAAGAGAACCTAAAAATCGATTGGATTCCATCGCGTGCAGGCACTGAAAAAAAATTAATGGCTTCCAAGTCTAACTTATTTCTTCTCTAACACAGTATTTCACGCTGATTTTTAAAAAAAGAGCATCCCCGAAAAAATGAAGAATTTTCAAATTTCAAATAGTTTGAATCACCTGCACACTAGCTTTCCCAGATTATAAATATAATTTTTGGAAGGTTCTTTGAAATTTTTAGGCAGACTTTTATTTTTCTTAATTTTTATTATATTCACGAAACTATATGACCCCATAATTAATATCTTTATATTGTTAACTGTTTTTGACGTAAAATAAATAAATAAAAATAGCAGAGCTATTTAAATTATTGAAATAGGTATCGAAATGGTTGACCATCATCAATGACAAGAGCAATAAATATAATTGGATCATAAGGAATTTTTATTAAAAACAATAACTGCACTACAAAAATTTTCTTTTCCTCTCCACCAACTTCACCTGTTCAAACCTCCTTCATCTATCAAAACATTTTGCTCTTTGTTTACAAAATTTTATAGAAGTTAGCATGCTGTGAATAAAAGAACACGAGTGAGATATTATTATTTCAAAATCAAAAGACTCAACATATTACCATAATCCAGGTACATCATGAAATTTTATGAAATTAATTGATGCAATTTCTCTCGCAAGTTTTACTTTAATCCAATTTATATTGTTAATATTCTAATAATGATATTCATTATTCCAACTTTTTTGTTTTAATTTATGTATGTTTAATTTCATTAGTATTTGACATTGACATTCACAAAACAAAAATAATTCTCCGTTTTGTGTTATTATTATTCTATTTTTTTTCTCTTTTCTGTTATAGTCTTTGTATATTGATCCTGGAAAGTACCAATGGGGGACTTTTTTGCTAATTATTATTTCTTTGATCATTTTATTTTGAATTATCATATTTACTTATTATTTCGAATTGAAATAGATTGTAAATTTTCATTGTGTTAATAATAATAAAAAAAATTCCTTAGATCCTGAAGAAGAAGGCCAATGACCTTTGAAACGCTGGTCTTAATAAATGTAAAAATGATATTAAAAATTTTAAAAAATAAATGTCTGCTTAAAAATTCCAAAGAACCTTCCAAAAATTACAAAAATATAAAAAAAAGCAGTCTTATAAATAATATTTACAAATTTAACCTTCGTAAAGAAAAAATATAATTTTTAATTGTCATCCATCTTCTCTTCAAAGTAGGATGCCAAAGCTCACAATTTGTAGCAGCCTGACGCTTGCCACCCAGAGGCAACAGTGCTGCCTTCCGCACTATAAAAAGTCACGTGTTGTAGAAATCTTTATCAGCGAATCGCTGTCGTGAACAAAAGATATCTAGGTCAATATAAAATTCTCAGGGTGGGAAACCTGATATTTGAATTCAGCACACCAACCAATGATGTATAAGATATACATCATTGACACCAACACATACAGAATAGGTGATACTTGTAAATTCTGGAATGTTTTCCTGTATTGGGCCTTTTTAAAAACGAAATGGCCGCACTATTAAAAGAATGCCGAGTGACAATACTGAATATTTGTTTAGAATATGCAGAAATTTTGGGAAAAATAAATATCTACATATGTATTCAAATTGATGCAAAGTAACCTTATGTATTATGTTACTTGTGAAGTGTAATACAATACTAGGTAAGGTCATTATAATATTTATTGTATTAGTGCAATTGTATATTATATATATATATATATACATTATATATATATATATATACATATATATATATATATATATATATATATATATATATAAATCCATTTCTCAAGTTCATTTTCAATTTCTATGTGATTCGAAATGATTCTGATGTTTATGCGACATTCATCAACAAGTCATCAAAAGGCAAGATGGTAATCATGCCTTTGTGAGTTAGGCGCCGATCATCTGCAACCCACAAACATTAAAAACGACTTTCGACAGCCCATGAATGTATCGATACCAAAAATATGATACAGTGCAAGCACATAATTACATCATACTTTAGAAAAACATTTCTTTGCTTGAGTGTTCTGAACAGATCTTGCGATTGCACCTATTAAAGGGTTTGTGATGTCACATATTTCACAAGTGAAAAACGATTTCAAAAAAATTCAATCCACTCGCCAAAAAATAAGGTTCTCAAACCGCAAATATCTGTTGATTTATCAGAAGCTTATTGTACGTACTTGTAATATTCTGTACATTTATGCTTTACATATTTTCTCCTTCGTAAACTCTAAGAGTGAAGTGAAAGCAATTTCAAACAGTGTAATGTCAAACCTTCCTTTCACTCAATTCTACGTTCTATAGAATGTATTTTCTTCGCAAGTGTCAAATTTTCTGTTCTATGAATTCCGTTTCTCTTTTCCGGTTATTTTGTATCACTATTACGTATAAATAAGCATCGTCATAAACCACCTTTCTTTATTAACAAGAAAATGAACATCACATTGTAGATATTGCAACAGATTTTGTTCTTTAGTGTATAAAATCAAAGAAAGTTTCACCACGTTCAACCGCGCAAAACGTTTACGAACGTGAGTTGCAATGCATTACAGATAGAGTTCCTCAATGAATCTGTGCAATCGACTGACGTCACGAGGAAGGGGACGGCTCAAGTAAATGCTGTCTCAAACACATCGACTTACTTTTTGAAAGGCAGCCTTGGCCTATAAATATTACGTGTATTTATCGTGCAAGAAGAAAAAGAAGAGAAAGAAATTATAAACGCTGACACTGCAAATTTCTGGGCCAATACAACCTCCAAAGCTAGTATTGGGTATCCGATGTTTTGTGAACAGCGACGGTAGTAGACATAGCGTATCTACCCCACTCTTCTCAAATTTAAACATTTAGATATTACAAATAATGCTGGAGAGATTTTATAACGTTATTTCAACGACAAAAACAAAACTGATACAGAGAATGATGTTTATCATAAAAATACTTTCGATTAAAAACCGAGTCAATCCAAAATTGCGCTGTCAATAGTCGCATAGAAGTGGGAGAGGGTAGCGGCGGATCCCAGCGTAGTTTTCTGCTTGTTCGTTTTGTTTAGGAAAGTAGTACTCGTAACAGTTTCCTAAGTGAATATGTTCCCAGACACGTCACCTGCCATGGTCATTAGATCTGTTAGTGCAGTGGATGTTTTATCACATGCGTAGCTCACACCCTGGATGGAAATATCCGTTACCAAGCCACACGTTTGCTTGCATGGGCATTTTCCTCTCCGGGTATCTCCACAACAGGACATCCCCCGGGGGGCACGAGCTCTAAGCTTCTGACTGCTCTCTCGATGAGGTGGTGTAGTGCAGGTCAGTGTGTTTGCATGTAAGTAGAGAAGATGGGATAGCGTCCGTAGCGTTTGGTTTAGGTTAGGTACCAGCCACTCTTCTGTTATTGATGTTAGGCATCACGGAAAAATTCTGATCAGAGGGACCAGCCTCTAGAATTCTCCTCCACATTGCGACTGAATTCGCCCTGTCTATGGAGCTAGTGAAAGGAGACACAGCCAACATCAGTACTCAAACCCTAGTATCAGCTCGTTAGAGAAACTGAGTATGCAATGTTAATTTTGGCTTGGAGTTAACTCAGTCGGATGAATGAAATTAAAAAGCATACATCAAATTCAGTCACACCCCACCAGAGTCAGTTGTGTGCAGAGGCACCGCAGCACAGCAGTCGCGCTCTCGACACGAAGCGCCCGTTGGCCCGCGAGCTCAGCGCCACCTCCACGAGGAAGGCCACGGCCGCTGCCAGCGCCCCCACGCCCAGGACGACGGCGGGCTCCACCAGCGCGGAGAGGCCCAGGGGGCGTGGCGCGGAGGTGGGTGCAGGGGACACCACGGAAAATGCCGGAGCTAGGGCGGCTCCCCGCCAAACGTGTCCCCTATACCTATACGTCATCCACGCATTGCTATGGGCAAAACAAATGTATCAGTCAGAGAAAGTCCACTCCCTCTAAATGTGACTGTAAAAAACGTACAAAAAAGCAATCAGAAAGACGCTACCCTCCCTACAAGTTGCCTTGGAAAATACAGCAAATGAAGCAGAAAAAACGAAGCCAAGATTTTTTCATGATTTTGCTGGTAACAACGGAAAGTTTGATGCCAGAATGAAGCCACCCCGTCCTCATGTGGATTAGGAGAAAAAGAAATGAAGAGGTCATATGCACGCAACACCATCCACACGAGACCGTGTGGAATACAGGAAAATAAACATTCGGAAGAACACCACGCCACTTAAATGTAAGTGAATGTAAAGTTGGTTGGGATGCAAAAAGAATAAAAAATAAAAAATATAAAGTCACCACGCCATCCACATGTGAGTGTGGGTAACAAAGTAAAAAAGGCAGACATCAATACGCCAAGCCATCTTCAAGTGGTAGTAGGTAACAAACTAAATTAAACAGTCAATAATGTGCCATTCCACCCACTCTTGAACGCTACTCAACATCTAAATTTAATTAAATTAATAGAAAAAATTGGTGTCATTCTTTTTTAATTTTTAAAATGTTCCTAGGGTTTGATGTAAAGTACTTCCAAAATTAAATATCGGTTCCAAATTCAAGTTGCCACGATATCAGCCAAATCGATTAGGGAAAATCAATGTCGGCGAAAACGGCTGAACAGTTTAGTCGCTAGCATTATTCACCGATAGGAGGATGGACAGACGTTTTGTCGTCAATGGATTTTTCGCTATCAAGAACCCACAAAATACGGGTTCTTCCTAGAACACGTGTTAGAGAATTTTTGTTTCTAAATTGAGCAAATCGATTTATCCACATTTTCGTTACCAGGGCCTGTATTAAGAGTTTTCTGTCAAAAATTCGCCGTTTTTTCGCGCAGCATTGTATAACTTTTCTCTACTGCGGTATCGATAGCAAGAAAGGAAAAATTGAGCAGTAATTAAGTCTCAGCTTCCTTTTTCATATGGGTCTGGGTAACAGAGGAGTAATTAGTGAGATGTGTAATAGAGCAGTAATTAGTTCTTTAGGCGATTAACATATTGCTGTGGGTAACAATGGAGATGGAGCTGTCCATCCACGATAAACACCACGCCGTCCAAATATGTCTGAATAAAAAGCTGTCTTACGAGGAAAAAACGAAAACAACACATTAAGCAATTATGAAGGCGCCACGCAAAACTGTGCACGTCAAGGAAAATGCAGCAGTATTATACAGACTCCAAAGCAGCCATAAGACACTACAGAGAACAAAGGAAATGATGACACTGTAAAAATCACACCACTTCATATACACCTGGGTTTAGGACCAAAATAAATGAAATTGACTCATTCTTCGTTATCTATTAAATATAGCCTGGAAAAGAAGTTATTCGTCTGGAAAGGAGTTCCTCGAGTTACTTTAGACCTTGGCATAGATACCTGGGTTCACAATAGTCTGGAGGAGTGCGTCCAACAGGCAAAGAAAAGGCCTCTTGGAAAGAAATTTAGAACGCTTAGCAGCTCTAAATTGGTTGAGTACCTTTCCTACCTTGGCGTAGATACCTGGATCCACAATGGCGTTGAGTAACACATTCAAAAGCCAATATTGGGTGCTCATGAGAAGGTAAGTTAGAACTCGTAGCATCCGCTATAGTTGAGAATTTTTCCTACCTTGGCGTAGATACCTGGATCCACAATGGTGTAGAGTAACACATTCAAAAGCCGATGTTGGGTGCTCATGAGAAGGCAATTTAGAACTCGTAGCATCCGCTATAGTTGAGAACCTTTCCTACCTTGGCGAAGGTGCTGGGATCCACAATAGCGTAGAGTAACACATTCAAAAGCCAATGTTGGGTGCTCATGTGAAGGCAATTTAGAACTCGTATCATCCGCTATAGTTGAGAACCTTTCCTACCTTGGCGAAGATGCTGGGATCCACAATAGCTTGCAGGAGCGCGCCCAAGTGGCAATGGGTGGGCCTTGTGGAAAGGCTATTTGGAACGCTTCGCAGCCGCTATGATTGAGTACCTTTCGATCTTGGTGTAGATGCCTCCTTCCACAATGCCCTGGAGGATTACATTCAAACGACGTTTTTGGGTGTCTTTCATTTGCACCATGAAAGAAAAGAAGGCTGGCGTGATGATGCATTCAGGCACTATATATCCAAAGGAAGTTCCTGCGAAATTGTTCCATAACTCTGGGGCATTTAGAAAAATCGCTTGTCGGCTTTCACCAAGGATGATCGCTGGACCAGGTTCCTGTGGTCGTCCTGGTAAATCTGCATAGGCCTGGATCCGCTGCTCGTATCCATTAAGCTCTTCGAACCTACATACACACATAGAAGTTTAAGTGTCAAGAAATTGTAACTTTCTGTCACTCTGTGTACAATAGGCTTTTCTCTACCAGTTACTTGTTTACTGCCGAGCGCTTTAGAGCGAGCGATAAAAAATTAAAGATTACATAATTCTCTAATTACTCACATGTTATCTTTAACCATTTATGTTGTCCGATTTAAACAAGCACATTTTTGTGTATAAGTTAAACCAGTGGAACTGACTTTCTCTTATTTATTAGTTTTGTAATATCTGCGATCTGGGTTAGGATTACGGTCTTGCCGCATCCTATTACCAGCTTTTATCTATTTTCGCCGAAATTCCATTTTTTTTTACATTTCACAAATATTAGGTTTCCTAATCGTAGGATCAAAATATTTCTTTAAGAATAATATAGCAGAGCAAAACCTAGTCTTATATGGAATTGTTCCTTGCAAACTTTGGAGCCGTTTTTAAGACATTATTGTTTAAGTGTTACTGTAATCGAAATTTGAAGCTCTTATTCGCAGAAATCTTCTGACGTTTCAAAAACTTTATTGGAAGTCATTTGCAGCTCTTCCAATTACAAATGCAATAATGTATACAAATATGATTACGTAGGCTTCCGCGGCCGGAGTATGTTTCTTGGCTGTCCGGGGCAATGTATACAAATAGCTGAAACGTACATACTAAAGGTCTGAGAAATATTGTAAAATAATTACTTTTGTGTAATTTTGAAAAAACAAAAGAATACAGAATACAAATTGCAGAAGCTTGAACTCTTTCGGCCTCTTCCTACAACATTAAAATAGAAGACAGACATTTGTCTTTGAAATGAAATTTCCTGTGCATAAATAGTTCTTTCATTAAAATCAAGTACATTTTTTAAAAATTTTAATAGCTTTCGAGCAATTGTGCGTGCAATGTTTGCAATTTTAATCAATTACAAAAACAAGATTTTCTCAAAAACAGCTCCAATTTTTTCTTTAAATTTTTGGTAGGGTTAGCGCCCTTCAATTTTATAGTTGTAAGAAGACGCAAAAAAATTCAAACTTTTCAAATTTTTGAAACTTCAGAGTTAACCGTAAACATGTATTTCCGTTGAAATCACGAAATTGATTTTCCGCAAATTTACATAACTTTCTCTACACTACATAAGAACTTTCATAAGAATCTATTGCGTTTTCGAAAACCCTCATTTGAAGTACTTCCACTAACAAATGCAATTATATACACAAATCGATTGAATTGTGCATCTTAATGGCGTAAGGTATTAAAAAATATGTGTAATTGTTTAAAAAACACAAAAGAATTCAGTACAATGAACTTTTTGTCATTATAAACAGTGCAATTAGTACAAGAGATAGTATCATCGGAAAGGGATGTAGTAGAACTACCATCTGCCAAAGAGGGTCTCAATAAT
The DNA here is from genome assembly GCA_011170035.1 of Teleogryllus occipitalis. Lineage (NCBI taxonomy): Eukaryota > Metazoa > Arthropoda > Insecta > Orthoptera > Gryllidae > Teleogryllus > Teleogryllus occipitalis. Next base: position 163,654 of record BLKR01002201.1, read on the forward strand.
TTAACGTTAAAAATTATGGCGGAAATGAATACGAAATTGGGAATTATGTATGCGGATATGAATTCCAAATTAGAGAATAATAATTCTAAATTAGAAGAGAATAATTCCAAAGTAGAAGATAACAATTCTAAGTTTTTTCTAATTCTAATTTTTTCTAAATTTTTTCTAATTTTTCACAATTTTAAGATGATTTTCTCCCCCATACGTCACATACAGTTTTTGACTTTATAAATAAATAAATAAATAAATAAATAAATAAATAAATAAATAAATAAATAAATAAATAAATAAATAAATAAATAAATAAATAAATAAATAAATAAATAAATAAATAAATAAATAAATAAATAAATAAATAAATAAAGTTAAAGAATATGAGATAGTAAATGAATGAACGATTAAATGAAAACCATGAGAAATTATCACAGGAAATGAAGGCGAAATTAGGAATTATGAATGCAGAAATAAATTCTAAATTAGAAGAGAATAATTGTAAGTTAGAGAATATAAGATCGGAAATGAACAAGCGGTTAAATGAAAGCCATGGGAGATTATCACAGGAATTGGAAAAATTCAAGGGGAAATTAGAGGAGAAATTAAAGTGTGCAATTATTACTCGCGGTTTTGCAAGGGATATTCTTAAATAATGCATATAATAATAAGACTGTTGAAGAAGGGAAGGAAATGGGAATGGGACGCAGCATGTCAAGAGGCGTTAGATAAATTGAAAGAATTGTTTGACAAGACGTTCTTAATCTGTTATCCCGATTTCGACCAGAGGATGTATCTGCATGTGGATAGTAGTGGATTCTCCATGGGGGCTGTATTATTTCAAATAGACTAGGATAATAAACAACAAATTATCGCCTTAGAAAGCCGCATATTAACCCCGAGTGAAGGTCATTTCACGACCAGTGAAAGGGAGGCGTTGGGCGACACAAAAGTTGAAGTCGTTGCTAATTGGGCGACCATTTACTGTAATAACGGTTAAATTGTGTACCTAGATTACTATTAATTTTCTTCGGTGAGCCAAATTCTTCAAACAATTTCCGACATTGTATTATACAACTCTTTGCATTTGGTCTCCTAATAGGATACAATTTTATAATTTTCGAAAAGACGTCCATAATGACAAATAAGTATTGGTTAACAAATTTAGATTTCGGCATAGGCCCATAGAGATCTACAGCGTACATTTCCCTTGGCGTTGTAGGTATAATAGCCTCGCTACTTCCCTCATACTTTTTATTAGGCTGTTGAGTTCTCTGGCGGGCATCGCACCCGCTAACCTGTCTGTGGATCTGTTGCCCCATGGTCTTCCAATAACATTCGGATCTCAGAAATTTGACACTGACAACCAATGTAAGAAACTGATCTGTCAATACTATAAATGTGCTTTCCTTCACCAAAAATAAATTCCTACATAGTAATACAGCTGCTCAGATTATACATAGAGGCAAAATAAACTGTATATGGAGCGAAGTTTGACCCCAAGGAGCAAAATAACCCCATTTTATAGTATATAAAATAAAGTTGTGAGAATAATTTGTGTGGTTGGAGAGTGGCTTTTGTACTGCTGTAAGTACCAAAATTTGCAATACATTAGCTATATTGTTTTAAATACTGGGAATTATTGATGTCTGATTATTCAATTACAATATTTATAAATAAATAAAATAAGATAAAATATGTATTAGGCCTTCTGGGGGTACCAAGTAAAAAAGCGCGCATGGCATTCTGCCACATAGGTAGTGTGGAAATAAATGCATTGATTTTTCTAAAAATGCTTATTTTGAAGTCCATTTTCATAGAAAGCATGGCAGGTTTCATGAAACTATACTCTACAAATTTTGAATCAGTTATAATATCGAATGTAACTAATGGTAGTACAGAATGATAAAGACTTCCACGTCCTAGATAGATTTCTAATTTCTTTGGGTTTGCCACATCTTCTTTCCAGCTGCCATCTATCGCCGCCCAAAGTCATTTTTGTTGTTGAAATTTTTCAATTTTTCTTTCCAAATGGAAGAAACGAAAAATTATTTAAAAAATATAAGAAAGTAAAACCTGGAGCGATTTGGAAAATTTCATTGAAAATTGCAAACGTTTGAATTTTTCGGCGTCTTAATACAACTACAAATATAAAATTGAATACAAAAATAAATATAAAATTGGCTACAAATATAAAATTGAAGATAGAGGTTTTTCTTTCAAATGAAAGTTTTAGTTCATAAATAGTTCTTTCATTAAACACATGTACAATTTTTAAAAATTTCAGTAGTTTTCGTGCAACAGTGAGTGAAATAGTTGCGATTTTAAAAAATAACAAAAACATGATTTTCTCAAAAAACGGTTCCAAATTTTTTCTTTACATTATTGGCAGGCGTAGTACAAAATGCACCCCCTTGCATGACATAAACGCGATATAGCTCTATTCTTTTCTTTTTTCGAGAATTACAAAAATGTAATTTTTTTACTTGTCTCATGTCGGTAATATTTTTATTAGAGGCGATTTCTTCACATTATTATATTATTTAGTATATGTGCTTTAAATAATGTCAGATATAGTTTCTCGAATACTCAACAGTGTTTTGTTAAAATTAGCTCATAATTCCGCATTTTCAGAAACGCTCAAACGCCATTTTCTCAAAGATGTTTCTTCCCACTTTTTCAACGGATAGTGGTAATGGCACTGTTTAATGTGATATAAAGTTCATTTTGGTGAATTATTTTGTTTTTTCATAAATTATACAAATGTAATTTTTTGCAATAGCTCTCACGCCGTCAATATGCACATTTCCATGGATTTGTATACATTATTAAATTTGTGAGTGCAGGTTCTTCAAATTACTTGAAATGAATTTTTTCGAATACTCAATAGATTCCTGTAAAAAAGAGTTTCAAATTTCGCATTTACAGTAAAGCTTTACGCCATTCTTTTAAAAACTCTTCCTAATTTTTCAATGCAAATTGCTATCTAGGGCAAGGTTTTAGCCTTCTTTAATATTTGTAAAATAATATTTTGGTTCTACAATTTGGAAACTGAAAAATTGGGAAAATTTCCAAAAAAAATGTGTAAAGGGCGGCGATAGATGGCAGCTGGCAAGAGGATGAGGCAAGACCATAAAGCCAGTACACACCAAGGAATTTAGAAAACTTAACTACGAGAAAGTCTGTGCCATTCAGTTGCTCTTCTAGTTCTTTTCTCGTTCGATACAAGGAAGCAAAACGTGATATAACGTGACGTCTTATTCTTCGTGGGAATATTACTACAATCTATTTTTTTTTAATTTTACGTACTTTAACCCATTTAATGACTGATTACAATCATTAATTCTGATGCTCAATGTTTGGAATTTGATGATCATTTCAGCTTCAATCATACGCAAGTCCTGAAAATTCCATATTAACATTCTTATTTTCATTGATACAGAACATCGCTGACATTATGTCTGCCGATAAACAGAATTTGTGACCTAGTTTACAATTGGGATTTGAAATCAATAAATGGGTGTCATTTATATTGTTTTTTATATCAAAGAAATCTTGAGATATGTTGTATGTCAACAGCACTGGTGTGGTGTGCTACATCTGCCTTGAGCGATCATTGAAACTGGAAGCGAAGAAGCGCAATGGAGGCGATTTAAGAAATGCCCGAAACTATGAGATTTGAAGAGGCTAAAGTTATGGAAGAGGGAGAATATAAAGATAAGAAAATATGAATATGAAAAGGATAAAGAGAGAAGAAAAATAGGAAGGAAAGAGGAAAGATGAGAGAAGAAAGGAAGATGAGAAAACAAGATGAAGAAACGAAGCAGAAAAGAAAAAGAAGAAATAGAAGAGAAGAAAAAGAAGAAATGGCAGAAGAAAAATAACTAAGAGACGAGATAGCGCTAGGAAGAAAAATTATTGAATAATAATAATTGTTCCTTTGTTTATGAAAAAAGGGAAACAATAAAGAGATAGAGGCATAGCACGTCCTTAGGGAGGAAGTAGCGTTGAATCACAGTGTTTATTATAAAAATTTTCATATTTATGTATCTGTTATAACGTAATAAACCACCAAACTTGTGTCAATATTTTGTAAGATTGCACAACCGATGAAAATATATTATGGCCTATTTAAAATTTTCCGTGATTCTATAATGGCCGCGGCGGTACCGGGAGCGGTAGCTCAGTGTATAAACTGATGTCACTGCAGCGCCTCTGACCGTGCGGTCTTAGGTTTGAGTCCCGACGGCGGCAGGATTTTCGACACTACCTTTCCAGGTACGTCGAATTCAGTCGCTGTCTGGAGGAGAATTCTAGCTGCCCGCTGCTCTGATGGGCAATTTTCCGTGATTTCTACAATCAACACCAGGTGAATGCCGCAGCAGTACCCTACCAAACTGTCTGCGGACCGCGCGCGACCTTTCCTTCCTCTTCCTTGTCCTATCCTATCCCCTTATATTCACACTTACACTAACGTGCACTACGCTACCACATATTCCGGGAGACCGATCGGGAGCTTAGAGCTTGTCCCAGCTGGGTCGGTGATCCGATGGTTGGAGAGTCCTGGTTAGGGGGAAACCTTGTCCGACGGTAGGTCGGCGCTCGATCTCGCCATCCAGCGGGCGAAGATCTCCGCCATATCATGAGGAAAAACCTTAAGCTAAACTTAAGGGATTAATGACCTAAGCTGATGACGCGCCCGGAATCACTAACCGACCAACCAAAAATCTATGGCAGTATACACTGAGGTGAGAAAATTCATTGGATAGCAATATGCAAATATACAATAGATGACTATAATAAAGCGTACAAAAGGTATAAGAGAGCAGTACATTGGCAAAGCTTTCATAGTACTGAAATGATTCATGTGAAAAGGTTCCTGACGTCATTATGGGTGCAACACGAGAAGTAATAGACTTTGAACGCGGAATGGTAGTAGGTTGGGAGTAGACACATTAAACATTCCATATTGGTAATTGTTAAGGGATTCAATATTCCGAGATTCACAGTGTCAAGAAATAAGAAATACTGTCAGAGAATTTAAAAAAATTAAAATGTGGTATCGAATGAATTCTGAATATACTTCATGGAAGAAGGAATAAGACTTGAAAGCTTATTCAATATGAAAGCAAGAAGTTATTACAGAAGGTATAATTATTCTAGTTAGAGAATAGAGAACTTGAATTAAATACGGATAAGACCAAAGTGATGTAGTTCAAAAAGTGCAGAAGGAAGAGTAAATGTGAGAAAATTATTTGCAAAGAAAATATTTTACAAATGGTGGACGATTATAAGTATTTAGGGTTTTGGTTTAACAAGGAAGGGTGCTACAAATAGCACATAGCAGAAATAGGTAAGAATGGGATGGTGGCTATGAAACGAGTGTGGGGTATAATTGAAAGACGGGGCTGGGATTTTGGGCAAAGGGTACGAAAATACACGACTGTATTGTTGGTTCTATTTTGAAGTGGGGAGGGGGCAGAAATTTGGGAATGAAAGTACAGACGGAAACTAGAAGCAATACATTAAAGATTTTTAAGATGGAACCCAGGAATAGATGATTGCACTTCTGGTTACATGGGAGAGAAAGAGGCAAAAAATGAGAATTAAGATGGGCAAAATGGCATGTAAATTAGGGAAAGGGTTAAGAGAAGGAATTAAAAAGGAAGTTTGTTGAGAAATAGTTAGAAAACATAGAGACTCAGTAAACTCATTGGGAAAAAGATAGCGAACATTTCTGGTATAATAAAGTTATTTCGTTGGAGGAAGTGTCAAGGTTAAGAGGAGAAGAGATAAACTTGAATAAAGAATCGATTCAAAGAGATTAAGATCAGTTATTGCAGGAAGACTACAAAATAACAAGGAATTCAAATTTTAGTAAATTGTTTAAAATTATTCTGATGGATGATATTAATATCCTAGCTATTTACAAAGTAAATGTAAGGAAAGTGACAGACGTAGGATAGCAAGATATGGGTTAAGTAATGAATCGAGAGCGAGTATATATTGGCTTAATAGTTCGTGGGGATATGAGATCTGTGAGATGGAAGGGGAAGTTTCGGCACATATTTTAGAGAGAAGTCTGTTTTTTGAGAAAGAATAATGTGAGCATGGTGGAATTTTCAGGATAAAGTGAGGTGGTTATTAATGCACAAAGGTGAAAGCAACAGTACGTTTCATAAGTACAGGAAAAGGCGTAGTATTATATTCTTCGTATGTATTGTGTATACTATGAATTCTTATTTTCTTTTTCAACTGTTTTGTTTTTAAAAAGTTCTAGAATAAATACATTCTTAGTGTCAAGAGTGGGCCGAGAATACTTAGCGCCTGGCATAACCTCACTCCACAGACAATGAAGTGGCCGACGGCCTTCGCTGAATGTCTGGGAGCAGCTGCATTTGTGTAGTCCTTAGCACGGGCATCACTGCGTGAAATACCGCAGAAATCATTGTGGGACGTACGACAAACGCATCCGTTAGATCAGTTCGGTGAAATTCGGCTTTAATTGACTATGGCAGCAGAAGAGCGATTCGAGGGACTTACAGTACACTACATCGACTCTCCTGGGCTCATGGCTCATCCAAATGGACTCTAGACGATTGGAGGACCGAGACTTGGTCAGGTATATCCCGATTTCAGTTGGAAGAAGCTGAAGGAGGGGTTCAAGTATGGCGCAGATCCTATCGAAACCATGCGCCTAAGTGGTGCACAAGACACGGTGTAAGCTGGCGATTGTTCCATAAAAGTTTGTTGAGTTTTTACTTTCTCGTATATGTATGTATATACGGAGTGTAGTATATACGAAGTATATTAGTAGTATAAAGTTATGTAATGCTACGGAAAATCGATTTAGAGATTTCAACGGAAATACACGTTTTGGGGTCCATTGATACCGAAAAGTTTTTTTCATCAAAACGTCTGCCCGTCCATCTGTGAACATCACTAGCGCCTAAACCATGCATATAATTTTATCAAAATTGAAAAGACCCCTGTTCTTGTGGCTCTAGTTGAAGCTTTGAAATTTTGAAATACATTCTTTAAAATTTGCCGTTACTTTACATGAAGCCACTGAGATATATTTTAATTTTTTTTAAAAAAAACGAAACTAAATGTTTTCTTTAAATTTCTTGTAAGACTAGAGTAAAATACACTTATAAATGTGACATAGGACCGATTTTCAGGGTTAACTTTGAATTTTCGAAAATTTCTAAAATTTGAATTATTTCCGGCGTGTTCCTACAACTACAAAATTAAAGTAGAATTATTTACTTCAAATTATTTTTTTTGTATATTTTTTATATATTAAGGTCATGTACATTTTAATTTCTCGTCATACGAAGTTCTTTGAAGTATAAGTTATGTAATCGTGCGCCGGAAAACAGCGAATTTTCGGCAAAAAAAACAACTGTTTTTTCGGGTTTTCGTAATGAAAATGTTAATAAATCCTATTCATAAATTTCGAGAAAAGAATTCTCTATCATGAGGTGTAGCCCAAATCCATGTTCTGTTGGTTTTTAATACAAAGAAAACCAACGCCAACGATTGGCGGCAAAACACCCATCTGTTCGTTAGTCCGTCCATCTCCGTCCATTTATGGTCAATGCTAAAACCGTTTTGCCGATTTTCTTCAAAATCGATGTTCCTAAATCAAGGTGAATGATCTCGAGGCTTGTGGAATTTCAAGTGGATATTTCGATTTTTGAGGGTATTTCACATGAAGCCTCAAAAAGATTTTCAATATTTAGTCTTCGGATAGCGTAAAGAACGCTTAAGAGCACGGTGGTAGTCTCATGTTCGTTGAAATCACTCCGTTTTTTGAATATTGAAAAAGCGCAATTTTTTGGGCGTCTTCTTATAAATATAATATTGAAAATAGATATTTTCCTTAACAAAGTCTGTTCCTTAATGACGGATCTTTAAATAAATTCACGTTCAATTTTACCAAAATAGGAATATTTTCCGTGTAATTTTGAGCGAAATGTAGAAAATATTCTTCTCAAAACCCATTCCAAATTTTTTCTTTAAATTTACTCCTCATATATAATAAGCCGTCTTGTTTTTTTCGAAATTGCAAAAAAGTGAACATTTAAAAGCTACAAAATTGGATTAACGATTTTGCAAAAATTACGAGTTTTGCTTTAAACAATTCTGTTGTAAAAAATTAGTTGTTGAAAAAAGGTTATGTACAATTTTTTCGCCAAAACAAGCTAAATTCACTTCAACTAAATCTAAAAATTACGCATATTCTAAAATAATATCAAAAGCCGCTCGATTTTTTCTATAAATTTTCTTCACTTGTGTAATAAGGGATGTTAAACAATTTGGTGCTAGTCTCATTCTGAGCTATTATTTCGTTTTTCCGCATTGGTGCATTTTAGGTGGTTCAAATGAGGTGCGACATTCATGGAGTAGCAAGAGCAATACAAGATCTTCCAATCCCTGAAATAAACTTGAAAATGACCATTTTTCAATGTTGACGTTCTTATATTTATTGAGCTGTATCTCAAATCGAATAACACTACATGCGATAATAAAGAAAATAATATTTACTTATCAAATAGTTTCCATGACACATCGCTTCTGTCGAGGTTTTCCAAGAAATGTTTCATCGTGGGGTCTCCGTAGACTCTGGTGACCTGGCTGGCAGCTTCCTCGAGCGTCAGAATTTGGCGTGGTTCCCCAAGGACAGTCAAGAAGCCCATGAAGGTCCCGGTAAAGGCACTCACGATCACCATCCCGAATGCGCTCAGCAGCAGGAAGAGAAAGTTGCCTCGGCGGTCGCTCTCGCGAGCCACGAAGCCCCCGTTGATGAAGGCGTCCAACACCTCGAGCAGCACGTTCCTGCAAAAGAAATGGTTGCATCAACGGTCGCCCTCAGGAGGCTTCTAACTCCCAATGATGAAGACTAACACCTCCAGGATAACGAATTTGAAAAAGAAGAAGAACCTTCTCCTAAATAGTGCACGCACAATTTAAGAACCCTCATTATAAAGACATCCATCATCTAGAGACACATGTTTCTTAATGAAAAGGATGTCATAAGTCTCCAAATTTAAAGAAGACTTCATTTGGGGGAAAACATTTCCGAAAAAACGAAATGTTGCTTCGATAGTGGCCCTCCTTAATCAAGAACCCCCTAAATCTACAGATCTCTAAGATTCGAGATATACGCTTCTGAATTAAATACACAACGTTAACGCCGGTATCAGCAAACCGACAAACGAAACCTCCAATTACAAAAATGTTTAAAACTAGGAAGAGCACGTTTTTTAATTCAAACTGGATATTGCCTCGACTTTTCGTTGGGACTTGGGTTTCGTTGGGAATTGGTGACGGGATGCAAACCTGCACTCTACGAGGCGATGAGTGAAGACGATGGTGGTGTCGATGGTTCCGGTTCCCGTCCTGGTGCCTTCATAATAGAGCAGAGAATGAACGTATGCTTGGGTTCATTGGTATTCGAATAGGACTTGACGGAATAATACCTTGAACTATAAGACGTTTAGTTCAGGCGAAGAAGGAGAGGCTGGTACCGCAAACTGTACAGGTGGAGATATAATATTAAAGCACAGAGAATCATTGGATTTTGAATTGGTGATGGAGTGAGTATCTGCTGGATACGAGATGATGAATGCCGACGACGATGGTAAGGCTGGCAATGGGGACACTGGAGATGCCTTAATAATATACTAGTGTCAAGGAATAGGAGGGTTCTTTGGGATTGTAAATGGTGAAGAGACGTGTACCTGCGTTTTATGAGACTAGGTGCTGAGGAAGGTGGCTACCTGTGGCCTTACAGGTGCCTTAATATTATAGCAGAGATATTGTAAGTAAGACAGTTTTTTTTGGGATTTCTACAACGCGCCAGGAATGGCACCTTTCTGGTGAAAGTGTTAGCAACACAAATTATGTTGGTAGCACGAAATGCAGCTTGTTAAAAGTAAATTGCGTACTCACCACAATCACATAGGATGCTGGAAGTGTTGTTCCCTTCACTTGTTTCCCAGAGATCGTGTTGCTACTAACGTAAGTGCAATTTTAATACGAGGCCCAAACTCAGCTCAGTACGCAGAGACTTTCCTGGCGCACTATACTTGCCGGCGGTAGTGTATTTGCTGCCGATGAGATTGATGTCAGTCGCACATGAAGGCGGTAAGTCTTGTTCCTGTGACGGCCCTGGTGCCTTAGTATTGTTTCAGAGAGAATGTGTGCATGACAGAATTTGTTGAGATTCCATTTACTAGCGATTGCTTTTCTGCGGCAGATGAGACAAGGGCATTTTTGAAAGAACCGGGTGCCTTAATGTTGTAACAAAAAGAATGATGCTATGACGGGGTTCATTGGGACTCGAAATGTTTAAGGGGAGGTTACTTGCGACCGATAGGGCGAAGGGTGCCCGTGAAGGAAGTTGGGCTGGTACAGTACAAAACAAAAATTGATCGGGGCCCTCTGCGGCTGAGTTCAGAATTTGCACGGCTTGGACAGCCCTTGTCATGACGAAACGTCGCAGGCGGAGCGTCACAAATCGTAGCCAATCTCAATGCATGGGCAAGTGCCCTAACAAAATTACGTCGTAGAAAATGGCGGGCGTCGCTATTTCAGATGTGGAAGTATTTTCAAATAAAAATACGTGGATGAAACACTTCTATGAACATGAAAGTAAATTAATTGAAATACATATTGTGTTATTTTATCTGATATATATATATATATATATATATATATATATATATATATATATATATATATATATATATATCAGATTAAATAACACTAATATTAGACCAATGCATTTCTTAGACATATTTTAATTCCAATTGAATTGTCCATACGCAATTCATGATTTTTATCAAATGTGCAGTCTTTTACAGCTTTTTTGATAAGAAAAAAGAATATAATTGCGTATTTTCAACTGTTCATATGTTTATTAAATTTGCAAAAATGGAAAATACTGTCTCTCTCGAATAGATAGAGGATTTCTAGGAATTTCTGTCATTTCGATAAAAGACAGTAAAATTCAAAGACCAACTGTATATTTATCGTTAAAGTAACTATTAAACTAGATATTAATCAATCAATTTGCATCTCTTGTCAAAACTATTATTTTGCCATATTCAACTCAGGGACGATTTGGGGACACTTCCCGGCATTTCGAAATCTACATCTACATCTACATCTACATCTACATCTACATCTACATCTACATCTACATCTACATCTACATCTACATCTACATCTACATCTACATCTACATCTACATCTACATCTACATCTACATCTACATCTACATCTACATCTACATCTACCTCTACATCTACATCTACATCTACATCTACATCTACATCTACATCTACATCTACATCTACTATACTATATCTATATCTATATCTATATCTATATCTATATCTATATCTATATCTATATCTATATATATCTATACTGTGGCGGCACGATCTTATTATTATTATTTTTATCATGATGTACCAGAGGAAAAGTCTTTGTGAACCAGAGAACTGCGTGTCAGGACACGCCGGCGCCCGCCACCGCCCACCGCGACCGCCGCTGAAAGGGCCCCCTCCGAAATCGCCCGTCCCTAAAGGGATTTATGACCCTCAGCTGCGCGTCCACGAGGCCCCCCTTCTTATGAATGCCTCACTGTTTTCGGAGCGGAAAATTCCCCGCAGGTGAACCCCGACTGGGAAGTACAGGCCCATTTATTAACTTTGTTTGTTGAAAGGAGTGTTATGAAAACGTCTATTGCATAAGTGCACACGCCTGGAGATAGAGTGAGAGGGAAAAAGTCCAAGTTACGGAAAGTTTTAGGAAATCGTGACATCTGATTGGTGAAGTATTAGCTACGACGCCATAGGTTTAAGCCAATCAGAGCACAAATGGCGGGGGAAGGAGTAATTTCAAGAGCCAGTATGTAATTTGGGGAGGGGGAACCAAAGGGCACACACGTACGGAGCCAAAACTCAACAAGGACTTCTGATCTAATTGTCGGGCAGGAAGCTTCGCACGAGGCTCGCGCACACACTTCTGACCTAATTTTCGGTCAGGGAGCTTCTCACGAGGTTCGCGCATAGTGAAGAGTGCTATTTAGGCTTCAGGCTGTTCCGCCGAGATTGTCGGTGTTTTGATGCGCGATCATCGCGCCACGGTGCGCAAAACGGCCCATGATTATTTCGTCATCTTACGGTGCCGCTGCCAACCGCTACCTGATGCGGAGTCGCCGCTAATCGTCATCAAGAGGTGGAGACGGCCCCGACAATACGGGCTTCCTCTAGCAGACGCGGCCTGACGCCGTCCATCCTGCGACCGCCGCTGCCGCGGTCCCGGCCGCCAAAACTGCCGCCGCCAGCTGTTGAGGTCACCGACCCGAGGGAATCCCGCCGCTGGAGCGCTGGTTTCTCTCGCCACCAGGCCAAGTAAAACTATGCACGGGTTGCTCTTCAAGCGTTTTGAACTTTCAAATAAGAAAAAAAATTAATTACAAAACTTCTCGCATGTAAGCGTTGCCGCGCAGTGGCTCTTGTAATTAGGAATAAGGACTCCCTTTGTAAATTAATTTTATTCAATTTAATCTTATCTTTTTTTTATGAGCTCATTAGGCAGGACCAATTCAACTTCAAAATCTCAATGTAACTTCTCTGACACCTGTCAGAAATAAAGCCCACAGTTATTTATCTAGCACAACTTCAATTTAATTAAGACCATTCTCACAACTTCCTTCCATCATCCAATTGATCGATTGAGCTACGCCCGGGCCGGCGTCAATCACATCCAGAGCAAGGAAGCGGCGTCGTAACAATTGGCGCCCAACGTGGGGCTCGATTTAGTGAACTTTCATATCCCAGATAAGCGCCTTGAGATTTCTCATGCCAAAATTACAAATTTTCTAAATTTTTCGATTCATTTAATTTTCTAATTTAATGATGGATGGAAGGACGTTGCCGTGAACTTAATAACTTGTGGGCTATTGAGGACGTAATTTTGTATGGTATTCTCTTTATAAGTGTTATTTTTCTGTGTGTTGTATTGTGTGGTTACCGTGTGCGCGTACTCAGACAAGTGAAACCGCGTAACGCCAAAATGCTCGACGAATCAGGTATCGACGTGGCAGATGGCGAAAGTCCCAATGAACAGTTGACGCAAGGACCCACCTTATGTGATATCTTGCGTATAATAACAGAACAGTCAGAACAATCCAAACAGATGTTTTCCGAATTAGATCAGAGAAGCAGGGAACAGTCAGAACAATCCAAACAGATGTTTTCCAAATTAGATCAGAGAAGCAAGGAACAGTCAGAACAAATTGTCGAAAATATTGAAAGAGTATCTAACAGTATAAGGGAATTGGATGAGAGGTTAAATGAAAGGCTTACTACGCATGAAAATAAATGTCAGGAGAGATTTGATCGCTTGGAAAATTGTTTAGAAACCCAAGCAGAAAAATTAGGGAAATTAGAACAAAAATTTGATTATGAGGTGGGAGCTTTAAAAAATCAAGTTGATGGAAGGTGTGGTGAAATAGAAGGGAACGTAGAGAAACTGAGCCAGGAATTAGAACATTCGAAAGGTGAAACGACTGAAAATTTTAAAATCCTGAAGACAGAGATTAACGCAAAATTGCAAGCTTCTGATGGGAAATTGCAAGCATGTTATGAATCAGTCAATAAAAATATTACTGATGTCAAACAGGAGATGGGCGAAAAACTTAATAAAATAGGGCAGAAACTCCACACCGAAGTTTCCCAAATAAACGACAGATTCGTTCAGATAGGGAGTGTAAGTGAGGATAACATCAGGGAAAGGGAAAAGAAACTGAAAGAAGAAATAGATCGTAGTGTGGTTGAGCTAGTTAAAGGGGAAATTGAGAAAGAGCGAGAAAACAATCCCACACCGACTTCGAGTGGATCAGGCCTCCGTTTCTCGTGGGCGCCACCCCAAAGCTTACAATTTTCGGGAAAACACGAAGAAAATCCCAGGGTTTTCCTAGATAGGGCGGAAAATTATATGAACCTCACGAATGCAGTACCTTCCCACCTGAAGACAAAATTTATGCAGGAACTTTTGCGTGGAAATGCGGCCCTCTGGTTAACAGCTTTGACCCCTTTTCCACAAAATTACGAGGAATTTCGTACGAAATTTTTGAATCGTTATTGGGGAGAACAGAGGAGGTACGAATTTGAACGTGATATTCTTGAATCACGCTGGGACAACCGAAAAGGCCAGTCATATCTAGACTATGCCATGGAGAAAATCTCCGCTATTAAGTTGTGTGATCCGCGGGCGAATGATCGCAAAGTAATATGGCTGCTAACCGCCCATTTCCCCACTTATGTTCAGAATCTTATTAATAGCGCGGGATGTCACGACTTGGACCGTTTTCAAGAATTGCTTGCGCAATTCGATAGGACGCGTAACAGTTATCATGATGAGAACCGCGGTAGAGATTACAATCAAGGCAGACCGCCGTGTCACCGTGATAATAGAAATCAAGGAAATGGCGCGAACGATCGACGTCCGCCACCCAATTCACATGAGAATCAGGGAAATTCAAATTAAAGGAACAGACAGCAAAATTCGTCTGGGCCGAGTTCGACAAACTGAATCCGTCTGAGCTGTCTAGGTATCTGGGCTACGGACGAATTTGTTCAGAGATACCTTTTTTTCGAAGTCGTATCGGTAAACTATGCCTTCTTCGACCTTAATGATGATGAAAATACAACTGTCAAAGAACGTGCGAGAAAATGCCCTGTTCTTGAGTTCCTCATCGGAAATATTTGCGTCCATGCCTTAATTGATACTGGAAGTGAGATTAGCGCAGTGTCAAAGAAATTATATTCCCGACTTATAAGCGAGCGTATTCCTGTACCGACTCTTCCCACGGCCAGATGTTATGTTGTAGGGATAGGAAAAAGACGTAGCAAGCCGATTTCAATGCAGGCTTTGATTTCGATTAGGATTAGGGAAATTTTGTTTGATGTGCCTTGCTTAGTGATTGATGATCTTAACCATGATATTATCTTAGGAGTTGATTTTTTTAAGAGAAAACGGTGGAATTGTAGATTTTTCAAAAGATATTGTGAGTTTCGGTGACGGTAAAGAAATTGTTATTGGAGATGATGGGGAAGACAGGATGGATCTTAGCATTTCATGCGTATCCTGGGACTTGGGGGGTGGGGGGAATGATGTGAACGGGGTTCTCTGCCAATATGTGCAGAAATGTGAATTATTGAATTGTTATGAACGCTCCCAGCTGCAGAAAGTGCTACTAAGTTATGTAGATGTTTTCAGGCGCCCCATTCATCCAGTTAAAGATTTTTATTTTCGAATCAGTGTTACCGACGACTCGCCGTTCAAACTGAGAAATTATCCCATTCCACAATCTTTAAGGGAGGAGGTGGATCATACAATTAAGAACATGATTGCTGAAGGCATCATCGAGAGGTCAGTGACGGCCTATTTGAATCCTATTGTTGTCGTTAAAAAGAAGGACGGAGGGGTCAGGATATGTTTGGACGCTCGGAGGATAAATGAAGTTACCATTCCAGAAAATGAGGCACCGCAAAATCTTGACGAAATTCTTTGGAAGTTTAATCAAACTAAAATTTTTTCAGCTTTGGACTTTTCTAACTCTTATTGGCAAATTGCTATACACCCTAACGATAAGAAATTTACTGGATTCCTATACAACGGTCTCACCTATGTTTGGAAACGGATGCCTTTCGGCTTAAAGAATAGCGGTGCAGCTTTCATTCGGTGCCTGGACGAGAAATTGGGTGATGAAATCAAACGATTTGTCACGCCTTACATTGATGACATCGTGATCTCGTCTCAGAATTTTCAAGAACATCTTGGCCACCTAGAACAATTATTAGAATGTCTTTCCTCTAATCACATGAGATTAAATTTAACCAAGTCCCAATTTTGCACACCAGAGATTTCATTCTTAGGTTATCATGTCAACACGGAAGGTGTTCAGATCGATCAAGATAAAGTTAGAACTATCGACCAAATCTCACGCCCGCTTAACCCTAAGCAGTTAAAAGGATTTTTAGGTATGTGTGTTTACCAATCACGATTTATTCCGGGATATGGAATACTAACGGCCTCATTGGTCAATTTATTAAGAAAGGGAACAAAATGGCGGTGGACCGAGGAACATGAACGGGCTTTTAATCAGATTAAAGCAGCATTTCGTAACGCTATTATGATGAATCATCCAAATTTTAACAAGCCGTTTTATCTCCAAACGGACAGTTCAAATGTAGGCATTGGTTGTGTGCTAACACAAACAGATGACGAAGGTCCAGGGCATAAGATCGTTGCAGTTGCCAGTAGAGTACTTAGACTCAATGAACAGAAATTTTCTGTAACTGAAAAGGAAGCGCTATCAATAATTTGGGCACTTCAAAAGATGTTAGGATACTTGGCCGGGAGAAAATTTTATATCATAACTGACCACAAAGCTTTAATTTTTTTGAAACGGTGTCACTGCACGAATGCGAGGTTGTTACGGTGGGTGCTTTGGCTACAACAATTTGATTTCGAAATTCTACATTGCCAAGGGATAAACAACCCCATCGCTGATTTTTTGAGCAGGTTGCCTTATGCTTCGAATCATCTGACACAGAACGACACTATATTCTATGTGAATGCTATCAACCTTGATGTAAATCCTATTCCCGAAATGCAACCTCGTACTCTTCAGAGATTACAGGAACAGGACGACGTCATTGGCAGGGCTAAATCATTTCTTCAAGAATCACTTGATCAGAATGATCCTCTATTTGTGAAATTCAGCCAAGATCCGGGCTTAGTCAAAATTTCGAACAATTTAGTAATGTTTAGAACAAAACAACAACCGGACGAATACCGAGTGTGGATACCTGCTGAGATCACAGATAAGTTGATAATTTATGTGCATCAAAAACATGGACATTTCGGCAGTAACAAAATTTTGAAGGTTTTGTTGACGTTCGCCTATTGGAAAAACATGGCAAGGCAGACAAGGACCACTATTTCAAAATGTGTGACTTGTCAGATGACAAAATTTCCTAACCGACACTACGACGGACCAATGAAACACGTGATCCCTTCAGCCCCTAACGAACTTGCCTGCCTGGATTTGTATGGACCTTTACCCACCGCTAGGTACGGGTATAAGCACATCCTAGTAATAATCGACGCCTTTTCAAAATTTACGCAGCTCTACCCCATTACTAGACCAACTGCACAAAACTGCCTCAGGCGACTGACTCGCGATTTTTTTCAAACTGCCGGAACATATCGTAAAATTTTGAGTGATCACGCTACCCAATTCACAGGGACGTTATGGAAGCAGACCTTGGAAGGCGAAGGGGTTTCTGTCATTTTTTCTTCTGTTCGGCATCCCCAATCCAACCCAACCGAAAGAGTGATGAGAGAGATCTCGCGTTTTTTTCGAGTTTATGTCTCTCAGAACCATAAGGAATGGCCTCAACTGATAAAAAACATTAATGAATGGATCAATGCAGTTGAACACGACTCTACCGGCATGACGCCGTATGAGGCCCATTTTGGAAAGAAGTCTAGACATTTATTTCCTCTGTTAGCAAGGTTATCAGGACTACCTGTATCAAATTATGAAAATCGATGTAGGATCGTTTTGGAGAACCTCACTAAGAATGCCAAGAAAAGAGAGGCATTAGTCAAAAAACCGTATCAGTTTCGAATAGGTGATAAGGTGTTAGTTCGAACCCCTCGCATGAGTGACCAGCCCGCTGGACTCTTTCACAAGTTCTTTCCGTTGTTTACTGGACCATTTGTCGTAGAAGCCATCCCGCACCCGAATGTATGTCGCCTTAAAGACGAAAACAACCTCCCAGTAGGAAAGTTTAATTTTTTCAATTTGAGACCATTTAAAGAATGAATGAATCAGCGGCATTTTTTCTTATCTCTGACCATAATTCGTTAGTACCCTATGCTCTTCCGGGATAGTTTGCGAACTATGTACTATTTCAGCCGTAGATTAGTTTAATTAACGTTAGCTCATAGCCTTCGTAGTATAATATAACGGGTTTTGTGAGAGAAGGTACTAGACAAGATTAGTTAGTTTTTTTTATTTAATTAAAATTCATAATTTATCTTAAACTGATTTTCTTCGTGCCACCACTATTTTTTGCATGACGAGAGAAAAAATCTTGTCTTAATTACAGGTAATTAAAAGACACGCTGTTTCTCTCTATTTGGAGGGGAAGGCTGATGTGGCGGCACGATCTTATTATTATTATTTTTATCATGATGTACCAGAGGAAAAGTCTTTGTGAACCAGAGAACTGCGTGTCAGGACACGCCGGCGCCCGCCACCGCCCACCGCGACCGCCGCTGAAAGGGCCCCCTCCGAAATCGCCCGTCCCTAAAGGGATTTATGACCCTCAGCTGCGCGTCCACGAGGCCCCCCTTCTTATGAATGCCTCACTGTTTTCGGAGCGGAAAATTCCCCGCAGGTGAACCCCCGACTGGGAAGTACAGGCCCATTTATTAACTTTGTTTGTTGAAAGGAGTGTTATGAAAACGTCTATTGCATAAGTGCACACGCCTGGAGATAGAGTGAGAGGGAAAAAGTCCAAGTTACGGAAAGTTTTAGGAAATCGTGACATCTGATTGGTGAAGTATTAGCTACGACGCCATAGGTTTAAGCCAATCAGAGCACAAATGGCGGGGGAAGGAGTAATTTCAAGAGCCAGTATGTAATTTGGGGAGGGGGAACCAAAGGGCACACACGTACGGAGCCAAAACTCAACAAGGACTTCTGATCTAATTGTCGGGCAGGAAGCTTCGCACGAGGCTCGCGCACACACTTCTGACCTAATTTTCGGTCAGGGAGCTTCTCACGAGGTTCGCGCATAGTGAAGAGTGCTATTTAGGCTTCAGGCTGTTCCGCCGAGATTGTCGGTGTTTTGATGCGCGATCATCGCGCCACGGTGCGCAAAACGGCCCATGATTATTTCGTCATCTTACGGTGCCGCTGCCAACCGATACCTGATGCGGAGTCGCCGCTAATCGTCATCAAGAGGTGGAGACGGCCCCGACAATACGGGCTTCCTCTAGCAGACGCGGCCTGACGCCGTCCATCCTGCGACCGCCGCTGCCGCGGTCCCGGCCGCCAAAACTGCCGCCGCCAGCTGTTGAGGTCACCGACCCGAGGGAATCCCGCCGCTGGAGCGCTGGTTTCTCTCGCCACCAGGCCAAGTAAAACTATGCACGGGTTGCTCTTCAAGCGTTTTGAACTTTCAAATAAGAAAAAAAATTAATTACAAAACTTCTCGCATGTAAGCGTTGCCGCGCAGTGGCTCTTGTAATTAGGAATAAGGACTCCCTTTGTAAATTAATTTTATTCAATTTAATCTTATCTTTTTTTTATGAGCTCATTAGGCAGGACCAATTCAACTTCAAAATCTCAATGTAACTTCTCTGACACCTGTCAGAAATAAAGCCCACAGTTATTTATCTAGCACAACTTCAATTTAATTAAGACCATTCTCACAACTTCCTTCCATCATCCAATTGATCGATTGAGCTACGCCCGGGCCGGCGTCAATCACATCCAGAGCAAGGAAGCGGCGTCGTAACAATATCTATATCTATATCTATACTAATATATAAAGACAGAAGTGCGTTGTCTTACAGCGCGGTAATCTCTGAATTCATTGAATCAATGCCTATGAAACTTTCGTGCTAGCATCCTTTAAAGGCCTGGAGTACTATAGGCTATGATTTCAAAATAAACAGTAATATATTTTCAAAATAATTACTTTTATGGACATTTTTCGCCTAGCTTTACATCACAGATTCAAGAGTGCATCACTGCCAGTTGTTTAGCTGCGCACCACCAGAGGATGACGTCTGAGATCTACTACTGATTCCATCAATGTCAAGAATTATTACGAAATTCATTGGGGTTTGAATAAGATTATGTAATGTTGTAATGTCCCTGTGTGAACATTTGAAAGAATGCCGTAACTTTAGTGGTAAAGAATGACCATGTTCAGGCATTGCTCTTTGTCCGTGTGATATACAAAGTGACAAGAAATTATTGTGAGTTTGAAAGTGTTTAATAATTGAGGTAGGTTGAGAGAATAAAAAGTACAATAATGTACAGCACAGAATATACAGTAATGTACAATGTATAAAATATAGATATCGTACACAATCTAAACAACGTCTTTGTTTACAGAAATTTGTGATAACTGAATTGTTTGACGAAACGAGTGTCACAATTGTCAAAACAGATTACAAATGCCAAGAGATAGGCAGTCTACTAAAATTTTGAAGCGGCTACTCAGAGGGAGATCGACTTGCTGAAGTACTTACTCGCCCCAATGAAAATAATACTGCAAGAAGGGGAGAAATGTGAATAATTCTCGAAGTAGTAGGGCAGCTGTTCATTAGGACTCTCAATTTGACTATTTACACAGTTCTTAGGTTCAAAATGGTAAAATGTAAAATGTGTATATGTTCTCTGTCCATCCAGTAAAATGTTTTCTTCAATATGCGAAGGAAATTTGAACAGTGGTGTGTAATTTATGAATGATCATTTACATATTAAGACTAATCTATAAAGTTGTTTTGCATAACAATTGCTCTCAATGAATGAGTTCATTCATATTTTTCTAAAATAATATTAGCAAAAATTAATTTGTCTAAAAATATTTTTGTCTAAGCAAATAATATCTGGAAGTCTTTGGTTTCTATTATTCATATTTCAGGATCCACAATCTTTATCACTTGAGATAAAATAATGATGCTAATACTGTTTTGTTATGTGGCTCAGTGCATTGCCAATTTATTATTTACACATAATGTCATGTTGGTGGATCATTAGATTTTTAATGTATCAGTCGCATGATGAATTGATTTACCTGAAAAAATAAGTTTTATACTACACATTACTAGCACATAGGTCATTAAACATATTTTTTTTTCGCCTTCAGAATTATAAAAACTGGTAATTATGTGTATCAGAAAATATTATATGTATCAGAATAGATACAAGTATTTTCGTTTATTTTTATGATTATGATTCATCAATTACGTTATGACATCTATAACTATTACTCCTGATCTACCTACTATCGCACCCGTGCCTGAACTTCCGCATGTTATACACAGCTTAAAACAGTAAGTCCCTTCAAGGTCACGAGTTGACAGATCAATTTCAAAACTTTCTTAATGAATACAATAGAAGAGAAAATATAAGAATAGGATACGTTTTACGTGACAATATATTGATAGTGTTGGAATATTATATAAAACTCCACAAAAAGTATACATGTGATTCTACAAGTATTTTATTTTGTAGTTTAGATTTGTTTATTTCTTTTAGTTATAAAGTGAATGTTTAGAAGCTGGTACTTCAAATAAGAAAAATGTAATTATTTGTGAAAAAGTGAGCAAGGTAATCCGGAAATTTCTAAATGGGTGTCAAGAGAAGACAGCTATCGTGGCGTGGCCGGGCAGAGCAATGGAAGGGAGTAGGGCGGAAAAGGGATACAATGGATGAGATAGAGGTAGCACCCCCCCGGGCATGAAAAGATTGAATTCCTCTTCCTGTATAATAATTTACAGTAATAAACGCCCGAGCAACGCCGAGTAATTTAGCTAGTAGTTTATAAAATTGTTAATTGTTGCAAAATTGTTAATTCGCACTTTTCGGTCCTGGGACATCAGAGAGACCCATCCCACTTAAGAATTGCAAAAATTGGAAATTGTTTATAAATTTACAAATTTTGCAATTCTTTGATATTCTCTCATCTCAATTCCCTCTACACAAGATGCAAAATTCCGCAATCCAACCGGAGTTACCGCCTTTCGCTTTTGAGACTCGCATTTGTTTATAGGATATTAGCAGTTGATGCCAACCCTAATTTGTGTCCAGACAATTCATTCGCACTTGGCAGTCAAGTATAAAATTCAGATAGTTTTGCAGTGTCTTGCTCTCTGCCAATTAAATTGTATTAACGATTTCTGACTTACGACAAATCGGTGAAAATTGTTGCTCATGATCTGTTTTCTAACTTTCGAAATTTCATTTTTATTCTCAATGTATCGTTGAAACAGTTGTTAGGTTATTTTGATTTGTCTGTGTTACAAATAAATTCTCTAGCAAATTTGAAAATGTCAGACTGTTTTCCTGCAAATGTGAAGATTTCTTTGTGTTTGGGTGCATTCTATTCGGTGGTACAAAGTCTATGCCAATATGTTTATAGTCTAGCGAGGAAATTGATTATTAACAAATTATTTTGCAAAATGCTTTCGGACAGAACGGTAGCACGTTAGATTATATTCATATTTATTCCACGAGGCAAGTTTTAGGCAGAAGATATATTCTGTATATTATTTTTAATTATGGCGAAATCGAATCACATGTGAATTTTCAAATACAACTATACTTTTTTTGCCTGAAATGAATACATCAATAGAGGAATTCAATGATGTCTTATTTGTTAATAATTTAAAGAGTATAATTGTATATTTGACTACGTGCTTGAGCAATCCTTAACTCTAAAAGAAGCAACGCTTATCAGTGGCTCTTATAGTAATTCAAATGGCCTAACCTCGGAAGTTTCCCCTTTCTCTTCGCCTTAAAAGGCATAAGAGGCGGAGTCTGTACAATGTGGCACCAATCCAATAATACTTCTCTCCCCCAGAGAATGCTTCGTTACGCCCTTTTATAGGAACAAGTTCTTGACATGTATTAAATTGTGAAAAATAATTTAAATTCAATATAATAAGCAAATAATAGTTTTGTATAAATTGTAATGCTACACACATTTAAGTACAGAAATAAGACATGTAACTAAACAGTATACTCACCTTTTAGGAAGACGAAAATTCTTTCTTATTATAACACTCATTTATATATTTTTCAGAGACAGAATATTGTGAAGTACACAATTAATCTGATGATTTGTTCTGGTTATAATCGATCTTACACATAATTGACATGTAATGGCAGACATTTCTAATGTATGGTATGGGAAATCAAGTACGAGTTTAGTTAATTTTAATGAGAGAGCAATTGTGCGATGAAAATGTTTGTTTTAAATGCATATAATCCAATACCATATACTTCCTTACATTAATTAACATTGTTTCCATTTCCATGGAATAGAAGAACATAACACGCGCCTGTTTTGAAATGACCCTGAGAGACGTCACTTGCTCGAGCCGCCTCGCTATTGAATCGAACTCTTGAAATGTTGAGTTCTTACAGTAGTTCACGAAACATGTAAATTCCAACAGGCCATCTCAAACTTACAGTAGTTGCACCCTACTTTCAAACATTAGTGGACACCGCGGGCTGTGTGACCGTACGTAAAGTTTTGAAAAACTTAATTCTCGTGCATGAACATCTGTTAATCTGTCCAACTTTTTTTGTGTCGGAGGGGCTGTGATTCTTAGGGAGATAATGGTGTAGTGGACATGGCAACAACTCACTGAACCTAAGCGAGTTCGTTTCCTAGCGTGGACAAAACGGTTGGTGATTGGAAACCCTTCTGCGGGCTTCATGAAGTATTATAATATAGCGATTACCAAATAGTGCGGCCTGTTATCACTATTAGTTTTCATTCATTTTTTTCCTTTCATTTTGTTTGCATTTTAATCAGTTTTCTGTTTCTTATATAATTTTGTTAATGTAATGGCGTTTAATTGATGCCAATGTTATTCTTAATTTGAACTAGATTGCTGTTTCCAAGTACTCGCGGTTCAAGTCACGTCATATGGCCATCGGAGAGCTGAAGAGTGCCTGAATTAAGAGTGGACTGACAATATGCCAAGCTTCAAAAACAAAAATTCTAGAATCTCGAAGGGAGTATTGATGACTAAAATAAAAGATTGTAAAATGTCGCAATCGTAATAGTTGTGACTGTCTATCAAATAATATCCCATCAGAATCTATTGAAAGGGCGGCCAGTTTTGCCCGCATGGGCATTCGTGTTCCTATTTATGCCTCGCAGGCGCTGCCACTCAAAATCGTCGCTGCAGCGGGTAACGGAGGAAATTTGAGCGCGGAAACATTTCTGGGAGATAGGTAACTGTATTACAAAAGGGAAAGAATGTTTTCATGGGGTTTCTATTAAATAAAACATAATAACTGTTGTAAAAAGCGCTTATTAATTGGAAAAAATTTTAAGGAAAATTTTCTGTGAATAGAATTATACAGAGAGCGCCATGAGAGTGCGAAGAGACGGTGGTTAGCTTCTTGTTCAGAGTGAAGAAGGTATTTATTAACATCATATTCCTTACGCTACCAACTTTTTTATATCGTTCTTTGGAACGATCGATGTTTTGAAATTTCAGTAGAAGACAAGTTAAATCCAGATAAATAAATGGAAAAATTATTCCATTCTGATCGTTAAAATTGGTATTTCTTAGTGTGACGTCTGTGTCAACACCAAGAATTGTTGTAGTTATGCCTCTTATCCCCCACTGCCACCCCTCAGTCTCTCCTCTCTACGCAACAAACTTCACTCCGCGAAGGTCATCTTCCCCGAAGGCGAGAGTTGCAAGGGCTGCTACACGATTGCAAAATCACATGCCAGAAAATCTAATCTTATACTCAAATTACTATCAAAATACTAACATATGAGCATCATTTTAATCCTCTTTTCATGGTCTATCCATTGATCGGAGAAACCACGGAAAACTACCGATCAGAGCAGCCGGCCGCTAGAATTCTCCTTCAGACAGCGACTGAATTCGACCTAGCTGCCGGTCAGAGGGGCTGCAGTGACATCAGTTGATGCACTGAGCTACCGCTCCCGGTAATTTTTTTTATTGCTTTGCTCTTTTTCTACGTGTTTAAATAGGAAGTTTATTTACCATGAATAAGAGAATAATAATATCTATTATTTGATGAATTAATCAAGATATTACAATGAAAATCTTTAAGCATTCATTCGCTTCCCATGTTTTAAAATGAAGGCTTGTTTCTGCACTGAGCTCGATTTTTGTAAGTTTGAAAATAACCTTTCTTCTTCTTCTTCTTCTTCTTCTTCTTCTTCTTCTTCTTCTTCTTATTATTATTATTATTATTATTATTATTATTATTATTATTATTATTGTTTTCGCTACAATATATTTTATTTCGTTCTTTTCGATTATCGTTGATTTGGAATTTCAGAAGAAGAAAAGTTCAATTCAGATGAATAAATGGGAAAAAATCTCTCATTCTGATCGTTAAAATTGATGTTTGATCATATGTTTTTCGTGTCAAGACTATGAATTGCTGCAGTTATACCTTCATCCTGCACAGCCATTTCTCTCACACTCCTCTCTCCACAAAACAGTATCAAAGTCGCGACGGCCACCTTCCCAAAACTGCGACTGTTGCTAAGGCTTTCCGTTTACTTGAAATTTTCATGCCAAAAAATCTAATTTTATACTCAAATTACTCTTAAAGTATTAACCAATGATACCTCGTTTTATTCCAATGTTTATGATCTATCCATTGCATACTATTAATAGCGTCAAATTCGGGTAGCTATATTTTCTTATTTATTTATTTAGTCAAAAACTGTATGTGACGTATGGGGGAGAAAATCATCTGCGCACGCTTTCTTGAGTTTCAGAATCCCTTCCCAGCAATTTAACTATTAATAGTTGAAAGATGAAAAAATAATAGTAATAATAATAACAATAATAATAATTAATAATGAATAATAATAATAAATAGTTTAAAAAGGCAAGTGATTAACATTTCAAAAACTAGATATTTTCGTTGTCGAATTATAGAAAACTTATTTGTAACGGTAAACGAACGTACAAATTTGATTTTTCTGTATTGCTAACAAAATAGAAACTCACCTTAAGCTCTACTACCACTATAAGCAAAAGGAAAGCTCAACAGAAAGTGCGCATAGTGAAGCTACATTTACGTCCAGAAGCAAAACAAGGGGCCATCTCAGCATTTGCTCAATGGATCAGGGAAACTGGACAAAACCCCGATCGAGATGGGGGTCATTGACCCGGAAGCTGAAGTACATTACTTGTTACAGACATATTGTCTTTTTTATATTAGACAATGCAAATGTAAACTGATTCATTTTTAAACCATTATTAAATTTAAACCATAATTAAACCCCAAAGTATCCAAGCAGTTACTTCAAAATAAATAAAACTACAATTTTATTGACAATAATACTAACCTGATATGAGTTTCTACAAACAATTATAAGAAGGTGTGAACTTCTTCATCCTAAATCGTTATTTTTAGTTTTGACGATTGTGCTAATGTTTGCTACTCAGATACACGGAGCACATTTGAAAGAACACAATAAGTAAACGAAAATGAGGATATTATGACTATTATGCTGTAGTGGCTTCGTTGTTGAAATGACGACTGATTCTTTCATATGCTCAGAAATTTTCTGTGTTTCATTAAGATGACCTCCGCATTTACGTATTTCGAAGACTTGTAAGTTTCCATGAATTTGGCACGATAAGCGATGACCTCAAACAATCCACTTAGTTTCGAAGAGTAGTGTCAAAAAGCATTGGCGTGTCAAAGTCGTCTGGAAAAGAATGCTTATAAGAATTGTTCTGAACTTGGGATAATTGTATTTTAAAAACATATTTATTTGCAAACTTTGCACCTTCATTGAAGTTTACTTAACTACATACGTAAGTTCACATTCCTTCACTTATAAGTGTCCAAAAATGAACATATGTCAATACTCTACTAAAACAGTATTATTACTTTTTCTCATTACCCCTGGTGATGCTATCTGCTTCTAAAGGCAGCAGGCTTACTGATTAGAAAGAAATTGTGAATGTTATAACAATGTATTTCGCATTTGGAACGTGTGAATACTGAAGATCCGGAAGCTTTAATGTCTATATTTATACGTGTATAACAATTTATGCAAATCCATTCTTTTCTTGTATATTTAATTTCAGTTATTTCCACAATTTTATATGTGAAAAATTGGCTTTCTAAGAAGATGAATAAAGGCTTTTCCTGGAAAAGCTAGTGTTACGATTTATGCTTAAAACAAACTCCGCCTATTTCGGCTTCAAACGTGTGGAAGGAGGCAATTTTCACGGGGAAATATTTATGGAAGCCAATTGATGACTCTTTATTTCCCCCAAGTTGAGGATTGTTCGGTAGCCGACTCGAATAGTATATTTAAATTTAGCCGGCTCGAGTATTATTTTATTGTTAAACAAATTAACTTAAAGAATTTAGTATAAAATGAAAAATTAGGAAGCTGGAAACCAGGAATATCATACCATCTACATTTTTCGTGGCAATATATGCAAGCGTTGTGGCCCCACGTCCCCTCCACCACCGTAAGGACCTTCAAATGTATTTCGCGGAAAATCTAAGCGAGCCGTTGCAAAATGGCTTGTAGAAAAACCTTGCGAGGGAACTGCGTAAGAATTGACTTCCAAAAACATAGCTAAGATGAAAACATGAAATGCTAATTTCTTATAAACAATTACGTAAGTAAGTAGAGAGTGTTCTCTGATGTTCCAGAACCAAAAACTGCTAATTAACAATTTTAGAAACAATTAAGAAATGGCGCTATTCCTGCCGGAGAGTGTTCCCAAATTGTCCCTTAGTCGAATATCGCAAAATAACCATTTGGACAAGAGATGCAAATTCTTCTTCTTCTTTTCTGCGAGTGGAACTACACCATGCGGCGTCTCTCGCACCCAAGCTTCCATCTTCTTCTATCTTGCCAATCATCATCTTCGATGTGACGATCTCTCATTGTCTGTCGCACACCGTCATACCACGTGAGTCTTGGTCTACCTCTCTGTGCATTGACACCTGCCACCTCCAAGCTTTTAATGGCCATCTTTCTTCCGGCATTCTTCTAAGGTGACCATACCATTTTAATCTTCTCCCTTCTATTGTATCCATTATATCCGACATGACACCCATTTGCTGCTTTATATTTTCATTCCTGATTTTTTCCATTAACGTTACACTACAGCTGCGTCTCCAAAACTCCATTTCCATAGCCTTTAACTTTTTCTCATTACTTTTTGAGATCTCCCACAACTCAGCACCATACAGTGATTTCCACAATTGCTTTATAAATTCTAACTTTCACTTTATTAGAAATATTGTTATTCCATATTATTGAATGCAATTGCCGAATAGCAGATTTTCCTTGCCGAATGCGATGTTTAATTTCCTCTTCACTGCCCCCTTGGTCTGTTAAAATTGTTCCTAAATACTTATACGTCTGACAACACTTAACAACCGAGCCATCCTCCATTACTAAATCTTTTCCTGTCCCTCCTACCACCATGTACTCTGTCTTCTTAAAATTGATTTTCAAGCCCCATTTTCCATATTCCTCATTTAATTTCCTTAACATATAATGTGCATCGTCTTCATCCTCTGCGAATATCACTTGGTCATCTGCAAAATTTAGTGAATATAACATATCGTCATTCAATTTTATTCCCATCCTTTCACATTTTATCTTCCAGTTTTTTAGAGCTTCTCCTAGATATATTTTGAAGAGAGTTGGTGCAATACAACACCCCTGTCTTAGCCCTTTATTTATTTTGATTTCTTTTGATATGCTATTTCCTAATTTGACATAAGCGATATTGTCCGTATATAACTCTCTAATGGCCTTAATATATACGCTATTAATATGGTGGTTTTCCATGGCCATCCACAATTTTGAAAGGGGGACACTGTCGTACGCCTTTTGCAAGTCAATATAGACTAGATGTGTCTCAAGGTTATGCGCCAGCCGCTTATCTGTAACTTGTCGGATGGTAAATATATTATCTGTGCAGGATCTACCAGCACGAAAACCACTCTGTTCTTCCATTTCATTTATTTCATTTTCCAATCTGTTTTTAATAATTTTACCATATATTTTACCAAGGGAACTCAGGACAGTTATACCACGGTAATTGGAGCAGTCACCTTTTTTAAATATATCACCTTTTTTAAATATATTGGAGATGTAATCCACTTTAAAGACTTCAGGTATCACACGGCCCCTGAGACATGCATTAAATAATTCTGAAAGCTGTTCAAACAACACTGATGGAGCTGATTTTATTAGTTTTATATTTATCCCACCGGGTCTGGGAGCTTTACCGCTTTTGAAACTTTTCACCACTTTCTCAACTTCAGTTGCTGATATATCTTCTACCGGATTGTCAGATGTATCTTTCAGCTGATATGTGTTCCTGCAAAAGTTCTTTGTAATACTTTGCCCAGTTTTCTAAGCTTATAAGCTGCAAATGTCCATATCTCACTTCATTTGTTCTCAGTTGTTTCAACACTTTCCATGCCTCCCGTGATCTTGAGCTTCCAATGGTGTCGCTGATTTCTTGACACTTGATGTCCCACATATCATTTTTGGCTTTTATAATCTCCTTTTTTACTTCTCTACATATTCGTGTGTAAGTTTTTCTGTCTTCTAGATCATGGGTCGTCAGCCACTTTTGATAGGCGTTTTTCTTCTCCCGTACCCTTTCAGCAAATTTGTCATTCCACCAATACGTCCCGGTTCTCTGTTGCTTCCTTTCAATTTTCCCCAAACTTTCATATGCCGCTTCATGTATGTACTTTGTTATATCTCTGTACATTGCTTTTGGAGAGGAGTCATCCACAATTTGCAACTTCCCACTGAGCCTTAGCTTATACAAGAACAGGATTGATGGGTCTTCTAGTAAACTCAGTTTGTACTTAATATCTTCGCCTTTTCTTCTAGAGTCTTGTTCTTTTATTTGATTTTTTACTTTTCCATTTTGGAAGGGGAAAAGACATTTGGCTCGCAAAAGGAAGTGGTCAGATCCGCACTCTGCACCTCTATAAAATGCTGCTCTAAAAAAATATATAAAATCCGCCTCTATAAAATCCGCACTCTGCACCTCTATAAGATGCAAATTGATTGCTGAATATCTAGTTTAATAGTTACTTCAATGATAAAAATACACTTGGTCCTTGAATGTTAGTGTCTTTTATTGAAATGGTTCTCTAGAAATCCTCTATCAATTCGAAAAAGATTGTATTTTCCATTTTTGCAAATTTAATAATTATAATCGTTTTGCTTATCGACAAAATCTGTAGTAAACTGATCATTTGATAAAGTTTATGAAATGTGTAAGGACAATAATATTGGAATTAAAAGGTGTCTAAGAAGGTAATTGTTCTAAAATTAGTGTTATTTTATCTGGTATCATAGCAATTTCTTCAAAACGAATAGTGCTAACAGTGATTAAGAGATATGTGTTCCTATATATATTTCAATGAATTTACTTTCATCTTCTTACAACAATTTCTTCCATGTATTTTTATTTGAAAATACTTCCACATCTGAACTAGCGACGCCTACTATTTTCTAAGACGTAATTTTGTTAGGGCACTCTCCCCTGCGTTGAGATTGGCTGCGATGGGCTGTGTGGCGCCGTCTGCGACGCCTGCGACCCATGACAGAGGCTGCCCAAGACGTGCAAAAGCTAAACTTAGCCGCAGACGGCCCCAATCAATTTTTGTTTTCAGAACTGTACCTGTGTGTATTCAGGTGCCTTAATTCTACGACATAAAGAATGATGCTCTGACGGGGTTCGGTGGGACACGAAATGATTAAGGGGGGGTACCTGCGACCGATGAGGCGAAGGGCGTCTGTGAAGGAAGTGAGACTGGTACCTGCATCTATCCCGGTCCCTTAATTTTATAACACAAATAACGATTCTATACGAAGATTCGTTGGGACCCGAGATGATTAAGGGGGAAGGGGTACCTGCGACCGATGAGGCGAAGGGCGCCTGTGTAGGAAGTGAGACTGGTACCTGCATCTATCCCGGTCCGTTAATTTTATAACACAAACAACGATTCTATACGAAGATTCGTTGGGACCCGAGATGATTAAGGGGGAGGGGGTACCTGCGACCGATGAGGCGAAGGGCGCCTGTGTAGGAAGTGAGACTGGTACCTGCATCTATCCCGGTCCCTTAATTTTATAACACAAACAACGATTCTATACGAAGATTCGTTGGGACCCGAGATGATTAAGGGGGAGGGGGTACCTGTGACCGATAAGGCGAAGGGCGCCTGTGTAGGAAGTGACTCTGGTACCTGCATCTATCTCGGTCCGTTAATTTTATAACACAAAGAACGATTCTATTCGAAGATTCGTTGGGACCCAAGATGATTAAGGGGGAGGGGGTACCTGTGACCGATGAGGCGAAGGGCGCCTGTGTAGGAAGTGAGACTGGTACCTGCATCTATCTCGGTCCGTTAATTTTATAACACAAAGAACGATTCTATTCGAAGATTCGTTGGGACCCGAGATGATTAAGGGGGAGGGGGTACCTGTGACCGATGAGGCGAAGGGCGCCTGTGTAGGAAGTGAGACTGGTACCTGCATCTATCCCGGTCCGTTAATTTTATAACACAAACAACGATTCTATACGAAGATTCGTTGGGACCCGAGATGATTAAGGGGGAGGGGGTACCTGTGACCGATGAGGCGAAGGGCGCCTGTGTAGGAAGTGAGACTGGTACCTGCATCTATCCCGGTCCGTTAATTTTATAACACAAACAACGATTCTATACGAAGATTCGTTGGGACCCGAGATGATTAAGGGGGAGGGGGTACCTGTGACCGATGAGGCGAAGGGCGCCTGTGTAGGAAGTGAGACTGGTACCTGCATCTATCCCGGTCCGTTAATTTTATAACACAAACAACGATTCTATACGAAGATTCGTTGGGACCCGAGATGATTAAGGGGGAGGGGGTATCTGTGACCGATGAGGCGAAGGGCGCCTGTGTAGGAAGTGAGACTGTTACCTGCATCTATCCCGGTCCGTTAATTTTATAACACAAAGAACGGTTCTATTCGAAGATTCGTTGTGACTCGAGATGATTAAGGGGGAGGGGGTACCTGTGACCGATGAGGCGAAGGGCGCCTGGGTAGGAAGTGAGACTGGTACCTGCATCTATCCCGGTCCGTTAATTTTATAACACAAAGAACGATTCTATACGAAGATTCGTTGGGACCCGAGATGATTAAGGGGGAGGGGGTACCTGTGACCGATGAGGCGAAGGGCGCCTGTGTAGGAAGTGAGACTGGTACCTGCATCTATCTCGGTCCGTTAATTTTATAACACAAAGAACGATTCTATTCGAAGATTCGTTGGGACCCGAGATGATTAAGGGGGAGGGGGTACCTGTGACCGATGAGGCGAAGGGCGCCTGTGTAGGAAGTGAGACTGGTACCTGCATCTATCCCGGTCCGTTAATTTTATAACACAAACAACGATTCTATACGAAGATTCGTTGGGACCCGAGATGATTAAGGGGGAGGGGGTACCTGTGACCGATGAGGCGAAGGGCGCCTGTGTAGGAAGTGAGACTGGTACCTGCATCTATCCCGGTCCGTTAATTTTATAACACAAACAAGATTCTATCGAAGATTCGTTAGAGGTGATTAAGGGGAGGGGGCCTGTCACCGATGAGGTGACGCCTGGAAGGAAGTGAGACTGGTACCTGCATCTATCCCGGTCCGTTAATTTTATAACACAAACAACGATTCTATACGAAGATTCGTTGGGATCCGAGATGATTAAGGGGGAGGGGGTACCTGTGACCGATGAGGCGAAGGGCGCCTGTGTAGGAAGTGAGACTGGTACCTGCATCTATCCCGGTCCGTTAATTTTATAACACAAACAACGATTCTGTACGAAGATTCGTTGGGACCCGAGATGATTAAGGGGGAGGGGGTACCTGTGACCGATGAGGCGAAGGGCGCCTGTGTAGGAAGTGAGACTGGTACCTGCATCTATCCCGGTCCGTTAATTTTATAACACAAACAACGATTCTATACGAAGATTCGTTGGGACCCGAGATGATTAAGGGGGAGGGGGTACCTGTGACCGATGAGGCGAAGGGCGCCTGTGTAGGAAGTGAGACTGGTACCTGCATCTATCCCGGTCCGTTAATTTTATAACACAAACAACGATTCTATACGAAGATTCGTTGGGACCCGAGATGATTAAGGGGGAGGGGGTACCTGTGACCGATGAGGCGAAGGGCGCCTGTGTAGGAAGTGAGACTGGTACCTGCATCTATCCCGGTCCGTTAATTTTATAACACAAACAACGATTCTATACGAAGATTCGTTGGGACCCGAGATGATTAAGGGGGAGGGGGTACCTGCGACCGATGAGGCGAAGGGCGCCTGTGTAGGAAGTGAGACTGGTACCTGCATCTATCCCGGTCCGTTAATTTTATAACACAAACAACGATTCTATACGAAGATTCGTTGGGACCCGAGATGATTAAGGGGGAGGGGGTACCTGTGACCGATGAGGCGAAGGGCGCCTGTGTAGGAAGTGAGACTGGTACCTGCATCTATCCCGGTCCGTTAATTTTATAACACAAACAACGATTCTATACGAAGATTCGTTGGGACCCGAGATGATTAAGGGGGAGGGGGTACCTGCGACCGATGAGGCGAAGAGCGCCGGCGAAGGCGGCGAGTATGACAGCTATGGCGGTCCATGTTGAGCCTCTGAAGGACTGCAGGAAGGTCTGCTGCTCTGGTTGGCGCCTCTTCACCAACAGGCAAAAATCGTTGCGAGTGTGTGGGTAGAGCGCGTATTCTGTGGCGCCGGGTGGTACCCACGTGGAAGCTGATATGATGTTCACGGATTTGTTGCGAAGGGCCTCTTGCATCTTGAAGCGATCGACAGTCACACACTTATACTTTTTGTAGCGGGTCATCAGCAACTGCGCAGACAGGAAAAGACACGATATATATTATCGAATGCCTCTTATTATCGCCGTGGCTGTTAGTGTTTCTTTTTTTAAAGTAATATTTCTAGTCTTCCATTGACAGAACCTCATATTGTCCATAAAATTCTTTCACGTAACATCGAATGAGCACTCTTAATGTCAAATAGAGGAGCGCAGGTGAGGCGAGTGTGATATGCACGTACGTTAAACTACAACAATCTGTGCCATTGTTAAATACTACCTCCTTCACAACGAACCTATGTTTGTAATTTATTGTTATGATTGGGATAATACCTCTGGTGATACTAAATACTCTATGTGTTTTGATGATTGTGTGTTTTAATACACTTCCATCCAGATAAAAATGTTAACATATCTTTCACAATAAACTTTTTTTATTTTGTAATCTTCCCTGCAATGATTTCCCAGCAAAAAATTGTTTTTACTTTTGTAATCGTCTCGGCACTGATCTATCTTGGTCGAACTTCTTGATAAGTTATATTGTACATTTAACTCTCAGCTCCACAAAATTAAGTCTATGCAATTAAAACCTCATATGTCCATTTTCCTCATTTTTAATAGAAAGAAAACGTTTCATTCAATCTCATAAAATGGTATAAAGGCAAATTACCATTAACTGTCAGTTCAAATTGCTGTTGTTAATTACTTGTGTGTTTTTATAGTTGTAAATCTAGAAGTACTTTAAATGATCAATCTAAATTTAAAGATTGGTAGTTCCGTGTTCAAATTTTATCAAATAAAATTAAAATTGCAGGAATTTTATTTTCTATAGAAATTAGTGGTACTTGTGGTGTTGTGGGGTTCTATAAAAATTAGTGGTTCATTAGTGGTATTAGTGGCACTTTTTCATAAACAATAAGACCATATTCAAGGTGCATAAGAGAAAGTTTAGTATTGCTACAACAAAAAGTGGCGATATTTTTACACAATAACTCGTTCTTTGGTCGCAAGACACAAGCTAGTATATTGCTTGCTTTGAGGATGTTCACAAGCTATTGAATTGAGGGCTTTATTACAAGAACTAAACAAGCCACAAATTCCATATTGTAACCGCAATTACTAAAGTAAATCTATCATTTACTTATTTCGTGACGTGTGGTTACACCGTCACGCAAACCTGGGAATACCTCAATTAATGGATAAAATTCCCTATCGGTGGTGGGTTCGTCTTTGCTAAACTAATGATCAAATAACAAGCAAACACAATTTTGTAGTTTTAAATAACAGATAACATGTATTCTAACGAATGAAATTCTCTGTACAATGGAGTTCATATATCCTCCTATGTTCTCACTTTTATGTTAAACTATGGTAGCTAGTTCCCTACCTAAACTGCAGTTTCCACTAAAGTGATAATAACTTTGATCACCGTTTACAAGAAACAAGCAATAAATACATATGTACACTTCACAAAAATAACACTCATGAGACACACAAATCACAGTTCAAATACTCATCCTGCAAAAAAAATACATACAAACAATACTCAAAATTCTCTAATACCTTTTAAATCACTAATTATGTTACACTTAATATTCACACTTGACATTCGGCTTCTACGTAGCCTTTCAGTACGAAATTTTGTTTTATAACGTCTGTTAACTTTCTATGGAGTAACACTTTAAAAGAAATACTTGAACGGCTTCCACTCCTGTTCAAAATTTCACACAGGCAATTTCTCTTAAATGGTTTGAAACAGTATTAAATCAATTACATATGAATCTAGATAAATGATTATGTACAAAAACAACTTTTATCATAAACATAAGGATTACTCTAATCTGATTCCTCTTACGACTGTCGAAAAGAAATGAATTTACTGGCTAGCAAGACCAATGTTCTATGAAACTTGCCCGATCAACGTCTGTTATTGAGGGAAGCTCACATTGCAACGTTTTAGCTAGTACAATTAGAATTCTATCTTAGAAGTTTTCCAGACTGAAATTTAATGAATGTTCTCTCTGTTTTTATGTGACTCACGACCGGCGAATTCCTCAAGCTGGTCCCGCGCTGTGTAGCTGGCGACGCTCGCGCCTTAAGGTCGTCGTTCTTCTGCAAGGTCCGTGCGTTGCCTGTCGCGTCGAAATTGGAATATTTCCGAGCGCCGTCTCCTAGTTGTTCAGCGAAGTTTTACCACAGCTTTCGCAGAGGCGATGGTCGCATCAGAATGCGAGTCCGAAACTCCAAGTTATGACTTCGTAATAGCAAAAGTCAAGCTAGTTGTTGGATAATCCGTACTTCTAATAATTCTCAAAATTCCATAATAGGATTTCCAAAGTGAAATTCCAAAAATAAAATGAAATAAGATGAAAAATAAAATAAAATAAAAGCTGTAACAAAGAAAAAAAACATGTCCTATGTTACAATAATCCTCCATTTTCTAGCAACAAGAATGCAGCAACGTGGTTTTACAAATTCATTTCGATCTATTACCACTGTCGTTCTTTCATTCGTTGCATTCTTGTTTAATATTCATTTTAAATTCCATGTAATCTCACGACATTTCACAGTACGTAATTCCATGAAAAATGTTCAGGCATTTACTTTTTATTAAAGCTTTTGCATTCCGGTATCTTCCGCGTGTCCCTTGTCAACTGTGTGGTGTACTTGTAGCCAACCGTTCACCTCGGCGACTCGAACAAGAAAGAGAACGAGCTCTTCTGACACAAGTTCACGCCACGTCCGTATTTCCACAAAAGTTTCTGATTGGCTATAGTCTGAGAGCGTTCAGAAATCTTTTTCTGGCTGACGCCATCTCTTCGCCATTATAGAAACTACGTGTAGGGCGTAATGTCGGGTATTATCGCTTCTATTTTTTGTTGGTCATAAATGTAGCCGACGACAAGCGGTTACAATATGTTGAAATATTTCTTCTTGATATTCCCTACAACACGCGCTATCCGCTGGGACATTTACTATTGGCAGGTTCCAAACACATTGAAAGATATAAGGTAAGGAAAAACATAAATCTATTATTATGCATGTACACGCTATGAAGTTTTTGTTGCCTCCTGAAAATTCTCAAATTTGCATTAGATTCCTTCTTCTAAGAAGCCCTACGATTGCAGATTTATTTACCTGACCAATTCCAAACATAGAATATAAATATAACTTACAAAGATTAATTCTTCATTTGGTGGCATTCCAGAACCTTTTCCGCAACCGTGATGATACGCAACAATCAAGACATCTGCAGGAGGATGAGTCACAATTCCCTTCGTCTCAGAGCTTCCGTTGTTTTTTTCTGGAAAGATGGGCAGCAGCAGGAATCGTCCATTAGATAATCTGGGAGAAGGTTTACCAGCGCACAAAGAAGAACAAACCATTGTAATAAAAATGAAGATAGAATCCATATTGTGAACCATGTCTAAAAAATCTGTGAACTCGATTTGATTGACTTAATTGCCTAGTTTTCGGACGATTTGTGTGATTCTGGTGAGAAATAATTACAACACAAGAGCAAGGCTGCAAATTTATATGAAAAACCTTGCTCTTCCCTTCATTGTGTGTATCCGTTACTTATTCTCTTGTCGATAAAATTATGGTGACACGTTCTACAATAAAAAGAAACTGCATTCAATAGACGTATTATGATACTTGTGCCTGCATGCAGGTGCGATTCAATCTTATAATATTCGTGGACAACGCGAACGCCCTCCAAGACGAGTAGCATGGCCACCCGCAATACTCTACGCGTCTTCACTGGCCGCGTGAGGAGAACAGAGCCAACGGGTGGTTGTTGTACAAGAACACGCTTGCGCAATGGGCAGCGTGCGGTTTGTTCGCTCGGAAAACAATCGCTCAAAAAAAGTAATATCGATCGGCTAACTCATTCCCCCTCCCCGGCGATAGCTAACAGGAAAAAGAACTATTCTTGCCACATCTCTCTGTAGTGGTAAATAAAAAAATAATAACTATTTGCGCCGGACAGTGAGCCCTGCAACGGAGGGGTAGCTGCGAGAACTTGCCTTAGCCCCGAACATTTTTTCATTACAAATATATAAAATATAATTACTTCTAATTCAAAGGAACTGGTATAAGTTATGTGTTTTGCCTGAGGAAATGGCTTTTCTTTATCATTGGGCGGGATGGCGGGAGGAAATTGTATTTGAAATAAAAGGCCCCAAGCTTTTAAGCTCCCAAGCTTCTTGTTTTCTCTGGGTGGCCCAACAACAGAAACATTCTCCCCTTACGGGTTACGATTACGCAATGCTTTGCAAATTGTATCGACGTAATTCTTCTGAGATCCCTTTAAATACTCTCTACAGCAAAGGAAACGCAGGAGAGTCGAATAGCACTTTTTTTAAATTGAAAATTCCAAACTTTCTGGGTTGTATTGTTATCATTACGTACGCCATATTAATTAGTACCTGTAATATAAATTACTTCGTTTAACGTGTTGTACAATCAGAATCCAGTTCCTTTGGTCTTCACTCCGATAAATTCGCTGGCGGCAAAACGTCCGTCCGTGTGAGTGGAACGCTGGAGCCTAACCCATTTAGACGATTTTCTCCAAAATCGATTTTCTGCCATCGACCTGACTGAATTCTAGGACCTGCAAATTTGGAATGAGTAATACGATTTTTGGGGGCTCACGATCCGTGAAGTTTTAAAATTTTTCTCAAAGATGACTCCATTTTTTTATTGAAATTCTTCTGACAGAGCAAAAGAAGTCGAAAAACGTGGCGCCAATTTCATGCGCCAGGTGAATTCAGACGAAAACACATTTTGCTGAAAAAATTGAAGAAATGCAAAATTTGCATATTTCTATTAAGGATGTATCTGTGGTGCTTAGAAGCACACACAACTGGATGACAGCTGGAAACTATTTCATCCATAACTATTGGATAAAGAAGTTCATCAATGTTCATGAGCAGCTTGCTTATTACTTCAATGCATTTATTGAACAGACTCACATACTCCCTAAATCCCTGTGCCAGAGGATCGCATTTTTTGATTCCTAAAGTAATCAACAAAACGAATCTAAATAACTATAGGCCATTTATGTGTCTCCCAACTACATATAAACTATATACAGCTGTCCTAAGTAAAGCAAACAAAGACCATTGTGATGCAAATAAGATTCTGTCACAAGAGCAGGAAGGTTGCCCAAAAAACTCCCAGGTATATAAAGACCAACTAATCGTTGATTTAGTGGTTATGAAACATGTAATCCTGGGATTAGAAAACCCCATAACGCCACCATCAGCTACGAGAAGAAACCCGCGAATAGAAAGAAGTCGAGTACACGGCGGAATGATGGCTTCAAAACGCGCCATCTACCCATAGCTTTTCGAACTCTGACGCCCGAACTAGCGAATAATGTTTTTCCGGGAGGTCACGAAAAGAGGAGAATATTCACCCCTCCAAAAATTTCCCCAGGCGCGAGTACCATAAGTATCGCGGCGCGCCTCGGAGGAGCTCTATGATTGCAGCAGCGACGGCGACTAGACTGAGTTCTGAAGGCGATTGTAACTTGATAGCATAGGAGTTTATTTTAACCTGGTAGTTAAAAGTTAGCTTGAGAAGCGTATCAACGAAAGTGATGTAATTGAGAAGTGGAGTGCACGAACATTCTTCGCAGTAACATTCACAATATTTGAGAGAGCAAGTGAAGTGATTGTTTGCCTTCGAAATACTTTCAAATTTGTAAAATTCGCGCAGAAGAACATTAACAAAATCCAGCATCTCATATTACACGCTGAGACCACACACGCCCAACGTGTGGTAGGTAGGCCGAGAATTTAAAGCATAACTTCAGCAACATTAATTATTCGAGGCTGGAAGCGCGAACAAACTTGTACGAGGCGCGGCAGAAGAAGAAGGACGACCCCAGGAAGAGAGAAGCGTAGGCGAGAAAGATTTGGTCTGGAACAAGAATCGTACGAGTCCGGAGAACGGAAGACGGGTGTAGAAATTGGAGGCGTGGCGGAGTCCAGAGCTCGGGAGAAGGAAACTGGTAACGTTGTGGGACAGCGAGAGAAGACGGGTTGCAACGCGAGGCTGCGAGCGGCAGAAAATCCCCAAGGTTACCTACAGGAGAGCGATGCAGAGCTGTTGAGGTAAAAGAACTGGCAACCATTTTTATGCGGCGATCAGTTGGGGAAAAAGAATAACAGTAAATACACGACAATTCGTGTTAAAAGTGGGTGAAATGTCATAATAGGTGGGAGAAGTATTCCGAACGAGGTGAATGGCAGTTTTAAGTTCACTTACTGCACGTGTTATTAAATTCATTCAAAGAGGCTATACCTTGTACAATTTTACTTAAATAATTCATAATTTTCATATGTTGTACAGTGATGTTATCTGGAAAAATCATAGTTTATTGTATTGTGTTAAAAGTAATTGCTTTCTGTGATATGTAAAGGAGTCAAATTTAAGTAACGTGTATGTTACATTTTATTATTTTTTTCTCTTTAAAGTTCACAATGTTATAGTGAGTGCGAAGCCCAAGGCTAGCACCTGTGAACGGGATACTTAGAACAAGTGTAAAACTCATTTTAAAAGCAGTGCACGGAAAAACTAGAGAGTAGAAAGAGTAAAATAATGTGGTAGATAAAAATTCAGAAAAAGGAATGAGCAAATTGTGAATTGTAATTGGTGAACGTGTGTTCAGGGAGTCGAGGTGACGCCAATTTTTTGTTTTGCCTTGTTTTCTGTTTTTTCAGTGACCAACTATTTAAAGTTCATAATCCTATTATATAATTGTGCCACTGTAATGTTTCATTGAATATATGCTCATTTTATTCGTATTTTATCTGATTCATTGTGTCAAGGGTTCAGACCTTTCTCATACCCAAAAGATCCTGCTTCCTGAGAATTTTAAGCTCGCTTCATGAGCATTCATACTATCACGCTCTCACCAAGTGCTGCAAGGTAGTAGGTGGGCGTGTTATTATATATATCTGTGTGTGTGTGTGTGTGTGTGTGTGTGTGTGCAGTAGGCGACGATTTTTACATGCAATATTATTGGAAAATTTCTAGGCAATTAACAGTAACAGCAGGAGGTAAACCTTTACAACAGCCAAGGCTAATCCCTTCGCGTCATTAAAGGTGTGGTATAGGTGGAAGTTTCCCAGCAGTTGATGATAACTGAGATAAATAAGATAATAATAATAATAATGATAATAATAATAATAATAATAATAATAATAATAATAATAATGTACAATAAAAGTTCGCAATGAGCGCAGTCATTGCGAGAATCTGTGCGAAGTGTGAAAACTCTGGGCTGCGAGAGGCGTCTTTGAGTTCGTGCTCAGTGCGTGACTGATTATTATTATTATTATTATTATTATTATTATTATTATTATTATTATTATTACTCTAGAGGAATATAATGGGAATTCTTTGAACTAAGGCTCTCTTTCCTGTTATATAGTGTACCTCTTCTTTATTTTCAAAGTATTGCAATATGCCACTTTTTCAAACATTTAAAGTGAATACATGTGTTACGTCATAATCAGTGAAAAAACAAACGACTATTGGCCTCCTTTGCGTGACTGAGTTAAGGAAGAAAATCACGTGATTGCTCATTGAGAATCGTTACAGACTTGAAAATGTATGTAAAAAGACTTGAAATATTTGTACCAAAAAATAATGGTAGAATTCATGTTCAGCTTGTTGCATAGAAACTATTTGCCGAGAACAAAAATTATTGTTGCAAATATTGAATAATTGCGTCAGAATGTTGGGGATTTTGGAGCGTATAGGGTCTATGATTGAAGTGCTGTTCATTTGTTCTGTCATCAATTCGATTGTTGCTTGCTGTATGAGTATTGTGGCGGGCAGCCGTCTTGGATGCTCTGGCCAACTGGGATTTGCAGCATCCGTCGTCTCCCTGGCTGCAACTTACCTGTCTCTTCATAGCTTTCCTGTAATTCTGAATGTAACTCTAATGGGTAATCATTGGGCGCCAACAGGAAGCCACTTGAGCAGGGAACAGTTCGGGCTAACATTTGTGTCGCGAAACGTACGCAATAGAAAATTTTTAACGAATCGGTTTAATTAAAACTAACTTATAACTAAACACATAAATTACAATATCGTTTACAGGCGCTATCGATCGCCATTTGCGATCAATTGAGTATTACTTTACTCTCAGAAGCCGTGCGGGTCTTTGCTGGAGTTAATCGTTTCTTTCTTCTACACTAAAAGGGCTCTCACCGACATCAGAGCCGTTTGTCAGAGTTTTTTCACCACCTTTATTCAGCAGATCCAGGGGCGTCGGCCTGACGCAGGTAGTCACTCCAGCCGTGTCAGCGGCACGCGTCAGACTTGGGAGAGGGGGGGCTTACTCTTCCACGTCCCGTTGCGTGATTCACCTCAGATCTATCTCAGCGGTGGAAGCGTCCAGTCTCGAACACGCGTTTACAGCAGAGCTGGATTCAGATATTCCTCTTCGGCAGCCGGCATGTTAGACTTAACGCGCATGTTGTTGGCGTGAAGAAAATCCCCGTAACAATATGACGAGAAAGAAATGACATCTAGTTTGAGGCACGGCACGTGGACTGCAGGTACTAGCAGCCCCACTTCGTATTATGTTGCCCGCAAGCGTTCTATGCGTGAGCACTGCTAACGTGCTAAGACGGCATACGATCGCATTTCCGCGAAAATTCTCCACGTCCCGCGATCTCATGAAGTTATTTAAGTCTCCATGTGGAGACTCGAAAATGGCACGTCTGTTTACAGAGGAAGCAAGAGAGATAGTAAGTTTTCGCTTCGAGAGAAAATTTCAAGTTAATTTTTTTCTGCAGTCAGATTGGTTGACTGTTCTGCAAAGCTGTACCAAGCAAAAGCTCCTGAACCAATAAAATTCTTATTAGGGTGATGCTACTCTTGATTCGATGCTTTCGAAAAAGTGTTCGTTGTGTTCGCGTTTCGGAGGCTGGCAACGATCACCTCGTCACCAACAAAAACGTATTCGGACCGCCAGAAGCTGTCTGCCAAAGTGACAACATAACTGAGAATTCTGTGGTCGTCGTGCCCTTGAGCCCATTAGACTCCATTCCCGCATTCGTTCGTTTGCAGTTGGCTAACTTGTAAATGGCTTCGACTCTTCCTTTTGAGATGTCCTCGCCCGAAAAAAATATAGTGCATCACGAGAAATAATTGAAATGAGGAAGTGCAGTGTTATGTGCTCTTCTGTAAAAATTCTTTTTTCTTTACAGATTACATTGAATTTACTTTTTGTGGGTTAAATATTATGTTTATTTTAAAACCGATACTTGAATGCGAGATGCGTACCGATGCACGTGGTTCCGGCCTTTGTGTTGTTGTGTGGCGAGTTGTGATGGAGAGTTTTCTGTTTACATGGGCAGTTTTCGATTACCGGTTGTGAGAGCATGTTACACATACGAAATTAAATTTAAATATTTCCCGAACTCTTGTTCGTGCATATACCTCAGCGATTCTCTTAGATTTAGTGTATATGGATGTTTCCACAGGAGCCGTTAGCTCTTCACGAAGGGGCGTGACTGAATAGCTGTCGCGGCGGAGGAATGATTCTCTGAAAGACATGTGATGTTCACTTGTTTTCGCGAACTGTCACTTTGGCCCATCCTTAGGAAAATCGTTCTATGACAATGCATAGCAGCCGTCTCGGCTAGCCACATGGCGGTACAAAAATATAACTAATAAAACTTTCTAACCGACTTCGCGAGCACTCGCGCGGGGGTGGCACAAATCAAAGGGTCCCCGAACGCCATAACTTCTCCTCAGAAGTGTTTCCGGTCCCATGATCCGACGGTCTCCGTTTCTGTCCTCGACCGACCGCATCTCCACACAACGACCGCGCCTACGTGTCCTTTTTTCACGTAGTCACGTAGCGATCGTTCTGCCGTCCCCGGGTCTCTATTCTTTGGCCTCGCGCAGAAAAAACGTTGGCTGCTGACATTTTTCAATAAATTGAATTGGGCTCTGCCGCGCGGAGGGCACTGCCATTATGCGAGGGGGTGGGTACTTCGCGCTTTCTGAGGATAGGGACGGGGATAGCTGGACTGTCCTCACAACGGCGTCAACAACCGCTCACATCCACAAGGGGATATTCATCGGTGTAGAATAACTCCTAACAATAACAATGGCTGATACGAGATATAATTGGAAACAATTTCAACGACTGTAATTAAGGCACATAGACCTAGCTTCATTACACCAAAAATGATGTTAATACAAGATAATACTCCTACAGTTATGAGATAATTGAATAGAGTCTACATTGCGACTCTTTACTAACACGAAAGGCTTAACTGCTTGGCTACAGCACATTTTCTTCAATCAAATCAAATAATTTAATACGCGATAAGTTGCGTT
Organism: Teleogryllus occipitalis; assembly: GCA_011170035.1. Lineage (NCBI taxonomy): Eukaryota > Metazoa > Arthropoda > Insecta > Orthoptera > Gryllidae > Teleogryllus > Teleogryllus occipitalis. Next base: position 207,753 of record BLKR01002201.1, read on the forward strand.
TCTAGCATCGCCTTCGCACATACTACTCACGCAACTTTTCTTGAACGATGGATTGAAGAAATGCGGGCGGAGTACGGTATTAGTTACAAAGTCGGCCACTAGAGTATTTACTGTAATGCCAACCTCTGGAAAATCAAAGTCGAACCTGCTGTGTGCGGTCAGATCATCGCTCTGGGTAGGCAACAACAGGGACATTAGACAGGAGGTTTAGGTGCCTCCCTTGAAGGACCTGGACCTGTCTCAGTCTTTTCTTTAGATAATGGTAATAAAGTTCAACAGAAGTTCTCGACTATGAAAGAAACTAGCATTGACTAGTTTCTGTTTCGCACCAACCAAGTTTTAATGATTCAAATGTCAGCAGTGCTCGCTGCGAGCTTTTGCCTTCAACTGTTTACCGCTGAAGGGATGGAGAAGCAAGGTCATCGTTCAAGAAAAGTTGCACGAGTTGTACAAAAACATTCGTCTCTATTTGGATTTTTACTCCTTCATCACACTTCCGCAAACAAGTTACACAGAATATTCTTATAACAAATACATCTAGCTGTCTACAGTTTCATGATTTGCACACCAGAGTCCAATCTTACGTAGAAACAACATCCAAGCGACTGTCACCTACGACCGAAATTACTCTTCCTAATCGTACTCCTCGCCAATAAGGCAATGAGAAGTTATAATGGGCCGTGGATGCGTCCCTTATAACCTCTTATTTAGTCGAATGAACAGAACATCATCAGTTCTCGCATATCATTTTCTTAGGCACGATTCGCCCCCTTATGACCTCACTACTTCAACTACTTCTCAGGACATCACCATAACCAGATAGTTTAACAAAGGAACACTACTACACAAAGAAATGAGCTCATAATTCATTTCAAAATTAATTCTTACATTCTAAACTGGATTCAATTAGATGGCGATTATAACTTTGTCTTGATTTCGGAGTAAACAGAGAAGGGTGACTTAACTGATTATTTTTAGTCGATAACTGCGGATTATTATTACGAGTAAAAATTACTTCGACCACAAATTAAATGAATACTAAACTTATAACCCATGTTATCACTGGGACTGAACTACTGGACTGAACTGTACATTTCGTTCGCAGGATTTGGGGAACGTGGCTATTGATTGTGGCGTGAGTAATTTTGCTCACGGAGAAAATTGTTCTCAGATCTAGAATGAAGCACCTTTGAGGGAGGGGCATTATCCTGGTCGCGGTTCCGTGTGATCATGCAATTTTCACTAAGCTCCTTTCATCAACTAGTGAAGAAAGAAGGGATTACTTGGGCGACGAAACAGGCAATGTGAATTTAGGTCAGAGGCTTTAGTCTTCATTCTTCAGGCTTCATTCAGGCTTAAGGATCTATTACATCTACTAACATGGGACAGCCGGTTTTACTGCCTCTTCGAAGGAAGGTGTATGAAGGATTTTTTCGCCTCTAAAAATTCTGCGTAGTTCTGTGGAAACGGTCCAATATCTAACTACCATCGGGGTACACTACTCCTAAGTAGCTGCTAACTAAATTTAGGTTTGTGCTGATCCGGAATTGTCTTAGTTAACACAGTTTTGACATAACATCGCTCTTTACCATGGTTCGAGTCGGCGACGAGGTGACGAGGCAGTCACGGTCATCCTAAACAAATTAGAAGCCCGCAGACTACCGACCGAATGGGCCGACCTCGACCACTTTTGCCTGACATCCACCTTCTTCCAGTTCCGGGGCAGCGTATATGCCCAGGTAGAAGGCGCGGCCATGGGTTATTCTTTATCACCTACAGCTGCCAACCTCTTCATGGAGACCTTTGAAAACGAAACACTTGAAAACGCCAGGCAGATAACCGCCATGCGGGTCAGATATGTAGACGACACATTCGTTACATGGCTCCACGGACAAGACATCCTCAAGGAAGTTTTAGATCTCAACAGCGCCCATCCTAAAATCAAGTTTTCCATGGAGGTGGAAAAGGATGGTCGATTATCCTTCCTCGACGTCTTGGTTAGCAGACGTGACGACACGAGCCTAGGACACGCGATGTACACGAAACGGACGTACAAGAACCGCTACCTTCATGCAGAATTGCACCACCACCCTGCGACAAAGAACGGCGTTCTGAGAACTCTCGCCACCCGAGCAACCAGAATCTGTGATGAAGACAGCCTTTTCTGCTAAACGGGAAATTCTCAAGAAGACCTTCGCGGCTAATTGTGGCTCCGTTGTACAACGGACCCACTATCGACAAAGCCCTATCTCACCCACCACTTGACTGCGCAGAGAGAAACCAACACCTCGGAAAGTTTGTGTGTGAAAAGAATTGCATGGCATTTTTGTGCATTCAGCGTGAGGCCATTTTCCGCACTCCACTTCGTTAGCGCATTTGCGGCACGCTGAAATGGCTTGACCGCAACTTTTATGCGAGATTCCTTGGCCGCGAACACTATGTCATCAGCGAGATGATATCGCTCGCTCCATGTATAGTAGGAAAGTCATTGAGGAAGAGAGAAAAGAGAAAAGGAGAGAGTACGGCGCCCTGGGGGACTCCTACGAGAATAGGGCGAGCAGAGGAAGAGAAAGATTGATAGCGAACTGTGAAAACACGAGAGGTAAGATAGCTTATAATGAGATTTAATATAATGAAATTTTTCAGAGGAACGGCAAGAGAGAAATTGGACGGTAGTTCTCTGGGAGACGCAAGTTTTTGTCTGGTTTTGGAATAAGCGTCACGGTCGCGAACTTCCACGTTGTGGGAAAATACTGCACAGAAATGGAAGCAGTGAATATAGAGGCTAGCAGAGTGGCGGTAAGATAGTTTAGTGTTCTGTGGTTTAAACTCGCCTTTTTTACCTGGTTCCTGGCGCGGGACATAAATTAGAAGCAATAAACAACAGATCATTATGTTCACAGTTCATATATTCTGTGTAACAACTCCGTGCCGGCAACAGATGCGTCTGACTATACATCTCTTAGTCGCGCCACTAGGCAGCGCAGTACACTTATAACACACAAGATAGTCACGTTTTGCGCAGAAGCCATTGTACATCCACCCATTTCGCTCTATCTCTTACTGGAGGTACTTTGCACACAACTATCAAAATTTCGTACGTATCGAACGCATGAAACAAAAACACAAAATGTGGGTTTATTTGATTTCATTTCCTTCAAAAGTTCGCAATTTCTTGAATTAGCATACATGATCCTAATAACTACATAGTTTCCGTTCTTACGAAACACTTCAAATTGTTTCCAAACAAATTTTCTACTTTTATCGGTGTTCTCTGGTGTAGTTTGTCGCACAATATTTCCTTCCCTGACGCATCACAAAATGTTTACTCATATGCGCCGTAAACAAGTCATCTGACGCCTAATCTCACGTAGAAACTATTATAAACATTCTTTGGAATAAATTAAGAGCAAAAAGTGTACATTTTAAACGTGGCGCCTAAACGATGCATTCTTAAGCACTACCACAGTATATTCTGTGACACTACTGGTCTTAATTTCTTGAGTTTAATTAGTCTTCATAATCTCCTAGACGTAGGGAAAGACTGAAAAAAATTTATATTGCAATTATCAAAAAATCTGGGATCTCTACGAATATGAGTTCTCCACCATTATCTTAAATGATATCCAACAACTAAATATAATCAAAAAAATTTTTGTCATTATTTTTTAATTTTGAAAATGAGGTTTGAGGCTTGATGTTAAGTACCCCCAAAATTGAAATATCGATTTCAAATTCATGTTGCCGCCACATCAGCCATGTCGATTATAGTTTATCAATTTTGGTCAATATACTTATGGTGTAGCCTTCAGCGTTATTCATAGACGACCAGATGGACAGACGTTTTGCCGTCAATCGACTTTTCGGAAACAAGGACCTACACAATATGAATTCTGACTATACCACGCGTTAAAACTTCCAAAGTTTTGAACCAATCACATCGCTGTAAGACGTTAATTTTTAATAATATCCCAGCTGGCGGTAACGTTAGAAGGCTACGCCGTGCCGTAAGGGAAGTAATTTTTCTGTATATAAGGACAAGATTTATTCTCTTTGTCGTTGACAAGGCTCGGATATAAAATTTTTGATAACGAGAATTCGCCTTTTTTCCAAGCGTTGCAATACTTTCTCTATACTGCGTAAGGCAATAGTCAGAAAGAAAAAACAAAGAAAGGCATTAAATTTATTGAAATAGATACCAGTGATTTATAATCATAAACAGGAGCAATAGATATAATAGGTTCATAAGGAATAATTAATTTAAACAATAAATGGTAAAAGACATTTATTTAACATTTAAACAGAAATCAATTGCACAGATACAAGCAGATTACAAGCATTCAACAAAGACAACAATAAAATACAATCTGCAGTTTAACAGTGGTTTTTCAGTAAGCCTTTTTCCCGGATGCCCTCACCAGATTGTAAATGAATAACAAACATGTGACAAATGCGCATTGACAGAAAATTGAAGTTTTTTTAAACACATTACATTAAGAAAACATGACTACTTTCCCAATTATCCAAGTTGCTTTACCTGTTGCATCGCACATACCGCCTTCCCGGGCACTGAAAGCTCCGCGAAATTGTCTTTGAACACAAGCAAAGCGAATTTGTTTTTGACCACATGTGTGGATAGAATAACAAATACAGCTTCCTGTTAATTTTAAAATAATATTATGTGTTAATGGAAAAGTAGAAACTATCTTATATCTTAATTGAAAGAACTTTCTTTTCTTGTCACAAATTTGCAACCTGGCAATATCGTTCCCTTCTCTCGCAAGTGCCAGCCAACTTCTTCTAGACCAGAGGTGCACAAGCGCCCCATTTGAGCTCCTTCTTGGGGCGCTGGAAAGCCCGCGCCCCACGGCGCCCACGAGAACCAGGAAAGTTGGCACAATCCCCGACGCTCGGGCTGTCCCTTCTCTTTTCTGCTCTTTAGATTTCTCTTTCGAAAAAAGGCAGTCGGGAGGTTGAACTGAGGGTGCAAACCGTGGCCGGTCCCGAACGAAATCGAGTAGTTCGGAAACGTCGCAACAGCACGGGTATTGTCAATGTTCCACTTATAACTGTGAGCAATTTTTTTCCCGAATGAACTTACAAAAAATCAAGTCCAAAGGCCGAATGACACTCTCACATCTGCTGTCGACAATGCGAGTGGGAGCGGCACGAACAGTCGCCAAACTATGTTTCTATTTTCTTCCTTATATAAAAAAATTAAGCCAAGTGTATTACAACCAGAATTAAATTTATGAAGTGCGTATAATTATTAACAATGATAGATCGTTAAACATTTTATTCTTGATATTTAAATTACAAATAGTTTCAAAATCAGTTGCAGCACTAAAGATTGAACATGAAATTTCTGGGAGTTGTTGAGCAATTTAATCTGAAATAATAGTATACAACATGAAACTTTCCCTCACCAGACAGCACAGCTGTTATATCACGTCTTTAGTTGTCATATTCAACATGATTCAAATTTCTGACTTAAGAGCCACAGGGCTTTCCTCCCACCGAGGGCTCGGGCAGCGGTCACTTGCCCCAAAAGTGATAGTCTTTCACTAGAAGCCGGTGGGGCACGGAAGGGCGGCCACGTCATTGTGGGGCGCGTCACTGGGGCCCTTGTGCAAGCCTGTTTTAAACGAACCCTAGAGGCCGGCGTGAGTCACCGTGTGTGCGTCGGCGTATGTCTTATCAATAAAACAAGTGAATTCTACCAAATAAATACAAGCAACTATATATTATTTATTTTCTGACTAAAAAGTGATTTCTTAACATATTATCACATGTTTTATTTATCGCATTACAGACTGTACATTTTTCTTAAAACAAGTTATTTAAAAATCACTGTATTCCACAAACGCACCACTCCCCAAAGAACCAAACGCAGGATTTTTACGATGACACCAACAATGAAAAGCCATTATGACCTCTAAAATACCAGAGAGAAATGCATTTTCAAATCTATCGAGCTATATACAAAAATTGTTAAACAAAAATGTAAATATTGAGCTTTGAATATACGAAAATGGACGTCTTCACGAATGGTGACCAAACAATAAACGACGTTATACTGTGATGTGATGGAATGGTTGAAAACAGCATACAAGTATCAAACTTGGTGATTTTTGTTCTATATCATACTAAAAAGTCTGAATAGAAACATTTCAGGCGCAGAAGCTAAACATTGTAAAACGGATAGAAACCATTCCGTGTGAAATATCCTTTGATGGATCCGCGGCGAGAGGCATCGCCTTGCCATTCGAGGAACGGTGGAAATCTAGCAATCGACCAGAGAGGGGCCGCAGGTTCAGAAATCAAGGCCACGAGACGGAGGGAAGCGATGCCGACGCGTCCCATCACGCGGGCCGGCCCGGAGCCGGTGAACAAGAAGAAATCTGGTTCGCAACAAAATCGTAAGACTTTTCCCAAACGGGAATTATTATTACGAAATCCAGCAATCGACCAGAGAGGGGCCGCAGGTTCTGAAATCAAGGCCACAAGACGGAGGGAAGCGATGCCGACGCGTCCCATCACGCGGGCCGGCCCGGAGCCGGTGAACAAGAAGAAATCTGGTTCGCAACAAAATC